>JAUMJJ010000324.1:1800000-2366323 GCA_033556795.1 Tapera naevia | reverse complement strand
GATTTTCCGCAAAGTCTTTTTTTTTTCGAGCAAAACTCGGTTCATTTCCCTACAAGTTGGTTTCCCTCCCCCAAACTCTGTTGATTTCCCAAAACTTCGGGTTTTTACCCCATTACTGGGTTCATTTTCCCCAAAATATTTTTTTTCCCAAAAACTGGGTTCATTTTCCTTAAAAATTGGATTTCCCCCCAAAATTGGTTTCATTTTCCGCATAATCAGCATTTTTTCCTCCAAAACTAGGTTCATTTTCCACAAAATCCCTATTAACCCCCAAAACTGGGTACATATTCACACAAATCAGGTTGTCCCCTCCAAACTGATTTCATTTTCCTCAAAATCTTCTATTTCCACTCCGCACTTGGTTCATTTTCCCCAAAATCAGGATTTTTCCCCATTACTGGGTTCATTTTCCCCAAAATATATGTTTTCCACAAAACTGGGTTTATTCCCCTACAAATTGGGTTTTCCCCACCAAACTAGGTTCATTTTCCCCAAAATCCGGGTTTTTTACTCAATTACTGGCTTTATTTCCACAAAATATTTCCCCCCCCCAAACTGGGTTCATTTTCCCAAAAATCAGCTTCTATCCTCCCAAACTGGGTTCATTTTCCCCAAAATCCTTTTTTTCTTCAAAACACTTGGTGCATTTTCATACAAATCAAGTTTGCCCCTCCAAACAGTGTTCATTTTCCCCAAAATCAGTTTTTTTCCCCATTACTGGGTTAATTTCCTCAAAATCGGGTTTTTTCCCCCAAAACTGGGTTCATTTTCCCCAAAGTCGGATTTTTTCCTCCCAAACTGGTTGATTTTCCCCAAAGTCGGTTTTTTTTCGAGCAAAACACGGTTCATTTCCCTACAAGTTGTTTTTCCCCCCCAAACTCTGTTGATTTTCCGAAAATTTAAGATTTTTACCCCATTACTGGGTTCATTTTCCCCAAAATAATTTTTTTCCCCAAAACTGGGTTCATTTTCCTAAAAAATGGATTTCCCCCCCAAAACTGGGTTCATTTTCCACATAATCAGCATTTTTTCCTCCAAAACTAGGTTCATTTTCCACAAAATCCTTATTAACTCCCAAAACTGGGTACATTTTCACACAAATCAGGTTGTCCCCTCCAAACTGATTTCATTTTCCTCAAAATCTTCTATTTCCACTCCGCACTTGGTTCATTTTCCCCAAAATCAGGATATTTCCCCATTACTGGGTTCATTTTCCCCAAAATATATGTTTTCCACAAAACTGGGTTTATTCCCCTACAAATTGGGTTTTCCCCACCAAACTGGGTTCATTTTCCCCAAAATCCGGGTTTTTTACTCAATTACTGGCTTTATTTCCACAAAATATTTTTCCCCCCCCAAACTGGGTTCATTTTTCCCAAAATCAGCTTCTATCCTCCCAAACTGGGTTCATTTTCCCCAAAATCCTTTTTTTCTTCAAAACACTGGGTGCATTTTCATACAAATCAAGTTTGCCCCTCCAAACAGGGTTCATTTTCCCCAAATCAGGATTTCTCCCCATTACTGGGTTCATTTTCCCCAAAATATATGTTTTCCACAAAACTGGGTTTATTCCCCTACAAATTGGGTTTTCCCCACCAAACTAGGTTCATTTTCCCCAAAATCCGGGTTTTTTACTCAATTACTGGCTTTATTTCCACAAAATATTTCCCCCCCCCAAACTGGGTTCATTTTCCCAAAAATCAGCTTCTATCCTCCCAAACTGGGTTCATTTTCCCCAAAATCCTTTTTTTCTTCAAAACACTGGGTGCATTTTCACACAAATCAAGTTTGCCCCTCCAAACAGTGTTCATTTTCCCCAAAATCAGGTTTTTTTCCCCATTATTGTGTTCATTTCCCCAAAATCGGTTTTCTTCCCCCAAAACTGGGTTCATTTTCAACAAAGTCGGATTTTTTCCTCCCAAACTGGGTTGATTTTCCCCAAAGTCGGGTTTTTTTCGAGCAAAACACGGTTCATTTCCCTACAAGTTGGTTTCCCCCCCCCAAACTCTGTTGATTTTCCCAAAATTTAAGATTTTTACCCCATTACTGGGTTCATTTTCCCCAAAATAATTTTTTTCCCCAAAACTGGGTTCATTTTCCTTAAAAATGGATTTTCCCCCCAAAACTGGGTTCATTTTCCGCATAATCAGCATTTTTTCCTCCAAAACTAGGTTCATTTTCCACAAAATCCCTATTAACCCCCAAAACTGGGTACGTTTTCACACAAATCAGGTTGTCCCCTCCAAACTGACTTCATTTTCCCCAAAAATCTTCGATTTCCTCTCCGCACTTGGTTCATTTTCCCCAAAATCAGGATTTTTCCCCATTACTGGGTTCATTTTCCCCAAAATATTTTTTTTCCCCAAAACTGGGTTCATTTTCCTTAAAAATTGGATTTCCCCCCAAAATTGGTTTCATTTTCCGCATAATCAGCATTTTTTCCTCCAAAACTAGGTTCATTTTCCACAAAATCCCTATTAACCCCCAAAACTGGGTACATTTTAACACAAATCAGGTTGTCCCCTCCAAACTGATTTCATTTTCCTCAAAATCTTCTATTTCCACTCCGCACTTGGTTCATTTTCCCGAAAATCAGGATTTTTCCCCATTACTGGGTTCATTTTCCCCAAAATAATTTTCTCCCCTACAAAACTGGTTTAATTTTCCCCATAATCAGCATTATTCCTGTAAAACTAAATTCATTTTCCACAAAATCCCTATTAACCCCCAAAACTGTGTACATTTTCACACAAATCAGGTTGCCCCCTCCAAACTGATTTCATTTTCCTCAAAATCTTCTATTTCCACTCCGCATTTCGTTCATTTTCCCCGAAATCAGGATTTTTCCCCAATACTGGGTTCATTTTCCCCCAAAATATATGTTTTCCACAAAACTGGGTTTATTCCCCTACAAATTGGGTTTTCCCCACCAAACTGGGTTCATTTTCCCCAAAATCCGGGTTTTTTACTCAATTACTGGCTTTATTTCCACAAAATATTTCCCCCCCCCAAACTGGGTTCATTTTCCCCAAAATCAGCTTCTATCCTCCCAAACTGGGTTCATTTTCCCCAAAATCCGTGTTTTTTACTCAATTACTGGCTTTATTTCCACAAAATATTCCCCCCCCCCCCCAAACTGGGTCTATTTTTCCCAAAATCAGCTTCTATCCTCCTAAACTGGGTTCATTTTCCCCAAAATCCTTTTTTTCTTCAAAACACTGGGTGCATTTTCACACAAATCAAGTTTGCCCCTCCAAACAGTGTTCATTTTCCCCAAAATCAGTTTTTTTCCCCATTACTGGGTTCATTTCCTCAAAATCGGGTTTTTTCCCCCAAAACTGGGTTCATTTTCCCCAAAGTCGGATTTTTTCCTCCCAAACTGGGTTGATTTTCCCCAAAGTCAGTTTTTTTTCGAGCAAAACACGGTTCATTTCCCTACAAGTTGTTTTTCCCCCCCAAACTCTGTTGATTTTCCCAAAATTTAAGATTTTTACCCCATTACTGGGTTCATTTTCCCCAAAATAATTTTTTTCCCCAAAACTGGGTTCATTTTTCTTAAAAATGGATTTTCCCCCCAAAACTGGGTTCATTTTCCACATAATCAGCATTTTTTCCTCCAAAACTAGGTTCATTTTCCACAAAATCCCTATTAACTCCCAAAACTGGGTACATTTTAACACAAATCAGGTTGTCCCCTCCAAACTGATTTAATTTTCCTCAAAATCTTCTATTTCCACTCCGCACTTGGTTCATTTTCCCCAAAATCAGGATATTTCCCCATTACTGGGTTCATTTTCCCCAAAATATATGTTTTCCTCAAAACTGGGTTTATTCCCCTACAAATTGGGTTTTCCCCACCAAACTGGGTTCATTTTCCCCAAAATCCGGGTTTTTTACTCAATTACTGGCTTTATTTCCACAAAATATTTCCCCCCCCCCAAACTGGGTTAATTTTCCCCAAAATCAGCTTCTATCCTCCCAAACTGGGTTCATTTTCCCCAAAATCCTTTTTTTCTTCAAAACACTGGGTGCATTTTCACACAAATCAAGTTTGCCCCTCCAAACAGTGTTCATTTTCCCCCAAATCAGTTTTTTTCCCCATTACTGGGTTCATTTCCCCAAAATCGCGTTTTTTCCCCCAAAACTGGGTTCATTTTCCCCAAAGTCGGATTTTTTCCGCCCAAACTGTATTGATTTTCCGCAAAGTCTTTTTTTTTTCGAGCAAAACTCGGTTCATTTCCCTACAAGTTGGTTTCCCTCCCCCAAACTCTGTTGATTTTCCCAAAACTTCGGGTTTTTTACCCCATTACTGGGTTCATTTTCCCCAAATATTTTTTTTCCCAAAAACTGGGTTCATTTTCCTTAAAAATTGGATTTCCCCCAAAATTGGTTTCATTTTCCGCATAATCAGCATTTTTTCCTCCAAAACTAGGTTCATTTTCCACAAAATCCCTATTAACCCCCAAAACTGGGTACATATTCACACAAATCAGGTTGTCCCCTCCAAACTGATTTCATTTTCCTCAAAATCTTCTATTTCCACTCCGCACTTGGTTCATTTTCCCCAAAATCAGGATTTTTCCCCATTACTGGGTTCATTTTCCCCAAAATATATGTTTTCCACAAAACTGGGTTTATTCCCCTACAAATTGGGTTTTCCCCACCAAACTAGGTTCATTTTCCCCAAAATCCGGGTTTTTTACTCAATTACTGGCTTTATTTCCACAAAATATTTCCCCCCCCCCAAACTGGGTTCATTTTCCCAAAAATCAGCTTCTATCCTCCCAAACTGGGTTCATTTTCCCCAAAATCCTTTTTTTCTTCAAAACACTGGGTGCATTTTCATACAAATCAAGTTTGCCCCTCCAAACAGTGTTCATTTTCCCCAAAATCAGTTTTTTTCCCCATTACTGGGTTAATTTCCTCAAAATCGGGTTTTTTCCCCCAAAACTGGGTTCATTTTCCCCAAAGTCGGATTTTTTCCTCCCAAACTGGGTTGATTTTCCCCAAAGTCGGTTTTTTTTCGAGCAAAACACGGTTCATTTCCCTACAAGTTGTTTTTCCCCCCCAAACTCTGTTGATTTTCCGAAAATTTAAGATTTTTACCCCATTACTGGGTTCATTTTCCCCAAAATAATTTTTTTCCCCAAAACTGGGTTCATTTTCCTAAAAAATGGATTTTCCCCCCAAAACTGGGTTCATTTTCCACATAATCAGCATTTTTTTCCTCCAAAACTAGGTTCATTTTCCACAAAATCCTTATTAACTCCCAAAACTGGGTACATTTTCACACAAATCAGGTTGTCCCCTCCAAACTGATTTCATTTTCCTCAAAATCTTCTATTTCCACTCCGCACTTGGTTCATTTTCCCCAAAATCAGGATATTTCCCCATTACTGGGTTCATTTTCCCCAAAATATATGTTTTCCACAAAACTGGGTTTATTCCCCTACAAATTGGGTTTTCCCCACCAAACTGGGTTCATTTTCCCCAAAATCCGGGTTTTTTACTCAATTACTGGCTTTATTTCCACAAAATATTTTTCCCCCCCAAACTGGGTTCATTTTTCCCAAAATCAGCTTCTATCCTCCCAAACTGGGTTCATTTTCCCCAAAATCCTTTTTTTCTTCAAAACACTGGGTGCATTTTCATACAAATCAAGTTTGCCCCTCCAAACAGGGTTCATTTTCCCCAAATCAGGATTTCTCCCCATTACTGGGTTCATTTTCCCCAAAATATATGTTTTCCACAAAACTGGGTTTATTCCCCTACAAATTGGGTTTTCCCCACCAAACTAGGTTCATTTTCCCCAAAATCCGGGTTTTTTACTCAATTACTGGCTTTATTTCCACAAAATATTTCCCCCCCCCAAACTGGGTTCATTTTCCCAAAAATCAGCTTCTATCCTCCCAAACTGGGTTCATTTTCCCCAAAATCCTTTTTTTCTTCAAAACACTGGGTGCATTTTCACACAAATCAAGTTTGCCCCTCCAAACAGTGTTCATTTTCCCCAAAATCAGGTTTTTTTCCCCATTATTGTGTTCATTTCCCCAAAATCGGTTTTCTTCCCCCAAAACTGGGTTCATTTTCAACAAAGTCGGATTTTTTCCTCCCAAACTGGGTTGATTTTCCCCAAAGTCGGGTTTTTTTCGAGCAAAACACGGTTCATTTCCCTACAAGTTGGTTTCCCCCCTCAAACTCTGTTGATTTTCCCAAAATTTAAGATTTTTACCCCATTACTGGGTTCATTTTCCCCAAAATAATTTTTTTCCCCAAAACTGGGTTCATTTTCCTTAAAAATGGATTTTCCCCCCAAAACTGGGTTCATTTTCCGCATAATCAGCATTTTTTCCTCCAAAACTAGGTTCATTTTCCACAAAATCCCTATTAACCCCCAAAACTGGGTACGTTTTCACACAAATCAGGTTGTCCCCTCCAAACTGACTTCATTTTCCCCAAAAATCTTCGATTTCCTCTCCGCACTTGGTTCATTTTCCCCAAAATCAGGATTTTTCCCCATTACTGGGTTCATTTTCCCCAAAATATTTTTTTCCCCAAAACTGGGTTCATTTTCCTTAAAAATTGGATTTCCCCCCAAAATTGGTTTCATTTTCCGCATAATCAGCATTTTTTCCTCCAAAACTAGGTTCATTTTCCACAAAATCCCTATTAACCCCCAAAACTGGGTACATTTTAACACAAATCAGGTTGTCCCCTCCAAACTGATTTCATTTTCCTCAAAATCTTCTATTTCCACTCCGCACTTGGTTCATTTTCCCGAAAATCAGGATTTTTCCCCATTACTGGGTTCATTTTCCCCAAAATAATTTTCTCCCCTACAAAACTGGTTTAATTTTCCCCATAATCAGCATTATTCCTGTAAAACTAAATTCATTTTCCACAAAATCCCTATTAACCCCCAAAACTGTGTACATTTTCACACAAATCAGGTTGCCCCCTCCAAACTGATTTCATTTTCCTCAAAATCTTCTATTTCCACTCCGCATTTGGTTCATTTTCCCCGAAATCAGGATTTTTCCCCAATACTGGGTTCATTTTCCCCAAAATATATGTTTTCCACAAAACTGGGTTTATTCCCCTACAAATTGGGTTTTCCCCACCAAACTGGGTTCATTTTCCCCAAAATCCGGGTTTTTTACTCAATTACTGGCTTTATTTCCACAAAATATTTCCCCCCCCCCAAACTGGGTTCATTTTCCCCCAAAATCAGCTTCTATCCTCCCAAACTGGGTTCATTTTCCCCAAAATCCGTGTTTTTTACTCAATTACTGGCTTTATTTCCACAAAATATTTCCCCCCCCTAAACTGGGTCTATTTTTCCCAAAATCAGCTTCTATCCTCCTAAACTGGGTTCATTTTCCCCAAAATCCTTTTTTTCTTCAAAACACTGGGTGCATTTTCACACAAATCAAGTTTGCCCCTCCAAACAGTGTTCATTTTCCCCAAAATCAGTTTTTTTCCCCATTACTGGGTTCATTTCCTCAAAATCGGGTTTTTTCCCCCAAAACTGGGTTCATTTTCCCCAAAGTCGGATTTTTTCCTCCCAAACTGGGTTGATTTTCCCCAAAGTCAGTTTTTTTTCGAGCAAAACACGGTTCATTTCCCTACAAGTTGTTTTTCCCCCCCAAACTCTGTTGATTTTCCCAAAATTTAAGATTTTTACCCCATTACTGGGTTCATTTTCCCCAAAATAATTTTTTTCCCCAAAACTGGGTTCATTTTTCTTAAAAATGGATTTTCCCCCCAAAACTGGGTTCATTTTCCACATAATCAGCATTTTTTCCTCCAAAACTAGGTTCATTTTCCACAAAATCCCTATTAACTCCCAAAACTGGGTACATTTTAACACAAATCAGGTTGTCCCCTCCAAACTGATTTAATTTTCCTCAAAATCTTCTATTTCCACTCCGCACTTGGTTCATTTTCCCCAAAATCAGGATATTTCCCCATTACTGGGTTCATTTTCCCCAAAATATATGTTTTCCTCAAAACTGGGTTTATTCCCCTACAAATTGGGTTTTCCCCACCAAACTGGGTTCATTTTCCCCAAAATCCGGGTTTTTTACTCAATTACTGGCTTTATTTCCACAAAATATTTCCCCCCCCCAAACTGGGTTAATTTTCCCCAAAATCAGCTTCTATCCTCCCAAACTGGGTTCATTTTCCCCAAAATCCTTTTTTTCTTCAAAACACTGGGTGCATTTTCACACAAATCAAGTTTGCCCCTCCAAACAGTGTTCATTTTCCCCAAAATCAGTTTTTTTCCCCATTACTGGGTTCATTTTCCCAAAATCGCGTTTTTTTCCCCCCAAAACTGGGTTCATTTTCCCCAAAGTCGGATTTTTTCCGCCCAAACTGTATTGATTTTCCGCAAAGTCTTTTTTTTTTCGAGCAAAACTCGGTTCATTTCCCTACAAGTTGGTTTCCCTCCCCCAAACTCTGTTGATTTTCCCAAAACTTCGGGTTTTTTACCCCATTACTGGGTTCATTTTCCCCAAAATATTTTTTTTCCCAAAAACTGGGTTCATTTTCCTTAAAAATTGGATTTCCCCCAAAATTGGTTTCATTTTCCGCATAATCAGCATTTTTTCCTCCAAAACTAGGTTCATTTTCCACAAAATCCCTATTAACCCCCAAAACTGGGTACATATTCACACAAATCAGGTTGTCCCCTCCAAACTGATTTCATTTTCCTCAAAATCTTCTATTTCCACTCCGCACTTGGTTCATTTTCCCCAAAATCAGGATTTTTCCCCATTACTGGGTTCATTTTCCCCAAAATATATGTTTTCCACAAAACTGGGTTTATTCCCCTACAAATTGGGTTTTCCCCACCAAACTAGGTTCATTTTCCCCAAAATCCGGGTTTTTTACTCAATTACTGGCTTTATTTCCACAAAATATTTCCCCCCCCCAAACTGGGTTCATTTTCCCAAAAATCAGCTTCTATCCTCCCAAACTGGGTTCATTTTCCCCAAAATCCTTTTTTTCTTCAAAACACTGGGTGCATTTTCATACAAATCAAGTTTGCCCCTCCAAACAGTGTTCATTTTCCCCAAAATCAGTTTTTTTCCCCATTACTGGGTTAATTTCCTCAAAATCGGGTTTTTTCCCCCAAAACTGGGTTCATTTTCCCCAAAGTCGGATTTTTTCCTCCCAAACTGGGTTGATTTTCCCCAAAGTCGGTTTTTTTTCGAGCAAAACACGGTTCATTTCCCTACAAGTTGTTTTTCCCCCCCAAACTCTGTTGATTTTCCGAAAATTTAAGATTTTTACCCCATTACTGGGTTCATTTTCCCCAAAATAATTTTTTTCCCCAAAACTGGGTTCATTTTCCTAAAACATGGATTTTCCCCCCAAAACTGGGTTCATTTTCCACATAATCAGCATTTTTTCCTCCAAAACTAGGTTCATTTTCCACAAAATCCTTATTAACTCCCAAAACTGGGTACATTTTCACACAAATCAGGTTGTCCCCTCCAAACTGATTTCATTTTCCTCAAAATCTTCTATTTCCACTCCGCACTTGGTTCATTTTCCCCAAAATCAGGATATTTCCCCATTACTGGGTTCATTTTCCCCAAAATATATGTTTTCCACAAAACTGGGTTTATTCCCCTACAAATTGGGTTTTCCCCACCAAACTGGGTTCATTTTCCCCAAAATCCGGGTTTTTTACTCAATTACTGGCTTTATTTCCACAAAATATTTTTCCCCCCCAAACTGGGTTCATTTTTCCCAAAATCAGCTTCTATCCTCCCAAACTGGGTTCATTTTCCCCAAACTCCTTTTTTTCTTCAAAACACTGGGTGCATTTTCATACAAATCAAGTTTGCCCCTCCAAACAGGGTTCATTTTCCCCAAATCAGGATTTCTCCCCATTACTGGGTTCATTTTCCCCAAAATATATGTTTTCCACAAAACTGGGTTTATTCCCCTACAAATTGGGTTTTCCCCACCAAACTAGGTTCATTTTCCCCAAAATCCGGGTTTTTTACTCAATTACTGGCTTTATTTCCACAAAATATTTCCCCCCCCCAAACTGGGTTCATTTTCCCAAAAATCAGCTTCTATCCTCCCAAACTGGGTTCATTTTCCCCAAAATCCTTTTTTTCTTCAAAACACTGGGTGCATTTTCACACAAATCAAGTTTGCCCCTCCAAACAGTGTTCATTTTCCCCAAAATCAGGTTTTTTTCCCCATTATTGTGTTCATTTCCCCAAAATCGGTTTTCTTCCCCCAAAACTGGGTTCATTTTCAACAAAGTCGGATTTTTTCCTCCCAAACTGGGTTGATTTTCCCCAAAGTCGGGTTTTTTTCGAGCAAAACACGGTTCATTTCCCTACAAGTTGGTTTCCCCCCTCAAACTCTGTTGATTTTCCCAAAATTTAAGATTTTTACCCCATTACTGGGTTCATTTTCCCCAAAATAATTTTTTTCCCCAAAACTGGGTTCATTTTCCTTAAAAATGGATTTTCCCCCCAAAACTGGGTTCATTTTCCGCATAATCAGCATTTTTTCCTCCAAAACTAGGTTCATTTTCCACAAAATCCCTATTAACCCCCAAAACTGGGTACGTTTTCACACAAATCAGGTTGTCCCCTCCAAACTGACTTCATTTTCCCCAAAAATCTTCGATTTCCTCTCCGCACTTGGTTCATTTTCCCCAAAATCAGGATTTTTCCCCATTACTGGGTTCATTTTCCCCAAAATATTTTTTTTCCCCAAAACTGGGTTCATTTTCCTTAAAAATTGGATTTCCCCCCAAAATTGGTTTCATTTTCCGCATAATCAGCATTTTTTCCTCCAAAACTAGGTTCATTTTCCACAAAATCCCTATTAACCCCCAAAACTGGGTACATTTTAACACAAATCAGGTTGTCCCCTCCAAACTGATTTCATTTTCCTCAAAATCTTCTATTTCCACTCCGCACTTGGTTCATTTTCCCGAAAATCAGGATTTTTCCCCATTACTGGGTTCATTTTCCCCAAAATAATTTTCTCCCCTACAAAACTGGTTTAATTTTCCCCATAATCAGCATTATTCCTGTAAAACTAAATTCATTTTCCACAAAATCCCTATTAACCCCCAAAACTGTGTACATTTTCACACAAATCAGGTTGCCCCCTCCAAACTGATTTCATTTTCCTCAAAATCTTCTATTTCCACTCCGCATTTGGTTCATTTTCCCCGAAATCAGGATTTTTCCCCAATACTGGGTTCATTTTCCCCAAAATATATGTTTTCCACAAAACTGGGTTTATTCCCCTACAAATTGGGTTTTCCCCACAAAACTGGGTTCATTTTCCCCAAAATCCGGGTTTTTTACTCAATTACTGGCTTTATTTCCACAAAATATTTCCCCCCCCCCAAACTGGGTTCATTTTCCCCAAAATCAGCTTCTATCCTCCCAAACTGGGTTCATTTTCCCCAAAATCCGTGTTTTTTACTCAATTACTGGCTTTATTTCCACAAAATATTTCCCCCCCCCCAAACTGGGTCTATTTTTCCCAAAATCAGCTTCTATCCTCCTAAACTGGGTTCATTTTCCCCAAAATCCTTTTTTTCTTCAAAACACTGGGTGCATTTTCACACAAATCAAGTTTGCCCCTCCAGTGTTCATTTTCCCCAAAATCAGTTTTTTTCCCCATTACTGGGTTCATTTCCTCAAAATCGGGTTTTTTCCCCCAAAACTGGGTTCATTTTCCCCAAAGTCGGATTTTTTCCTCCCAAACTGGGTTGATTTTCCCCAAAGTCAGTTTTTTTTCGAGCAAAACACGGTTCATTACCCTACAAGTTGTTTTTCCCCCCCAAACTCTGTTGATTTTCCCAAAATTTAAGATTTTTACCCCATTACTGGGTTCATTTTCCCCAAAATAATTTTTTTCCCCAAAACTGGGTTCATTTTTCTTAAAAATGGATTTTCCCCCCAAAACTGGGTTCATTTTCCACATAATCAGCATTTTTTCCTCCAAAACTAGGTTCATTTTCCACAAAATCCCTATTAACTCCCAAAACTGGGTACATTTTAACACAAATCAGGTTGTCCCCTCCAAACTGATTTAATTTTCCTCAAAATCTTCTATTTCCACTCCGCACTTGGTTCATTTTCCCCAAAATCAGGATATTTCCCCATTACTGGGTTCATTTTCCCCAAAATATATGTTTTCCACAAAACTGGGTTTATTCCCCTACAAATTGGGTTTTCCCCACCAAACTGGGTTCATTTTCCCCAAAATCCGGGTTTTTTACTCAATTACTGGCTTTATTTCCACAAAATATTTCCCCCCCCCAAACTGGGTTAATTTTCCCCAAAATCAGCTTCTATCCTCCCAAACTGGGTTCATTTTCCCCAAAATCCTTTTTTTCTTCAAAACACTGGGTGCATTTTCACACAAATCAAGTTTGCCCCTCCAAACAGTGTTCATTTTCCCCAAAATCAGTTTTTTTCCCCATTACTGGGTTCATTTCCCCAAAATCGCGTTTTTTCCCACAAAACTGGGTTCATTTTCCCCAAAGTCGGATTTTTTCCTCCCAAACTGGGTTGATTTTCCCCAAAGTCGGTTTTTTTTTCGAGCAAAACTCGGTTCATTTCCCTACAAGTTCGTTTCCTCCCCCCCAAACTCTGTTGATTTTCCCAAAACTTCGGGTTTTTTACCCCATTACTGGGTTCATTTTCCCCAAAATATTTTTTTCCCCAAAACTGGGTTCATTTTCCTTAAAAATTGGATTTCCCCCCAAAATTGGTTTCATTTTCCGCATAATCAGCATTTTTTCATCTAAAACTAGGTTCATTTTCCACAAAATCCCTATTAACCCCCAAAACTGGGTACATTTTCACACAAATCAGGTTGTCCCCTCCAAACTGATTTCATTTTCCTCAAAATCTTCTATTTCCACTCCGCACTTGCTTCATTTTCCCCAAAATCAGGATTTTTCCCCATTACTGGGTTCATTTTCCCCACAATAATTTTATTCCCCCAAAACTGGGTTCATTTTCCGCATAATCAGCATTATACCTCTAAAACTGGGTTCATTTTCCACAAAATCCCTGTTAACCCCTAAAACTGGGTACATTTTCACACAAATCATGTTGTCCCCTCCAAACTGATTTCATTTTCCTCAAAATCTTCTATTTCCACTCCGCACTTGGTTCATTTTCCCCAAAATCAGGATTTGTCCCCATTACTGGGTTCATTTTCCCCAAAATATATGTTTTCCACAAAACTGGGTTTATTCCCCTACAAATTGGGTTTTCCCCACCAAACTGGGTTCATTTTCCCCAAAATCCGGGGTTTATACTCAATTACTGGCTTTAATTCCACAAAATATTTTTCCCCCCCAAACTGGGTTCATTTTCTCCAAAATCCGGGTTTTTTACTCAATTACTGGCTTTTTTTCCACAAAATATTTTTCCCCTCCAAACAGTGTTCATTTTCCCCAAAATCAGTTTTTTTCCCCATTACTGGGTTCATTTTCCCAAAATCGCGTTTTTTCCCCCAAAACTGGGTTCATTTTCCCCAAAGTCGGATTTTTTCCGCCCAAACTGTATTGATTTTCCGCAAAGTCTTTTTTTTTTCGAGCAAAACTCGGTTCATTTCCCTACAAGTTGGTTTCCCTCCCCCAAACTCTGTTGATTTTCCCAAAACTTCGGGTTTTTTACCCCATTACTGGGTTCATTTTCCCCAAAATATTTTTTTTCCCAAAAACTGGGTTCATTTTCCTTAAAAATTGGATTTCCCCCCAAAATTGGTTTCATTTTCCGCATAATCAGCATTTTTTCCTCCAAAACTAGGTTCATTTTCCACAAAATCCCTATTAACCCCCAAAACTGGGTACATATTCACACAAATCAGGTTGTCCCCTCCAAACTGATTTCATTTTCCTCAAAATCTTCTATTTCCACTCCGCACTTGGTTCATTTTCCCCAAAATCAGGAGATTTCCCCATTACTGGGTTCATTTTCCCCAAAATAATTTTATCCCCCCCAAAACTGGGTTCATTTTCCGCATAATTAGCATTATTCCTCTAAAACTAGGTTCATTTTCCACAAAATCCCTATTAACCCCCCACACTGGGTACGTTTTCACACAAATCAGGTTGTCCCCTCCAAACTGATTTCATTTTCCTCAAAATCTTCTATTTCCACTCCGCACTTGGTTCATTTTCCCCAAAATCAGGATTTTTCCCCATTACTGGGTTCATTTTCCCCAAAATATATGTTTTCCACAAAACTGGGTTTATTCCCCTACAAATTGGGTTTCCCCCACCAAACTAGGTTCATTTTCCCCAAAATCCGGGTTTTTTACTCAATTACTGGCTTTATTTCCACAAAATATTTCCCCCCCCCAAACTGGTTCATTTTCCCAAAAATCAGCTTCTATCCTCCCAAACTGGGTTCATTTTCCCCAAAATCCTTTTTTTCTTCAAAACACTGGGTGCATTTTCATACAAATCAAGTTTGCCCCTCCAAACAGTGTTCATTTTCCCCAAAATCAGTTTTTTTCCCCATTACTGGGTTAATTTCCTCAAAATCGGGTTTTTTCCCCCAAAACTGGGTTCATTTTCCCCAAAGTCGGATTTTTTCCTCCCAAACTGGGTTGATTTTCCCCAAAGTCGGTTTTTTTTCGAGCAAAACACGGTTCATTTCCCTACAAGTTGTTTTTCCCCCCCAAACTCTGTTAATTTTCCCAAAATTTAAGATTTTTACCCCATTACTGGGTTCATTTTCCCCAAAATAATTTTTTTCCCCAAAACTGGGTTCATTTTCCTAAAAAATGGATTTTCCCCCCAAAACTGGGTTCATTTTCCACATAATCAGCATTTTTTCCTCCAAAACTAGGTTCATTTTCCACAAAATCCCTATTAACTCCCAAAACTGGGTACATTTTCACACAAATCAGGTTGTCCCCTCCAAACTGATTTCATTTTCCTCAAAATCTTCTATTTCCACTCCGCACTTGGTTCATTTTCCCCAAAATCAGGATATTTCCCCATTACTGGGTTCATTTTCCCCAAAATATATGTTTTCCACAAAACTGGGTTTATTCCCCTACAAATTGGGTTTTCTCCACCAAACTGGGTTCATTTTCCCCAAAATCCCGGTTTTTTACTCAATTACTGGCTTTATTTCCACAAAATATTTCCCCCCCCCAAACTGGGTTAATTTTCCCCAAAATCCTTTTTTTCTTCAAAACACTGGGTGCATTTTCACACAAATCAAGTTTGCCCCTCCAAACAGTGTTCATTTTCCCCAAAATCAGTTTTTTTCCCCATTACTGGGTTCATTTTCCCAAAATCGCGTTTTTTCCCCCAAAACTGGGTTCATTTTCCCCAAAGTCGGATTTTTTTCCGCCCAAACTGTATTGATTTTCCGCAAAGTCTTTTTTTTTTCGAGCAAAACTCGGTTCATTTCCCTACAAGTTGGTTTCCCTCCCCCAAACTCTGTTGATTTTCCCAAAACTTCGGGTTTTTTACCCCATTACTGGGTTCATTTTCCCCAAAATATTTTTTTTCCCAAAAACTGGGTTCATTTTCCTTAAAAATTGGATTTCCCCCAAAAATTGGTTTCATTTTCCGCATAATCAGCATTTTTTCCTCCAAAACTAGGTTCATTTTCCACAAAATCCCTATTAACCCCCAAAACTGGGTACATTTTCACACAAATCAGGTTGTCCCCTCCAAACTGATTTAATTTTCCTCAAAATCTTCTATTTCCACTCCTCACTTGGTTCATTTTCCCCAAAATCAGGATTTTTCCCCATTACTGGGTTCATTTTCCCCAAAATATATGTTTTCCACAAAACTGGGTTTATTCCCCTACAAATTGGGTTTTCCCCACCAAACTAGGTTCATTTTCCCCAAAATCCGGGTTTTTTACTCAATTACTGGCTTTATTTCCACAAAATATTCCCCCCCCCCAAACTGGGTTCATTTTCCCAAAAATCAGCTTCTATCCTCCCAAACTGGGTTCATTTTCCCAAAATCCTTTTTTTCTTCAAAACACTGGGTGCATTTTCACACAAATCAAGTTTGCCCCTCCAAACAGTGTTCATTTTCCCCAAAATCAGGTTTTTTCCCCATTATTGTGTTCATTTCCCAAAATCGGTTTTTTTCCCCCAAAACTGGGTTCATTTTCAACAAAGTCGGATTTTTTCCTCCCAAACTGGGTTGATTTTCCCCAAAGTCGGGTTTTTTTCGAGCAAAACACGGTTCATTTCCCTACAAGTTGGTTTCCCCCCCCCAAACTCTGTTGATTTTCCCAAAATTTAAGATTTTTACCCCATTACTGGGTTAATTTTCCCCAAAATAATTTTTTTCCCCAAAACTGGGTTCATTTTCCTAAAAAATGGATTTTCCCCCCAAAACTGGGTTCATTTTCCGCATAATCAGCATTTTTTCCTCCAAAACTAGGTTCATTTTCCACAAAATCCCTATTAACCCCCAAAACTGGGTACGTTTTCACACAAATCAGGTTGTCCCCTCCAAACTAACTTCATTTTCCTCAAAAATCTTCGATTTCCTCTCCGCACGTGGTTCATTTTCCCCAAAATCAGGATTTTTCCCCATTACTGGGTTCATTTTCCCCAAAATATATGTTTTCCACAAAACTGGGTTTATTCCCCTACAAATTGGGTTTTCCCCACCAAACTGGGTTCATTTTCCCCAAAATCCGGGTTTTTTACTCAATTACTGGCTTTATTTCCACAAAATATTTTTCCCCCCAAACTGGGTTCATTTTTCCCAAAATCAGCTTCTATCCTCCCAAACTGGGTTCATTTTCCCCAAAATCATTTTTTTCTTCAAAACACTGGGTGCATTTTCATACAAATCAAGTTTGCCCCTCCAAACAGGGTTCATTTTCCCCAAATCAGTATTTTTCCCCATTACTGGGTTCATTTTCCCCAAAATAATTTTTTTCCCCAAAACTGGGTTCATTTTCCTTAAAAATGGATTTTCCCCCCAAAACTGGGTTCATTTTCCGCATAATCAGCATTTTTTACTCCAAAACTAGGTTCATTTTCCACAAAATCCCTATTAACCCCCAAAACTGGGTACGTTTTCACACAAATCAGGTTGTCCCCTCCAAACTGACTTCATTTTCCCCAAAAATCTTCGATTTCCTCTCCGCACTTGGTTCATTTTCCCCAAAATCAGGATTTTTCCCCATTACTGGGTTCATTTTCCCCAAAATATTTTTTTTCCCCAAAACTTGGTTCATTTTCCTTAAAAATTGGATTTCCCCCCAAAATTGGTTTCATTTTCCGCATAATCAGCATTTTTTCCTCCAAAACTAGGTTCATTTTCCACAAAATCCCTATTAACCCCCAAAACTGGGTACATTTTAACACAAATCAGGTTGTCCCCTCCAAACTGATTTCATTTTCCTCAAAATCTTCTATTTCCACTCCGCACTTGGTTCATTTTCCCGAAAATCAGGATTTTTCCCCATTACTGGGTTCATTTTCCCCAAAATAATTTTCTCCCCTACAAAACTGGTTTAATTTTCCCCATAATCAGCATTATTCCTGTAAAACTAAATTCATTTTCCACAAAATCCCTATTAACCCCCAAAACTGTGTACATTTTCACACAAATCAGGTTGCCCCCTCCAAACTGATTTCATTTTCCTCAAAATCTTCTATTTCCACTCCGCATTTCGTTCATTTTCCCCGAAATCAGGATTTTTCCCCAATACTGGGTTCATTTTCCCCAAAATATATATTTTCCACAAAACTGGGTTTATTCCCCTACAAATTGGGTTTTCCCCACCAAACTGGGTTCATTTTCCCCAAAATCCGGGTTTTTTACTCAATTACTGGCTTTATTTCCACAAAATATTTCCCCCCCCCCAAACTGGGTTCATTTTCCCCAAAATCAGCTTCTATCCTCCCAAACTGGGTTCATTTTCCCCAAAATCCATGTTTTTTACTCAATTACTGGCTTTATTTCCACAAAATATTTCCCCCCCCCCAAACTGGGTCTATTTTTCCCAAAATCAGCTTCTATCCTCCTAAACTGGGTTCATTTTCCCCAAAATCCTTTTTTTCTTCAAAACACTGGGTGCATTTTCACACAAATCAAGTTTGCCCCTCCAAACAGTGTTCATTTTCCCCAAAATCAGGTTTTTTCCCCATTACTGGGTTCATTTCCTCAAAATCGGGTTTTTTCCCCCAAAACTGGGTTCATTTTCCCCAAAGTCGGATTTTTTCCTCCCAAACTGGGTTGATTTTCCCCAAAGTCAGTTTTTTTTCGAGCAAAACACGGTTCATTTCCCTACAAGTTGTTTTTCCCCCCCAAACTCTGTTGATTTTCCCAAAATTTAAGATTTTTACCCCATTACTGGGTTCATTTTCCCCAAAATAATTTTTTTCCCCAAAACTGGGTTCATTTTTCTTAAAAATGGATTTTCCCCCCAAAACTGGGTTCATTTTCCACATAATCAGCATTTTTTCCTCCAAAACTAGGTTCATTTTCCACAAAATCCCTATTAACTCCCAAAACTGGGTACATTTTAACACAAATCAGGTTGTCCCCTCCAAACTGATTTAATTTTCCTCAAAATCTTCTATTTCCACTCCGCACTTGGTTCATTTTCCCCAAAATCAGGATATTTCCCCATTACTGGGTTCATTTTCCCCAAAATATATGTTTTCCACAAAACTGGGTTTATTCCCCTACAAATTGGGTTTTCCCCACCAAACTGGGTTCATTTTCCCCAAAATCCGGGTTTTTTACTCAATTACTGGCTTTATTTCCACAAAATATTTCCCCCCCCCAAACTGGGTTAATTTTCCCCAAAATCAGCTTCTATCCTCCCAAACTGGGTTCATTTTCCCCAAAATCCTTTTTTTCTTCAAAACACTGGGTGCATTTTCACACAAATCAAGTTTGCCCCTCCAAACAGTGTTCATTTTCCCCAAAATCAGTTTTTTTCCCCATTACTGGGTTCATTTTCCCAAAATCGCGTTTTTTCCCCCAAAACTGGGTTCATTTTCCCCAAAGTCGGATTTTTTCCGCCCAAACTGTATTGATTTTCCGCAAAGTCTTTTTTTTTTCGAGCAAAACTCGGTTCATTTCCCTACAAGTTGGTTTCCCTCCCCCAAACTCTGTTGATTTTCCCAAAACTTCGGGTTTTTTACCCCATTACTGGGTTCATTTTCCCCAAAATATTTTTTTACCCAAAAACTGGGTTCATTTTCCTTAAAAATTGGATTTCCCCCCAAAATTGGTTACATTTTCCGCATAATCAGCATTTTTTCCTCCAAAACTAGGTTCATTTTCCACAAAATCCCTATTAACCCCCAAAACTGGGTTTATTCCCCTACAAATTGGGTTTTCCCCACCAAACTAGGTTCATTTTCCCCAAAATCCGGGTTTTTTACTCAATTACTGGCTTTATTTCCACAAAATATTTCCCCCCCCCAAACTGGGTTCATTTTCCGCATAATTAGCATTATTCCTCTAAAACTAGGTTCATTTTCCACAAAATCCCTATTAACCCCCCACACTGGGTACGTTTTCACACAAATCAGGTTGTCCCCTCCAAACTGATTTCATTTTCCTCAAAATCTTCTATTTCCACTCCGCACTTGGTTCATTTTCCCCAAAATCAGGATTTTTCCCCATTACTGGGTTCATTTTCCCCAAAATATATGTTTTCCACAAAACTGGGTTTATTCCCCTACAAATTGGGTTTTCCCCACCAAACTGGGTTCATTTTCCCCAAAATCCGGGTTTTTTACTCAATTACTGGCTTTATTTCCACAAAATATTTCCCCCCCCCAAACTGGGTTCATTTTTCCCAAAATCAGCTTCTATCCTCCTAAACTGGGTTCATTTTCCCCAAAATCCTTTTTTTCTTCAAAACACTGGGTGCATTTTCACACAAATCAAGTTTGCCCCTCCAAACAGTGTTCATTTTCCCCAAAATCAGGTTTTTTCCCCATTACTGGGTTAATTTCCTCAAAATCGGGTTTTTTCCCCCAAAACTGGATTCATTTTCCCCAAAGTCGGATTTTTTCCTCCCAAACTGGGTTGATTTTTCCCAAAGTCGGGTTTTTTTCGAGCAAAACTCGGTTCATTTCCCTACAAGTTGGTTTCCCACCCCCAAACTCTGTTGATTTTCCCAAAAATTCGGGTTTTTTACCCCATTACTGGGTTCATTTTCCCCAAAATATTTTTTTTCCCCAAAACTGGGTTCATTTTCCTTAAAAATTGGATTTCCCCCCAAAATTGGTTTCATTTTCCGCATAATCAGCATTTTTTCCTCTAAAACTAGGTTCATTTTCCACAAAATCCCTATTAACCCCCAAAACTGGGTACATTTTCACGCAAATCAGGTTGTCCCCTCCAATCTGATTTCATTTTCCTCAAAATCTTCTATTTCCACTCCGCACTTGGTTCATTTTCCCCAAAATCAGGAGATTTCCCCATTACTGGGTTCATTTTCCCCAAAATATATGTTTTCCACAAAACTGGGTTTATTCCCCTACAAATTGGGTTTTCCCCACCAAACTGGGTTCATTTTCCCCAAAATCCGGGTTTTTTACTCAATTACTGGCTTTATTTCCACAAAATATTTTTCCCCCCCAAACTGGGTTCATTTTCCCCAAAATCAGCTTCTATCCTCCCAAACTGGGTTCATTTTCCCCAATATCCTTTTTTTCTTCAAAACACTGGGTGCATTTTCACACAAATCAAGTTTGCCCCTCCAAACAGTGTTCATTTTCCCCAAAATCAGGTTTTTTCCCCATTACTGGGTTCATTTCCCCAAAATCGCGTTTTTTCCCCTAAAACTGGGTTCATTTTCCCCAAAGTAGGATTTTTTCCTCCGAAACTCGGTTGATTTTCCCCAAAGTCAGTTTTTTTTCCGAGGAAAACTCGGTTCATTTCCCTACAGGTTTGTTTCCCCCTCCCAAACTCTGTTGATTTTCCCAAAACTTCGGGTTTTTTACCCCATTACTGTGTTCATTTTCCCCAAAATATTTTTTTTCCCCAAAACTGGGTTCATTTTCCTTAAAAAATGGATTTTCCCCCCAAAACTGGGTTCATTTTCCGCATAATCAGCATTTTTTCATCTAAAACTGGGTTCATTTTTCACAAAAACCCTATTAACCCCCAAAACTGGGTACATTTTCACACAAATCAGGTTGTCCCCTCCAAACTGATTTCATTTTCCTCAAAATCTTCTATTTCCACTCCGCACTTGGTTCATTTTCCCGAAAATCAGGATTTTTCCCCATTACTGGGTTCATTTTCCCCAAAATAATTTTATCCCCTACAAAACTGGTTTAATTTTCCCCATAATCAGCATTATTCCTGTAAAACTAAATTCATTTTCCACAAAATCCCTATTAACCCCCAAAACTTGGTACGTTTTCACACAAATCAGGTTGCCCCCTCCAAACTGATTTCATTTTTCTCAAAATCTTCTATTTCCACTCCGCATTTGGTTCATTTTCCCCGAAATCAGGATTTTTCCCCAATACTGGGTTCATTTTCCCCAAAATATATGTTTTCCCCAAAACTGGGTTTATTCCCCTACAAATTGGGTTTTCCCCACCAAACTGGGTTAATTTTCCCCAAAATCCGGGTTTTTTACTCAATTACTGGCTTTATTTCCACAAAATATTCCCCCCCCCCCCAAACTGGGTTCATTTTTCCCAAAATCAGCTTCTATCCTCCCAAACTGGGTTCATTTTCCCCAAAATCCGTGTTTTTTACTCAATTACTGGCTTTAATTCCAGAAAATATTTCCCCCCCCCAAACTGGGTTCATTTTCCCCAAAATAGTTTTTTCCCCAAAACTGGGTTCATTTTCCTTAAAAATTGGATTTCCCCCCAAAATTGGTTTCATTTTCCGCATAATAAGCATTTTTTCCTCCAAAACTAGGTTCATTATCCACAAAATCCCTATTAACCCCCAAAACTGGGTACATTTTCACACAAATCAGGTTGTCCCCTCCAAACTGACTTCATTTTCCTCAAAATCTTCTATTTCCACTCTTCACTTGGTACATTTTCCACAAAATCAGGATTTTTCCCCATTACTGGGTTCATTTTCCCCAAAATAAATTTTTCCCTCCCAAAACTGGGTTCATTTTCCCCAAAGTCGGATTTTTTCCTCCCAAACTGGGTTGATTTTCCCCAAAGTCGGTTTTCTTCGAGCAAAACTCGGTTCATTTCCCTACAAGTTGGTTTCCCCCCCCAAACTCTGTGGATTTTCCAAAAAATTGGGTTTTTAATCCCATTAGTGGGTTCGTTTTCCCCAAAATCTTTTTTTTCCCCAAAACTGGGTTCATTTTCCTTAAAAATGGATTTTCCCCCCAAAACTGGGTTCATTTTCCGCATAATCAGCATTTTTTCCTCTAAAACTAGGTTCATTTTCCACAAAATCCCTATTAACCCCCAAAACTGGGTACATTTTCACGCAAATCAGGTTGTCCCCTCCAATCTGATTTCATTTTCCTCAAAATCTTCTATTTCCACTCCGCACTTGGTTCATTTTCCCCAAAATCAGGAGATTTCCCCATTACTGGGTTCATTTTCCCCAAAATAATTTTATCCCCCCCAAAACTGGGTTCATTTTCCGCATAATTAGCATTATTCCTCTAAAACTAGGTTCATTTTCCACAAAATCCCTATTAACCCCCCACACTGGGTACGTTTTCACACAAATCAGGTTGTCCCCTCCAAACTGATTTCATTTTCCTCAAAATCTTCTATTTCCACTCCGCACTTGGTTCATTTTCCCCAAAATCAGGATTTTTCCCCATTACTGGGTTCATTTTCCCCAAAATATATGTTTTCCACAAAACTGGGTTTATTCCCCTACAAATTGGGTTTTCCCCACCAAACTGGGTTCATTTTCCCCAAAATCCGGGTTTTTTACTCAATTACTGGCTTTATTTCCACAAAATATTTCCCCCCCCCCAAACTGGGTTCATTTTTCCCAAAATCAGCTTCTATCCTCCTAAACTGGGTTCATTTTCCCCAAAATCCTTTTTTTCTTCAAAACACTGGGTGCATTTTCATACAAATCAAGTTTGCCCCTCCAAACAGTGTTCATTTTCCCCAAAATCAGGTTTTTTCCCCATTACTGGGTTAATTTCCTCAAAATCGGGTTTTTTCCCCCAAAACTGGATTCATTTTCCCCAAAGTCGGATTTTTTCCTCCCAAACTGGGTTGATTTTTCCCAAAGTCGGGTTTTTTTCGAGCAAAACTCGGTTCATTTCCCTACAAGTTGGTTTCCCACCCCCAAACTCTGTTGATTTTCCCAAAAATTCGGGTTTTTTACCCCATTACTGGGTTCATTTTCCCCAAAATATTTTTTTTCCCCAAAACTGGGTTCATTTTCCTTAAAAATTGGATTTCCCCCCAAAATTGGTTTCATTTTCCGCATAATCAGCATTTTTTCCTCCAAAACTAGGTTCATTTTCCACAAAATCCCTATTAACCCCCAAAACTGGGTACATTTTCACACAAATCAGGTTGTCCCCTCCAAACTGATTTCATTTTCCTCAAAATCTTCTATTTCCACTCCGCACTTGGTTCATTTTCCCCCAAATCAGGATTTTTCCCCATTACTGGGTTCATTTTCCCCAAAATATATGTTTTCCACAAAACTGGGTTTATTCCCCTACAAATTGGGTTTTCCCCACCAAACTGGGTTCATTTTCCCCAAAATCCGGGTTTTTTACTCAATTACTGGCTTTATTTCCACAAAATATTTCCCCCCCCCAAACTGGGTTCATTTTCCCCAAAATCAGCTTCTATCCTCCCAAACTGGGTTCATTTTCCCCAATATCCTTTTTTTCTTCAAAACACTGGGTGCATTTTCACACAAATCAAGTTTGCCCCTCCAAACAGTGTTCATTTTCCCCAAAATCAGGTTTTTTCCCCATTACTGGGTTCATTTCCCCAAAATCGCGTTTTTTCCCCTAAAACTGGGTTCATTTTCCCCAAAGTAGGATTTTTTCCTCCGAAACTCGGTTGATTTTCCCCAAAGTCAGTTTTTTTTCCGAGGAAAACTCGGTTCATTTCCCTACAGGTTTGTTTCCCCCTCCCAAACTCTGTTGATTTTCCCAAAACTTCGGGTTTTTTACCCCATTACTCTGTTCATTTTCCCCAAAATATTTTTTTTCCCCAAAACTGGGTTCATTTTCCTTAAAAAATGGATTTTCCCCCCAAAACTGGGTTCATTTTCCGCATAATCAGCATTTTTTCATCTAAAACTGGGTTCATTTTTCACAAAAACCCTATTAACCCCCAAAACTGGGTACATTTTCACACAAATCAGGTTGTCCCCTCCAAACTGATTTCATTTTCCTCAAAATCTTCTATTTCCACTCCGCACTTGGTTCATTTTCCCCAAAATCAGGATTTTTCCCCATTACTGGGTTCATTTTCCCCAAAATAATTTTATCCCCTACAAAACTGGTTTAATTTTCCCCATAATCAGCATTATTCCTGTAAAACTAAATTCATTTTCCACAAAATCCCTATTAACCCCCAAAACTTGGTACGTTTTCACACAAATCAGGTTGCCCCCTCCAAACTGATTTCATTTTTCTCAAAATCTTCTATTTCCACTCCGCATTTGGTTCATTTTCCCCGAAATCAGGATTTTTCCCCAATACTGGGTTCATTTTCCCCAAAATATATGTTTTCCCCAAAACTGGGTTTATTCCCCTACAAATTGGGTTTTCCCCACCAAACTGGGTTAATTTTCCCCAAAATCCGGGTTTTTTACTCAATTACTGGCTTTATTTCCACAAAATATTCCCCCCCCCCCCAAACTGGGTTCATTTTTCCCAAAATCAGCTTCTATCCTCCCAAACTGGGTTCATTTTCCCCAAAATCCGTGTTTTTTACTCAATTACTGGCTTTAATTCCAGAAAATATTTCCCCCCCCCAAACTGGGTTCATTTTCCCCAAAATAGTTTTTTCCCCAAAACTGGGTTCATTTTCCTTAAAAATTGGATTTCCCCCCAAAATTGGTTTCATTTTCCGCATAATAAGCATTTTTTCCTCCAAAACTAGGTTCATTATCCACAAAATCCCTATTAACCCCCAAAACTGGGTACATTTTCACACAAATCAGGTTGTCCCCTCCAAACTGACTTCATTTTCCTCAAAATCTTCTATTTCCACTCTTCACTTGGTACATTTTCCCCAAAATCAGGATTTTTCCCCATTACTGGGTTCATTTTCCCCAAAATAAATTTTTCCCTCCCAAAACTGGGTTCATTTTCCCCAAAGTCGGATTTTTTCCTCCCAAACTGGGTTGATTTTCCCCAAAGTCGGTTTTCTTCGAGCAAAACTCGGTTCATTTCCCTACAAGTTGGTTTCCCCCCCCAAACTCTGTGGATTTTCCAAAAAATTGGGTTTTTAATCCCATTAGTGGGTTCGTTTTCCCCAAAATCTTTTTTTTCCCCAAAACTGGGTTCATTTTCCTTAAAAATGGATTTTCCCCCCAAAACTGGGTTCATTTTCCGCATAATCAGCATTTTTTCCTCTAAAACTAGGTTCATTTTCCACAAAATCCCTATTAACCCCCAAAACTGGGTACATTTTCACGCAAATCAGGTTGTCCCCTCCAATCTGATTTCATTTTCCTCAAAATCTTCTATTTCCACTCCGCACTTGGTTCATTTTCCCCAAAATCAGGAGATTTCCCCATTACTGGGTTCATTTTCCCCAAAATAATTTTATCCCCCCCAAAACTGGGTTCATTTTCCGCATAATTAGCATTATTCCTCTAAAACTAGGTTCATTTTCCACAAAATCCCTATTAACCCCCCACACTGGGTACGTTTTCACACAAATCAGGTTGTCCCCTCCAAACTGATTTCATTTTCCTCAAAATCTTCTATTTCCACTCCGCACTTGGTTCATTTTCCCCAAAATCAGGATTTTTCCCCATTACTGGGTTCATTTTCCCCAAAATATATGTTTTCCACAAAACTGGGTTTATTCCCCTACAAATTGGGTTTTCCCCACCAAACTGGGTTCATTTTCCCCAAAATCCGGGTTTTTTACTCAATTACTGGCTTTATTTCCACAAAATATTTCCCCCCCCCAAACTGGGTTCATTTTTCCCAAAATCAGCTTCTATCCTCCTAAACTGGGTTCATTTTCCCCAAAATCCTTTTTTTCTTCAAAACACTGGGTGCATTTTCATACAAATCAAGTTTGCCCCTCCAAACAGTGTTCATTTTCCCCAAAATCAGGTTTTTTCCCCATTACTGGGTTAATTTCCTCAAAATCGGGTTTTTTCCCCCAAAACTGGATTCATTTTCCCCAAAGTCGGATTTTTTCCTCCCAAACTGGGTTGATTTTTCCCAAAGTCGGGTTTTTTTCGAGCAAAACTCGGTTCATTTCCCTACAAGTTGGTTTCCCACCCCCAAACTCTGTTGATTTTCCCAAAAATTCGGGTTTTTTACCCCATTACTGGGTTCATTTTCCCCAAAATATTTTTTTTCCCCAAAACTGGGTTCATTTTCCTTAAAAATTGGATTTCCCCCAAAAATTGGTTTCATTTTCCGCATAATCAGCATTTTTTCCTCCAAAACTAGGTTCATTTTCCACAAAATCCCTATTAACCCCCAAAACTGGGTACATTTTCACACAAATCAGGTTGTCCCCTCCAAACTGATTTCATTTTCCTCAAAATCTTCTATTTCCACTCCGCACTTGGTTCATTTTCCCCCAAATCAGGATTTTTCCCCATTACTGGGTTGATTTTCCCCAAAATATATGTTTTCCACAAAACTGGGTTTATTCCCCTACAAATTGGGGTTTCCCCACCAAACTGGGTTCATTTTCCCCAAAATCCGGGTTTTTTACTCAATTACTGGCTTTATTTCCACAAAATATTTTTCCCCCCCAAACTGGGTTCATTTTCCCCAAAATCCGGGTTTTTTACTCAATTACTGGCTTTATTTCCACAAAATATTTTTCCCCCCCAAACTGGGTTCATTTTCCCCAAAATCAGCTTCTATCCTCCCAAACTGGGTTCATTTTCCCCAAAATCCTTTTTTTCTTCAAAACACTGGGTGCATTTTCACACAAATCAAGTTTGCCCCTCCAAACAGTGTTCATTTTCCCCAAAATCAGGTTTTTTCCCCATTACTGGGTTCATTTCCCCAAAATCGCGTTTTTTCCCCCAAAACTGGGTTCATTTTCCCCAAAGTCGGATTTTTTCCTCCGAAACTCGGTTGATTTTCCCCAAAGTCAGTTTTTTTTCAGAGGAAAACTCGGTTCATTTCCCTACAAGTTTGTTCCCCCCTCCCAAACTCTGTTGATTTTCCCAAAACTTCGGGTTTTTTACCCCATTACTGGGTTCATTTTCCCCAAAATATTTTTTTCCCCCAGTACTGTGTTCATTTTCCTTAAAAATGGATTTTCCCCCCGAAATTCGGTTAATTTTCCGCATAATCAGCATTTTTTCCTCCAAAACTATGTTCATTTTCCACAAAATCCCTATTAACCCCCAAAACTGGGTACATTTTCACACAAATCAGGTTGTCCCCTCCAAACTGACTTCATTTTCCTCAAAATCTTCTATTTCCACTCTTCACTTGGTACATTTTCCACAAAATCAGGATTTTTCCCCATTACTGTGTTCATTTTTCCCAAAATAAATTTTTCCCCCCAAAATTGATTTCATTTTCTCCAAAGTCGGATTTTTTCCTTCCAAACTGGGTTGATTTTCCCCAAAGTTGGTTTTCTTCGAGCAAAACTCGGTTCATTTCCCTACAAGTTGGTTTCCCTCCCCAAACTCTGTGGATTTTCCAAAAAATTGGGGTTTTTTATCCCATTAGTGGGTTCGTTTTCCCCAAAATATTTTTTTTCCCCAAAACTGGGTTCATTTTCCTTAAAAATGGATTTTCCCCCCAAAACTGGATTCATTTTCCGCATAATCAGCATTTTTTCCTCTAAAACTAGGTTCATTTTCCACAAAATCCCTATTAACCCCCAAAACTGGGTACATTTTCACACAAATCAGGTTGTCCCCTCCAAACTGATTTCATTTTCCTCAAAATCTTCTATTTCCACTCCGCACTTGGTTCATTTTCCCCAAAATCAGGATTTTTCCCCATTACTGGGTTCATTTTCCCCAAAATATATGTTTTCCACAAAACTGGGTTTATTTCCCTACAAATTGGGTTTTCCCCACCAAACTGGGTTCATTTTCCCCAAAATCCGAGTTTTTTACTCAATTACTGGCTTTATTTCCACAAAATATTTCCCCCCCCCAAACTGGGTTCATTTTTCCCAAAATCAGCTTCTATCCTCCTAAACTGGGTTCATTTTCCCCAAAATCCTTTTTTTCTTCAAAACACTGGGTGCATTTTCATACAAATCAAGTTTGCCCCTCCAAACAGTGTTCATTTTCCCCAAAATCAGTTTTTTTCCCCATTACTGGGTTAATTTCCTCAAAATCGGTTTTTTTCCCCCAAAACTGGATTCATTTTCCCCAAAGTCGGATTTTTTCCTCCCAAACTGGGTTGATTTTCCCCAAAGTCGGGTTTTTTTCGAGCAAAACTCGGTTCATTTCCCTACAAGTTGGTTTCCCACCCCCAAACTCTGTTGATTTTCCCAAAAATTCGGGTTTTTTACCCCATTACTGGGTTCATTTTCCCCAAAATATTTTTTTTCCCCAAAACTGGGTTCATTTTCCTTAAAAATGGATTTTCCCCCCAAAACTGGGTTCATTTTCCGCATAATCAGCATTTTTTCCTCTAAAACTAGGTTCATTTTCCACAAAATCCCTATTAACCCCCAAAACTGGGTACATTTTAACACAAATCAGGTTGTCCCCTCCAAACTGATTTCATTTTCCTCAAAATCTTCTATTTCCACTCCGCACTTGGTTCATTTTCCCCCAAATCAGGATTTTTCCCCATTACTGGGTTCATTTTCCCCAAAATATATGTTTTCCACAAAACTGGGTTTATTCCCCTACAAATTGAGTTTTCCCCACCAAACTGGGTTCATTTTCCCCAAAATCCGGGTTTTTTACTCAATTACTGGCTTTATTTCCACAAAATATTTTTCCCCCCCAAACTGGGTTCATTTTCCCCAAAATCAGCTTCTATCCTCCCAAACTGCGTTCATTTTCCCCAATATCCTTTTTTTCTTCAAAACACTGGGTGCATTTTCACACAAATCAAGTTTGCCCCTCCAAACAGTGTTCATTTTCCCCAAAATCAGGTTTTTTCCCCATTACTGGGTTCATTTCCCCAAAATCGCGTTTTTTCCCCCAAAACTGGGTTCATTTTCCCCAAAGTCGGATTTTTTCCTCCGAAACTCGGTTGATTTTCCCCAAAGTCAGTTTTTTTTCAGAGGAAAACTCGGTTCATTTCCCTACAAGTTTGTTTCCCCCTCCCAAACTCTGTTGATTTTCCCAAAACTTCGGGTTTTTTACCCCATTACTGGGTTCATTTTCCCCAAAATATTTTTTTCCCCAAAACTGGGTTCATTTTCCTTAAAATTGGATTTCCCCCCCAATATTGGTTTCATTTTCCGCATAATCAGCATTTTTTCCTCCAAAACTATGTTCATTTTCCACAAAATCCCTATTAACCCCCAAAACTGGGTACGTTTTCACACAAATCAGGTTGTCCCCTCCAAACTGACTTCATTTTCCTCAAAATCTTCTATTTCCACTCTTCACTTGGTACATTTTCCCCAAAATCAGGATTTTTCCCCATTACTGGGTTCATTTTTCCCAAAATAAATTTTTCCCCCCAAAATTGATTTCATTTTCTCCAAAGTCGGATTTTTTCCTTCCAAACTGGATTGATTTTCCCCAAAGTCGGTTTTATTCGAGCAAAACGCGGTTCATTTCCCTACAAGTTGGTTTCCCCCCCCAAACTCTGTGGATTTTCCCAAAAAATCGGGTTTTTTACCACATTACTGGGTTCATTTTCCCCAAAATAATTTTTCCCCCAAAACTGGGTTCATTTTCCTTAAAAATGGATTTTCCCCCCAAAATTCGGTCCATTTTCCGCATAATCAGAATTTTTTCCTCTAAAACTAGGTTCATTTTCCACAAAATCCCTATTAACCCCCAAAACTATGTACATTTTCACACAAATGAGGTTGTCCCCTCCAAACTGATTTCATTTTCCTCAAAATCTTCTATTTCCACTCCGCACTTGGTTCATTTTCCCCAAAATCAGGATTTTTCCCCATTACTGGGTTCATTTTCCCCAAAATATATGTTTTCCACAAAACTGGGTTTATTCCCCTACAAATTGGGTTTTCCCCACCAAACTGGGTTCATTTTCCCCAAAATCCGGGTTTTTTACTCAATTACTGGCTTTATTTCCACAAAATATTTCCCCCCCCCAAACTGGGTTCATTTTTCCCAAAATCAGCTTCTATCCTCCTAAACTGGGTTCATTTTCCCCAAAATCCTTTTTTTCTTCAAAACACTGGGTGCATTTTCATACAAATCAAGTTTGCCCCTCCAAACAGTGTTCATTTTCCCCAAAATCAGGTTTTTTCCCCATTACTGGGTTAATTTCCTCAAAATCGGTTTTTTTCCCCCAAAACTGGGTTCATTTTCAACAAAGTCGGATTTTTTCCTCCCAAACTGGGTTGATTTTCCCCAAAGTCGGGTTTTTTTCGAGCAAAACTCGGTTCATTTCCCTACAAGTTGGTTTCCCACCCCCAAACTCTGTTGATTTTCCCAAAAATTCGGGTTTTTTACCCCATTACTGGGTTCATTTTCCCCAAAATATTTTTTTTCCCCAAAACTGGGTTCATTTTCCTTAAAAATGGATTTTCCCCCCAAAACTGGGTTCATTTTCCGCATAATCAGCATTTTTTCCTCTAAAACTAGGTTCATTTTCCACAAAATCCCTATTAACCCCCAAAACTGGGTACATTTTAACACAAATCAGGTTGTCCCCTCCAAACTGATTTCATTTTCCTCAAAATCTTCTATTTCCACTCCGCACTTGGTTCATTTTCCCCCAAATCAGGATTTTTCCCCATTACTGGGTTCATTTTCCCCAAAATATATGTTTTCCACAAAACTGGGTTTATTCCCCTACAAATTGAGTTTTCCCCACCAAACTGGGTTCATTTTCCCCAAAATCCGGGTTTTTTACTCAATTACTGGCTTTATTTCCACAAAATATTTTTCCCCCCCAAACTGGGTTCATTTTCCCCAAAATCAGCTTCTATCCTCCCAAACTGCGTTCATTTTCCCCAATATCCTTTTTTTCTTCAAAACACTGGGTGCATTTTCACACAAATCAAGTTTGCCCCTCCAAACAGTGTTCATTTTCCCCAAAATCAGGTTTTTTCCCCATTACTGGGTTCATTTCCCCAAAATCGCGTTTTTTCCCCCAAAACTGGGTTCATTTTCCCCAAAGTCGGATTTTTTCCTCCGAAACTCGGTTGATTTTCCCCAAAGTCAGTTTTTTTTCAGAGGAAAACTCGGTTCATTTCCCTACAAGTTTGTTTCCCCCTCCCAAACTCTGTTGATTTTCCCAAAACTTCGGGTTTTTTACCCCATTACTGGGTTCATTTTCCCCAAAATATTTTTTTCCCCAAAACTGGGTTCATTTTCCTTAAAATTGGATTTCCCCCCCAATATTGGTTTCATTTTCCGCATAATCAGCATTTTTTCCTCCAAAACTATGTTCATTTTCCACAAAATCCCTATTAACCCCCAAAACTGGGTACGTTTTCACACAAATCAGGTTGTCCCCTCCAAACTGACTTCATTTTCCTCAAAATCTTCTATTTCCACTCTTCACTTGGTACATTTTCCCCAAAATCAGGATTTTTCCCCATTACTGGGTTCATTTTTCCCAAAATAAATTTTTCCCCCCAAAATTGATTTCATTTTCTCCAAAGTCGGATTTTTTCCTTCCAAACTGGATTGATTTTCCCCAAAGTCGGTTTTATTCGAGCAAAACGCGGTTCATTTCCCTACAAGTTGGTTTCCCCCCCCAAACTCTGTGGATTTTCCCAAAAAATCGGGTTTTTTACCACATTACTGGGTTCATTTTCCCCAAAATAATTTTTCCCCCAAAACTGGGTTCATTTTCCTTAAAAATGGATTTTCCCCCCAAAATTCGGTCCATTTTCCGCATAATCAGAATTTTTTCCTCTAAAACTAGGTTCATTTTCCACAAAATCCCTATTAACCCCCAAAACTATGTACATTTTCACACAAATGAGGTTGTCCCCTCCAAACTGATTTCATTTTCCTCAAAATCTTCTATTTCCACTCCGCACTTGGTTCATTTTCCCCAAAATCAGGATTTTTCCCCATTACTGGGTTCATTTTCCCCAAAATATATGTTTTCCACAAAACTGGGTTTATTCCCCTACAAATTGGGTTTTCCCCACCAAACTGGGTTCATTTTCCCCAAAATCCGGGTTTTTTACTCAATTACTGGCTTTATTTCCACAAAATATTTCCCCCCCCCAAACTGGGTTCATTTTTCCCAAAATCAGCTTCTATCCTCCTAAACTGGGTTCATTTTCCCCAAAATCCTTTTTTTCTTCAAAACACTGGGTGCATTTTCATACAAATCAAGTTTGCCCCTCCAAACAGTGTTCATTTTCCCCAAAATCAGGTTTTTTCCCCATTACTGGGTTAATTTCCTCAAAATCGGGTTTTTTCCCCCAAAACTGGATTCATTTTCCCCAAAGTCGGATTTTTTCCTCCCAAACTGGGTTGATTTTTCCCAAAGTCGGGTTTTTTTCGAGCAAAACTCGGTTCATTTCCCTACAAGTTGGTTTCCCACCCCCAAACTCTGTTGATTTTCCCAAAAACTCGGGTTTTTTACCCCATTACTGGGTTCATTTTCCCCAAAATATTTTTTTTCCCCAAAACTGGGTTCATTTTCCTTAAAAATTGGATTTCCCCCCAAAATTGGTTTCATTTTCCGCATAATCAGCATTTTTTCCTCCAAAACTAGGTTCATTTTCCACAAAATCCCTATTAACCCCCAAAACTGGGTACATTTTCACACAAATCAGGTTGTCCCCTCCAAACTGATTTCATTTTCCTCAAAATCTTCTATTTCCACTCCGCACTTGGTTCATTTTCCCCCAAATCAGGATTTTTCCCCATTACTGGGTTCATTTTCCCCAAAATATATGTTTTCCACAAAACTGGGTTTATTCCCCTACAAATTGGGTTTTCCCCACCAAACTGGGTTCATTTTCCCCAAAATCCGGGTTTTTTACTCAATTACTGGCTTTATTTCCACAAAATATTTTTCCCCCCCAAACTGGGTTCATTTTCCCCAAAATCAGCTTCTATCCTCCCAAACTGGGTTCATTTTCCCCAATATCCTTTTTTTCTTCAAAACACTGGGTGCATTTTCACACAAATCAAGTTTGCCCCTCCAAACAGTGTTCATTTTCCCCAAAATCAGGTTTTTTCCCCATTACTGGGTTCATTTCCCCAAAATCGCGTTTTTTCCCCTAAAACTGGGTTCATTTTCCCCAAAGTAGGATTTTTTCCTCCGAAACTCGGTTGATTTTCCCCAAAGTCAGTTTTTTTTCCGAGGAAAACTCGGTTCATTTCCCTACAGGTTTGTTTCCCCCTCCCAAACTCTGTTGATTTTCCCAAAACTTCGGGTTTTTTACCCCATTACTGTGTTCATTTTCCCCAAAATATTTTTTTTCCCCAAAACTGGGTTCATTTTCCTTAAAAAATGGATTTTCCCCCCAAAACTGGGTTCATTTTCCGCATAATCAGCATTTTTTCATCTAAAACTGGGTTCATTTTTCACAAAAACCCTATTAACCCCCAAAACTGGGTACATTTTCACACAAATCAGGTTGTCCCCTCCAAACTGATTTCATTTTCCTCAAAATCTTCTATTTCCACTCCGCACTTGGTTCATTTTCCCCCAAATCAGGATTTTTCCCCATTACTGGGTTCATTTTCCCCAAAATAATTTTATCCCCTACAAAACTGTTTTAATTTTCCCCATAATCAGCATTATTCCTGTAAAACTAAATTCATTTTCCACAAAATCCCTATTAACCCCCAAAACTTGGTACGTTTTCACACAAATCAGGTTGCCCCCTCCAAACTGATTTCATTTTTCTCAAAATCTTCTATTTCCACTCCGCATTTGGTTCATTTTCCCCGAAATCAGGATTTTTCCCCAATACTGGGTTCATTTTCCCCAAAATATATGTTTTCCCCAAAACTGGGTTTATTCCCCTACAAATTGGGTTTTCCCCACCAAACTGGGTTAATTTTCCCCAAAATCCGGGTTTTTTACTCAATTACTGGCTTTATTTCCACAAAATATTCCCCCCCCCCCCCAAACTGGGTTCATTTTTCCCAAAATCAGCTTCTATCCTCCCAAACTGGGTTCATTTTCCCCAAAATCCGTGTTTTTTACTCAATTACTGGCTTTAATTCCAGAAAATATTTCCCCCCCCCAAACTGGGTTCATTTTTCCCAAAATCAGCTTCTATCCTCCTAAACTGGGTTCATTTTCCCCAAAATCCTTTTTTTCTTCAAAACACTGGGTGCATTTTCATACAAATCAAGTTTGCCCCTCCAAACAGTGTTCATTTTCCCCAAAATCAGGTTTTTTCCCCATTACTGGGTTAATTTCCTCAAAATCGGGTTTTTTCCCCCAAAACTGGATTCATTTTCCCCAAAGTCGGATTTTTTCCTCCCAAACTGGGTTGATTTTTCCCAAAGTCGGGTTTTTTTCGAGCAAAACTCGGTTCATTTCCCTACAAGTTGGTTTCCCACCCCCAAACTCTGTTGATTTTCCCAAAAATTCGGGTTTTTTACCCCATTACTGGGTTCATTTTCCCCAAAATATTTTTTTTCCCCAAAACTGGGTTCATTTTCCTTAAAAATTGGATTTCCCCCAAAAATTGGTTTCATTTTCCGCATAATCAGCATTTTTTCCTCCAAAACTAGGTTCATTTTCCACAAAATCCCTATTAACCCCCAAAACTGGGTACATTTTCACACAAATCAGGTTGTCCCCTCCAAACTGATTTCATTTTCCTCAAAATCTTCTATTTCCACTCCGCACTTGGTTCATTTTCCCCCAAATCAGGATTTTTCCCCATTACTGGGTTGATTTTCCCCAAAATATATGTTTTCCACAAAACTGGGTTTATTCCCCTACAAATTGGGGTTTCCCCACCAAACTGGGTTCATTTTCCCCAAAATCCGGGTTTTTTACTCAATTACTGGCTTTATTTCCACAAAATATTTTTCCCCCCCAAACTGGGTTCATTTTCCCCAAAATCCGGGTTTTTTACTCAATTACTGGCTTTATTTCCACAAAATATTTTTCCCCCCCAAACTGGGTTCATTTTCCCCAAAATCAGCTTCTATCCTCCCAAACTGGGTTCATTTTCCCCAAAATCCTTTTTTTCTTCAAAACACTGGGTGCATTTTCACACAAATCAAGTTTGCCCCTCCAAACAGTGTTCATTTTCCCCAAAATCAGGTTTTTTCCCCATTACTGGGTTCATTTCCCCAAAATCGCGTTTTTTCCCCCAAAACTGGGTTCATTTTCCCCAAAGTCGGATTTTTTCCTCCCAAACTCGGTTGATTTTCCCCAAAGTCAGTTTTTTTTCAGAGGAAAACTCGGTTCATTTCCCTACAAGTTTGTTCCCCCCTCCCAAACTCTGTTGATTTTCCCAAAACTTCGGGTTTTTTACCCCATTACTGGGTTCATTTTCCCCAAAATATTTTTTTCCCCCAGTACTGTGTTCATTTTCCTTAAAAATGGATTTTCCCCCCGAAATTCGGTTAATTTTCCGCATAATCAGCATTTTTTCCTCCAAAACTATGTTCATTTTCCACAAAATCCCTATTAACCCCCAAAACTGGGTACATTTTCACACAAATCAGGTTGTCCCCTCCAAACTGACTTCATTTTCCTCAAAATCTTCTATTTCCACTCTTCACTTGGTACATTTTCCACAAAATCAGGATTTTTCCCCATTACTGTGTTCATTTTTCCCAAAATAAATTTTTCCCCCCAAAATTGATTTCATTTTCTCCAAAGTCGGATTTTTTCCTTCCAAACTGGGTTGATTTTCCCCAAAGTTGGTTTTCTTCGAGCAAAACTCGGTTCATTTCCCTACAAGTTGGTTTCCCTCCCCAAACTCTGTGGATTTTCCAAAAAATTGGGTTTTTTTATCCCATTAGTGGGTTCGTTTTCCCCAAAATATTTTTTTTCCCCAAAACTGGGTTCATTTTCCTTAAAAATGGATTTTCCCCCCAAAACTGGATTCATTTTCCGCATAATCAGCATTTTTTCCTCTAAAACTAGGTTCATTTTCCACAAAATCCCTATTAACCCCCAAAACTGGGTACATTTTCACACAAATCAGGTTGTCCCCTCCAAACTGATTTCATTTTCCTCAAAATCTTCTATTTCCACTCCGCACTTGGTTCATTTTCCCCAAAATCAGGATTTTTCCCCATTACTGGGTTCATTTTCCCCAAAATATATGTTTTCCACAAAACTGGGTTTATTTCCCTACAAATTGGGTTTTCCCCACCAAACTGGGTTCATTTTCCCCAAAATCCGAGTTTTTTACTCAATTACTGGCTTTATTTCCACAAAATATTTCCCCCCCCCAAACTGGGTTCATTTTTCCCAAAATCAGCTTCTATCCTCCTAAACTGGGTTCATTTTCCCCAAAATCCTTTTTTTCTTCAAAACACTGGGTGCATTTTCATACAAATCAAGTTTGCCCCTCCAAACAGTGTTCATTTTCCCCAAAATCAGTTTTTTTCCCCATTACTGGGTTAATTTCCTCAAAATCGGTTTTTTTCCCCCAAAACTGGATTCATTTTCCCCAAAGTCGGATTTTTTCCTCCCAAACTGGGTTGATTTTCCCCAAAGTCGGGTTTTTTTCGAGCAAAACTCGGTTCATTTCCCTACAAGTTGGTTTCCCACCCCCAAACTCTGTTGATTTTCCCAAAAATTCGGGTTTTTTACCCCATTACTGGGTTCATTTTCCCCAAAATATTTTTTTTCCCCAAAATTGGGTTCATTTTCCTTAAAAATGGATTTTCCCCCCAAAACTGGGTTCATTTTCCGCATAATCAGCATTTTTTCCTCTAAAACTAGGTTCATTTTCCACAAAATCCCTATTAACCCCCAAAACTGGGTACATTTTCACACAAATCAGGTTGTCCCCTCCAAACTGATTTCATTTTCCTCAAAATCTTCTATTTCCACTCCGCACTTGGTTCATTTTCCCCCAAATCAGGATTTTTCCCCATTACTGGGTTCATTTTCCCCAAAATATATGTTTTCCACAAAACTGGGTTTATTCCCCTACAAATTGAGTTTTCCCCACCAAACTGGGTTCATTTTCCCCAAAATCCGGGTTTTTTACTCAATTACTGGCTTTATTTCCACAAAATATTTTTCCCCCCCAAACTGGGTTCATTTTCCCCAAAATCAGCTTCTATCCTCCCAAACTGCGTTCATTTTCCCCAATATCCTTTTTTTCTTCAAAACACTGGGTGCATTTTCACACAAATCAAGTTTGCCCCTCCAAACAGTGTTCATTTTCCCCAAAATCAGGTTTTTTCCCCATTACTGGGTTCATTTCCCCAAAATCGCGTTTTTTCCCCCAAAACTGGGTTCATTTTCCCCAAAGTCGGATTTTTTCCTCCGAAACTCGGTTGATTTTCCCCAAAGTCAGTTTTTTTTCAGAGGAAAACTCGGTTCATTTCCCTACAAGTTTGTTTCCCCCTCCCAAACTCTGTTGATTTTCCCAAAACTTCGGGTTTTTTACCCCATTACTGGGTTCATTTTCCCCAAAATATTTTTTTCCCCAAAACTGGGTTCATTTTCCTTAAAATTGGATTTCCCCCCCAATATTGGTTTCATTTTCCGCATAATCAGCATTTTTTCCTCCAAAACTATGTTCATTTTCCACAAAATCCCTATTAACCCCCAAAACTGGGTACGTTTTCACACAAATCAGGTTGTCCCCTCCAAACTGACTTCATTTTCCTCAAAATCTTCTATTTCCACTCTTCACTTGGTACATTTTCCCCAAAATCAGGATTTTTCCCCATTACTGGGTTCATTTTTCCCAAAATAAATTTTTCCCCCCAAAATTGATTTCATTTTCTCCAAAGTCGGATTTTTTCCTTCCAAACTGGATTGATTTTCCCCAAAGTCGGTTTTATTCGAGCAAAACGCGGTTCATTTCCCTACAAGTTGGTTTCCCCCCCCAAACTCTGTGGATTTTCCCAAAAAATCGGGTTTTTTACCACATTACTGGGTTCATTTTCCCCAAAATAATTTTTCCCCCAAAACTGGGTTCATTTTCCTTAAAAATGGATTTTCCCCCCAAAATTCGGTCCATTTTCCGCATAATCAGAATTTTTTCCTCTAAAACTAGGTTCATTTTCCACAAAATCCCTATTAACCCCCAAAACTATGTACATTTTCACACAAATGAGGTTGTCCCCTCCAAACTGATTTCATTTTCCTCAAAATCTTCTATTTCCACTCCGCACTTGGTTCATTTTCCCCCAAATCAGGATTTTTCCCCATTACTGGGTTCATTTTCCCCAAAATATATGTTTTCCACAAAACTGGGTTTATTCCCCTACAAATTGGGTTTTCCCCACCAAACTGGGTTCATTTTCCCCAAAATCCGGGTTTTTTACTCAATTACTGGCTTTATTTCCACAAAATATTTCCCCCCCCCAAACTGGGTTCATTTTTCCCAAAATCAGCTTCTATCCTCCTAAACTGGGTTCATTTTCCCCAAAATCCTTTTTTTCTTCAAAACACTGGGTGCATTTTCATACAAATCAAGTTTGCCCCTCCAAACAGTGTTCATTTTCCCCAAAATCAGGTTTTTTCCCCATTACTGGGTTAATTTCCTCAAAATCGGGTTTTTTCCCCCAAAACTGGATTCATTTTCCCCAAAGTCGGATTTTTTCCTCCCAAACTGGGTTGATTTTTCCCAAAGTCGGGTTTTTTTCGAGCAAAACTCGGTTCATTTCCCTACAAGTTGGTTTCCCACCCCCAAACTCTGTTGATTTTCCCAAAAATTCGGGTTTTTTACCCCATTACTGGGTTCATTTTCCCCAAAATATTTTTTTTCCCCAAAACTGGGTTCATTTTCCTTAAAAATTGGATTTCCCCCCAAAATTGGTTTCATTTTCCGCATAATCAGCATTTTTTCCTCCAAAACTAGGTTCATTTTCCACAAAATCCCTATTAACCCCCAAAACTGGGTACATTTTCACACAAATCAGGTTGTCCCCTCCAAACTGATTTCATTTTCCTCAAAATCTTCTATTTCCACTCCGCACTTGGTTCATTTTCCCCCAAATCAGGATTTTTCCCCATTACTGGGTTCATTTTCCCCAAAATATATGTTTTCCACAAAACTGGGTTTATTCCCCTACAAATTGGGTTTTCCCCACCAAACTGGGTTCATTTTCCCCAAAATCCGGGTTTTTTACTCAATTACTGGCTTTATTTCCACAAAATATTTTTCCCCCCCAAACTGGGTTCATTTTCCCCAAAATCAGCTTCTATCCTCCCAAACTGGGTTCATTTTCCCCAATATCCTTTTTTTCTTCAAAACACTGGGTGCATTTTCACACAAATCAAGTTTGCCCCTCCAAACAGTGTTCATTTTCCCCAAAATCAGTTTTTTTCCCCATTACTGGGTTCATTTCCCCAAAATCGCGTTTTTTCCCCTAAAACTGGGTTCATTTTCCCCAAAGTAGGATTTTTTCCTCCGAAACTCGGTTGATTTTCCCCAAAGTCAGTTTTTTTTCCGAGGAAAACTCGGTTCATTTCCCTACAGGTTTGTTTCCCCCTCCCAAACTCTGTTGATTTTCCCAAAACTTCGGGTTTTTTACCCCATTACTGTGTTCATTTTCCCCAAAATATTTTTTTTCCCCAAAACTGGGTTCATTTTCCTTAAAAAATGGATTTTCCCCCCAAAACTGGGTTCATTTTCCGCATAATCAGCATTTTTTCATCTAAAACTGGGTTCATTTTTCACAAAAACCCTATTAACCCCCAAAACTGGGTACATTTTCACACAAATCAGGTTGTCCCCTCCAAACTGATTTCATTTTCCTCAAAATCTTCTATTTCCACTCCGCACTTGGTTCATTTTCCCCAAAATCAGGATTTTTCCCCATTACTGGGTTCATTTTCCCCAAAATAATTTTATCCCCTACAAAACTGGTTTAATTTTCCCCATAATCAGCATTATTCCTGTAAAACTAAATTCATTTTCCACAAAATCCCTATTAACCCCCAAAACTTGGTACGTTTTCACACAAATCAGGTTGCCCCCTCCAAACTGATTTCATTTTTCTCAAAATCTTCTATTTCCACTCCGCATTTGGTTCATTTTCCCCGAAATCAGGATTTTTCCCCAATACTGGGTTCATTTTCCCCAAAATATATGTTTTCCCCAAAACTGGGTTTATTCCCCTACAAATTGGGTTTTCCCCACCAAACTGGGTTAATTTTCCCCAAAATCCGGGTTTTTTACTCAATTACTGGCTTTATTTCTACAAAATATTCCCCCCCCCCCCAAACTGGGTTCATTTTTCCCAAAATCAGCTTCTATCCTCCCAAACTGGGTTCATTTTCCCCAAAATCCGTGTTTTTTACTCAATTACTGGCTTTAATTCCAGAAAATATTTCCCCCCCCCAAACTGGGTTCATTTTCCCCAAAATAGTTTTTTCCCCAAAACTGGGTTCATTTTCCTTAAAAATTGGATTTCCCCCCAAAATTGGTTTCATTTTCCGCATAATCAGCATTTTTTCCTCCAAAACTAGGTTCATTATCCACAAAATCCCTATTAACCCCCAAAACTGGGTACATTTTCACACAAATCAGGTTGTCCCCTCCAAACTGACTTCATTTTCCTCAAAATCTTCTATTTCCACTCTTCACTTGGTACATTTTCCCCAAAATCAGGATTTTTCCCCATTACTGGGTTCATTTTCCCCAAAATAAATTTTTCCCTCCCAAAACTGGGTTCATTTTCTCCAAAGTCGGATTTTTTCCTTCCAAACTGGGTTGATTTTCCCCAAAGTCGGTTTTCTTCGAGCAAAACTCGGTTCATTTCCCTACAAGTTGGTTTCCCCCCCCAAACTCTGTGGATTTTCCAAAAAATTGGGTTTTTAATCCCATTAGTGGGTTCGTTTTCCCCAAAATCTTTTTTTTCCCCAAAACTGGGTTCATTTTCCTTAAAAATGGATTTTCCCCCCAAAACTGGGTTCATTTTCCGCATAATCAGCATTTTTTCCTCTAAAACTAGGTTCATTTTCCACAAAATCCCTATTAACCCCCAAAACTGGGTACATTTTCACGCAAATCAGGTTGTCCCCTCCAATCTGATTTCATTTTCCTCAAAATCTTCTATTTCCACTCCGCACTTGGTTCATTTTCCCCAAAATCAGGAGTTTTCCCCATTACTGGGTTCATTTTCCCCAAAATAATTTTATCCCCCCCAAAACTGGGTTCATTTTCCGCATAATTAGCATTATTCCTCTAAAACTAGGTTCATTTTCCACAAAATCCCTATTAACCCCCCACACTGGGTACGTTTTCAGACAAATCAGGTTGTCCCCTCCAAACTGATTTCATTTTCCTCAAAATCTTCTATTTCCACTCCGCACTTGGTTCATTTTCCCCAAAATCAGGATTTTTCCCCATTACTGGGTTCATTTTCCCCAAAATATATGTTTTCCACAAAACTGGGTTTATTCCCCTACAAATTGGGTTTTCCCCACCAAACTGGGTTCATTTTCCCCAAAATCCGGGTTTTTTACTCAATTACTGGCTTTATTTCCACAAAATATTTCCCCCCCCCAAACTGGGTTCATTTTTCCCAAAATCAGCTTCTATCCTCCTAAACTGGGTTCATTTTCCCCAAAATCCTTTTTTTCTTCAAAACACTGGGTGCATTTTCATACAAATCAAGTTTGCCCCTCCAAAAAGTGTTCATTTTCCCCAAAATCAGGTTTTTTCCCCATTACTGGGTTAATTTCCTCAAAATCGGGTTTTTTCCCCCAAAACTGGATTCATTTTCCCCAAAGTCGGATTTTTTCCTCCCAAACTGGGTTGATTTTTCCCAAAGTCGGGTTTTTTTCGAGCAAAACTCGGTTCATTTCCCTACAAGTTGGTTTCCCACCCCCAAACTCTGTTGATTTTCCCAAAAATTCGGGTTTTTTACCCCATTACTGGGTTCATTTTCCCCAAAATATTTTTTTTCCCCAAAACTGGGTTCATTTTCCTTAAAAATTGGATTTCCCCCAAAAATTGGTTTCATTTTCCGCATAATCAGCATTTTTTCCTCCAAAACTAGGTTCATTTTCCACAAAATCCCTATTAACCCCCAAAACTGGGTACATTTTCACACAAATCAGGTTGTCCCCTCCAAACTGATTTCATTTTCCTCAAAATCTTCTATTTCCACTCCGCACTTGGTTCATTTTCCCCAAAATCAGGATTTTTCCCCATTACTGGGTTCATTTTCCCCAAAATATATGTTTTCCACAAAACTGGGTTTATTCCCCTACAAATTGGGTTTTCCCCACCAAACTGGGTTCATTTTCCCCAAAATCCGGGTTTTTTACTCAATTACTGGCTTTATTTCCACAAAATATTTTTCCCCCCCAAACTGGGTTCATTTTCCCCAAAATCAGCTTCTATCCTCCCAAACTGGGTTCATTTTCCCCAATATCCTTTTTTTCTTCAAAACACTGGGTGCATTTTCACACAAATCAAGTTTGCCCCTCCAAACAGTGTTCATTTTCCCCAAAATCAGGTTTTTTCCCCATTACTGGGTTCATTTCCCCAAAATCGCGTTTTTTCCCCCAAAACTGGGTTCATTTTCCCCAAAGTCGGATTTTTTCCTCCGAAACTCGGTTGATTTTCCCCAAAGTCAGTTTTTTTTCAGAGGAAAACTCGGTTCATTTCCCTACAAGTTTGTTCCCCCCTCCCAAACTCTGTTGATTTTCCCAAAACTTCGGGTTTTTTACCCCATTACTGGGTTCATTTTCCCCAAAATATTTTTTTCCCCCAGTACTGTGTTCATTTTCCTTAAAAATGGATTTTCCCCCCGAAATTCGGTTAATTTTCCGCATAATCAGCATTTTTTCCTCCAAAACTATGTTCATTTTCCACAAAATCCCTATTAACCCCCAAAACTGGGTACATTTTCACACAAATCAGGTTGTCCCCTCCAAACTGACTTCATTTTCCTCAAAATCTTCTATTTCCACTCTTCACTTGGTACATTTTCCACAAAATCAGGATTTTTCCCCATTACTGTGTTCATTTTTCCCAAAATAAATTTTTCCCCCCAAAATTGATTTCATTTTCTCCAAAGTCGGATTTTTTCCTTCCAAACTGGGTTGATTTTCCCCAAAGTCGGTTTTCTTCGAGCAAAACTCGGTTCATTTCCCTACAAGTTGGTTTCCCTCCCCAAACTCTGTGGATTTTCCAAAAAATTGGGTTTTTTTATCCCATTAGTGGGTTCGTTTTCCCCAAAATATTTTTTTTCCCCAAAACTGGGTTCATTTTCCTTAAAAATGGATTTTCCCCCCAAAACTGGATTCATTTTCCGCATAATCAGCATTTTTTCCTCTAAAACTAGGTTCATTTTCCACAAAATCCCTATTAACCCCCAAAACTGGGTACATTTTCACACAAATCAGGTTGTCCCCTCCAAACTGATTTCATTTTCCTCAAAATCTTCTATTTCCACTCCGCACTTGGTTCATTTTCCCCAAAATCAGGATTTTTCCCCATTACTGGGTTCATTTTCCCCAAAATATATGTTTTCCACAAAACTGGGTTTATTTCCCTACAAATTGGGTTTTCCCCACCAAACTGGGTTCATTTTCCCCAAAATCCGAGTTTTTTACTCAATTACTGGCTTTATTTCCACAAAATATTTCCCCCCCCCAAACTGGGTTCATTTTTCCCAAAATCAGCTTCTATGCTCCTAAACTGGGTTCATTTTCCCCAAAATCCTTTTTTTCTTCAAAACACTGGGTGCATTTTCATACAAATCAAGTTTGCCCCTCCAAACAGTGTTCATTTTCCCCAAAATCAGTTTTTTTCCCCATTACTGGGTTAATTTCCTCAAAATCGGTTTTTTTCCACCAAAACTGGATTCATTTTCCCCAAAGTCGGATTTTTTCCTCCCAAACTGGGTTGATTTTCCCCAAAGTCGGGTTTTTTTCGAGCAAAACTCGGTTCATTTCCCTACAAGTTGGTTTCCCACCCCCAAACTCTGTTGATTTTCCCAAAAATTCGGGTTTTTTACCCCATTACTGGGTTCATTTTCCCCAAAATATTTTTTTTCCCCAAAACTGGGTTCATTTTCCTTAAAAATTGGATTTCCCCCCAAAATTGGTTTCATTTTCCGCATAATCAGCATTTTTTCCTCCAAAACTAGGTTCATTTTCCACAAAATCCCTATTAACCCCCAAAACTGGGTACATATTCACACAAATCAGGTTGTCCCCTCCAAACTGATTTCATTTTCCTCAAAATCTTCTATTTCCACTCCGCACTTGGTTCATTTTCCCCAAAATCAGGATTTTTCCCCATTACTGGGTTCATTTTCCCCAAAATATATGTTTTCCACAAAACTGGGTTTATTCCCCTACAAATTGGGTTTTCCCCACCAAACTGGGTTCATTTTCCCCAAAATCCGGGTTTTTTACTCAATTACTGGCTTTATTTCCACAAAATATTTTCCCCCCCCAAACTGGGTTCATTTTCCCCAAAATCAGCTTCTATCCTCCCAAACTGGGTTCATTTTCCCCAATATCCTTTTTTTCTTCAAAACACTGGGTGCATTTTCACACAAATCAAGTTTGCCCCTCCAAACAGTGTTCATTTTCCCCAAAATCGCGTTTTTTCCCCCAAAACTGGGTTCATTTTCCCCAAAGTCGGATTTTTTCCTCCGAAACTCGGTTGATTTTCCCCAAAGTCAGTTTTTTTTCAGAGGAAAACTCGGTTCATTTCCCTACAAGTTTGTTTCCCCCTCCCAAACTCTGTTGATTTTCCCAAAACTTCGGGTTTTTTACCCCATTACTGGGTTCATTTTCCCCAAAATATTTTTTTCCCCAAAACTGGGTTCATTTTCCTTAAAATTGGATTTCCCCCCCAATATTGGTTTCATTTTCCGCATAATCAGCATTTTTTCCTCCAAAACTATGTTCATTTTCCACAAAATCCCTATTAACCCCCAAAACTGGGTACGTTTTCACACAAATCAGGTTGTCCCCTCCAAACTGACTTCATTTTCCTCAAAATCTTCTATTTCCACTCTTCACTTGGTACATTTTCCCCAAAATCAGGATTTTTCCCCATTACTGGGTTCATTTTTCCCAAAATAAATTTTTCCCCCCAAAATTGATTTCATTTTCTCCAAAGTCGGATTTTTTCCTTCCAAACTGGATTGATTTTCCCCAAAGTCGGTTTTATTCGAGCAAAACGCGGTTCATTTCCCTACAAGTTGGTTTCCCCCCCCAAACTCTGTGGATTTTCCCAAAAAATCGGGTTTTTTACCACATTACTGGGTTCATTTTCCCCAAAATAATTTTTCCCCCAAAACTGGGTTCATTTTCCTTAAAAATGGATTTTCCCCCCAAAATTCGGTCCATTTTCCGCATAATCAGAATTTTTTCCTCTAAAACTAGGTTCATTTTCCACAAAATCCCTATTAACCCCCAAAACTATGTACATTTTCACACAAATGAGGTTGTCCCCTCCAAACTGATTTCATTTTCCTCAAAATCTTCTATTTCCACTCCGCACTTGGTTCATTTTCCCGAAAATCAGGATTTTTCCCCATTACTGGGTTCATTTTCCCCAAAATATATGTTTTCCACAAAACTGGGTTTATTCCCCTACAAATTGGGTTTTCCCCACCAAACTGGGTTCATTTTCCCCAAAATCCGGGTTTTTTACTCAATTACTGGCTTTATTTCCACAAAATATTTTTCCCCCCCAAACTGGGTTCATTTTCCCCAAAATCAGCTTCTATCCTCCCAAACTGCGTTCATTTTCCCCAAAATCCTTTTTTTTTCTTCAAAACACTGGGTGCATTTTCACACAAATCAAGTTTGCCCCTCCAAACAGTGTTCATTTTCCCCAAAATCAGTTTTTTTCCCCATGCTGGGTTCATTTCCCCAAAATCGCGTTTTTTCCCCCAAAACTGGGTTCATTTTCCCCAAAGTCGGATTTTCTCTGCCCAAACTCTGTTGATTTTCCCCAAAGTCGTTTTTTTTTCGAGCAAAACTCGGTTAATTTCCCTACAAGTTGGTTTCCCACCCCCAAACTCTGTTGATTTTCCCAAAAAATCGGATTTTTACCCCATTACTGGGTTCATTTTCCCCAAAATATTTTTCTTCCCCAAAACTGGGTTCATTTTCCTTAAAAATTGGATTTCCCCCCCAAAATTGGTTTCATTTTCCGCATAATCAGCATTTTTTTCATCTAAAACTAGGTTCATTTTTCACAAAAACCCTATTAACCCCCAAAACTGGGTACATTTTCACACAAATCAGGTTGTCCCCTCCAAACTGATTTCATTTTCCTCAAAATCTGCTATTTCCACTCCGCACTTGGTTCATTTTCCCCAAAATCAGGATTTGTCCCCATTATTGGGTTCATTTACCCCAAAATATATGTTTTCCACAAAACTGGGTTTATTCCCCTACAAATTGGGTTTTCCCGACCAAACTGGGTTCATTTTTCCCAAAATCCGGGTTTTTTACTCAATTACTGGCTTTATTACAACAAAATATTTTCCCCACCATTACTGGGTTCATTTCCCCAAAATCGCGTTTTTTCCCACAAAACTGGGTTCATTTTCCCCAAAGTCGGATTTTTTCCTCCCAAACTGGGTTGATTTTCCCCAAAGTCGGGTTTTTATCGAGCCAAACTCGGTTCATTTCCCTACAAGTTGGTTTCCCACCCCCAAACTCTGTTGATTTTCCCAAAAATTCGGGGTTTTTACCCTATTACTGGGTTCATTTTCCCCAAAATATTTTTTTCTCCAAAACTGGGTTCATTTTCCTTAGAAATTGGATTTTCCCCCCCTAAATTGGTTTCATTTTCCGCATAATCAGCATTTTTTCCTCCAAAACTAGGTTCATTTTCCACAAAATCCCTATTAACCCCCAAAACGTGGTACGTTTTCACACAAATGAGGTTGTCCCCTTCAAACTGATTTCATTTTCCTCAAAATCTTCTATTTCCACTCTGCACTTGGTTCATTTTCCCGAAAATCAGGATTTATCCCCATTACTGTGTTCATTTTCCCCAAAATATATGTTTTCCACGAAACTGGGGTTTTTCCCCTACAAATTGGGTTTTCCCCACCATAATGGGTTAATTTTCCCCAAAATCCGGGTTTTTTACTCAATTACTGGCGTTATTTCCACAAAATATTTTCCCCCCCAAACTGGGTTCATTTTCCCCAAAATCACCTTCTATCCTCCCAAACTGCGTTCATTTTCCCCAAAATCCTTTTTTTCTTCAAAACACTGGGTGCATTTTCACACAAATCAAGTTTGCCCCTCCAAACAGTGTTCATTTTCCCCAAAATCAGGTTTTTTCCCCATTACTGGGTTCATTTCCCCAAAATCGCGTTTTTTCCCCCTAAACTGGGTTCATTTTCCCCAAAGTCGGATTTTTTCCTCCCACACTGGGTTGATTTTCCCCAAAGTCGGTTTTTTTTCAAGCAAAACTCGGTTAATTTCCCTACAAGTTGGTTTCCCACCCCCAAACTCTGTTGATTTTCCCAAAACTTCGGGGTTTTTATCCCATTACTGGGTTCATTTTCCCCAAAATATTTTTTTTCCCCAAAACTGGGTTCATTTACCTTAAAAATTGGATTTTCCCCCCAATATTGGTTTCATTTTCCGCATAATCAGCATTTTTTCCTCCAAAACTAGGTTCATTTTCCACAAAATCCCTATTAACCCCCAAAACTGGGTACATTTTAACACAAATCAGGTTGTCCCCTCCAAACTGATTTCATTTTCCTCAAAATCTTCTATTTCCACTCTGCACTTGGTTCATTTTCCCCAAAATCAGGATTTTTCCCCATTACTGGGTTCATTTTCCCCAAAATATATGTTTTCCACAAAACTGGGTTTTTTCCCCTACAAATTGGGTTTTCCCCACCAAACTGGGTTCATTTTCCCCAAAATCCGGGTTTTTTACTCAATTACTGGCTTTATTTCCACAAAATATTTTCCCCCCAAACTGGGTTCATTTTCCCCATAATCAGCATCTATCCTCCCAAACTGGGTTCATTTTCCCCAAAATCCTTTTTTTCTTCAAAACACTGGGTGCATTTTCACACAAATCAAGTTTGCCCCTCCAAACAGTGATCATTTTCCCCAAAATCAGGTTTTTTCCCCATTACTGGGTTCATTTCCCCAAAATCGCGTTTTTTCCCACAAAACTGGGTTCATTTTCCCCAAAGTCGGATTTTTTCCTCCCAAACTTGGTTGATTTTCCCCAAAGTCGTTTTTCTTTCGAGCAAAACTCGGTTCATTTCCCTACAAGTTGGTTTCCTCCCCCCCAAACTCTGTTGATTTTCCCAAAACTTCGGGTTTTTTACCCCATTACTGGGTTCATTTTCCCCAAAATATTTTTTTCCCCAAAACTGGGTTCATTTTCCTTAAAATTGGATCTCCCCCCCAATATTGGTTTCATTTTCCGCATAATCAGCATTTTTTCCTCCAAAACTAGGTTCATTTTCCACAAAAACACTATTAACCCCGAAAACTGGGTACATTTTCACACAAATCAGGTTGTCCCCTCCAAACTGATTTCATTTTCCTCAAAATCTTCTATTTCCACTCCGCACTTGGTTCATTTTCCCGAAAATCAAGATTTTTCGCTAATACTGGGTTCATTTTCCCCACAATAATTTTATTCCCCCAAAACTGGGTTCATTTTCCGCATAATCATCATTATTCCTCTAAAACTGGGTTCATTTTCCACAAAATCCCTATTAACCCCACAAACTGGGTACGTTTTCACACAAATCAGGTTGTCCCCTCCAAACTGATTTCATTTTCCTCAAAATCTTCTATTCCCACTCTGCACTTGGTTCTTTTTTCCCAAAATCAGGATTTTTCCCCATTACTGGGTTCATTTTCCCCAAAATATATGTTTTCCACAAAACTGGGTTTATTCCCCTACAAATTGGGTTTTCCCCACCAAACTGGGTTCATTTTCCCCAAAATCCGGGTTTTTTACTCAATTACTGGCTTTATTTCCACAAAATATTTTTCCCCCCCAAACTGGGTTCATTTTCCCCAAAGTCGGATTTTTTCCTCCCAAACTGGGTTGATTTTCCCCAAAGTCGGGTTTTTATTGAGCCAAAATCGGTTCATATCCCTACAAGTTGGTTTCCCACCCCCAAACTCTGTTGATTTTCCCAAAAATTCGGGGTTTTTACCCCATTACTGGGTTCATTTTCCCCAAAATATTTTTTTCCCCAAAACGGGGTTCATTTTCCTTAAAAATTGGATTTTCCCCCCAAAATTGGTTTCATTTTCCGCATAATCAGCATTTTTTCCTCCAAAACTAGGTTCATTTTCCACAAAATCCCTATTAACCCCCAAAACTTGGTACGTTTTCACACAAATGAGGTTGTCCCCTTCAAACTGATTTCATTTTCCTCAAAATCTTCTATTTCCACTCTGCACTTGGTTCATTTTCCCCCAAATCAGGATTTATCCCCATTACTGGGTTCATTTTCCCCAAAATATATGTTTTCCACAAAACTGGGTTTTTTCCCCTACAAATTGGGTTTTCCCCACCAAACTGGGTTCATTTTCCCCAAAATCCGGGTTTTTTACTCAATTACTGGCTTTATTACAACAAAATATTTTCCCCACCATTACTGGGTTCATTTTCCCCAAAATCACCTTCTATCCTCCCAAACTGCGTTCATTTTCCCCAAAATCCTTTTTTTCTTCAAAACACTGGGTGCATTTTCACACAAATCAAGTTTGCCCCTCCAAACAGTGTTCATTTTCCCCAAAATCAGGTTTTTTCCCCATTACTGGGTTCATTTCCCCAAAATCGCGTTTTTTCCTCCCAAACTGGGTTGATTTTCCCCAAAGTCGGTTTTTTTTCGAGCAAAACTCGGTTCATTTCCCTACAAGTTTGTTTCCCACCCCCAAAGTCTGTTGATTTTCCCAAAACTTCGGGTTTTTTACCCCATTACTGGGTTCATTTTCCCCAAAATATTTTTCTTCCCCAAAACTGGGTTCATTTTCCTTATAAATTGGATTTCCCCCCCAAAATTGGTTTCATTTTCCGCATAATCAGGATTTTTTCATCTAAAACTAGGTTCATTTTTCACAAAAACCCTATTAACCCCCAAAACTGGGTACATTTTCACACAAATCAGGTTGTCCCCTCCAAACTGATTTCATTTTCCTCAAAATCTTCTATTTCCACTCCGCACTTGGTTCATTTTCCCCCAAATCAGGATTTGTCCCCATTACTGGGTTCATTTACCCCAAAATATATGTTTTCCACAAAACTGGGTTTATTCCCCTACAAATTGGGTTTTCCCGACCAAACTGGGTTCTTTTTTCCCAAAATCCGGGGTTTATACTCAATTACTGGCTTTAATTCCACAAAATATTTTTCCCCCCCAAACTGGGTTCATTTTCCCCAAAATCCGGGTTTTTTACTCAATTACTGGCTTTATTTCCACAAAATATTTTTCCCCTCCAAACAGTGTTCATTTTCCCCAAAATCAGTTTTTTTCCCCATTACTGGGTTCATTTCCCCAAAATCGCGTTTTTTTCCCCAAAGCTGGGTTCATTTTCCCCAAAGTCGGATTTTTTCCTCCCAAACTGGGTTGATTTTCCCCAAAGTCAGGTTTTTTTCGAGCAAAACTCGGTTCATTTCCCTACAAGTTGGTTTCCCACCCCCAAACTCTGTGGATTTTCCCAAATCTTCGGGTTTTTTTTACCCAATTACTGGGTTCATTTTCCCCAAAATATTTTTTTTCCCCAAAACTGGGTTCATTTTCCTTAAAAATTGGATTTCCCCCCAAAATTGGTTACATTTTCCACATAATCAGCATTTTTTCCTCCAAAACTAGTTTCATTTTCCACAAAATCCCTATTAACCCCCAAAACTGGGTACATTTTAACACAAATCAGGTTGTCCCCTCCAAACTGATTTCATTTTCCTCAAAATCTTCTATTTCCACTCCGCACTTGGTTCATTTTCCCCCAAATCAGGATTTTTCCCCATTACTGGGTTCATTTTCCCCAAAATAATTTTATCCCCTACAAAACTGTTTTAATTTTCCCCATAATCAGCATTATTCCTGTAAAACTAAATTCATTTTCCACAAAATCCCTATTAACCCCCAAAACTTGGTACGTTTTCACACAAATCAGGTTGCCCCCTCCAAACTGATTTCATTTTTCTCAAAATCTTCTATTTCCACTCCGCATTTGGTTCATTTTCCCCGAAATCAGGATTTTTCCCCAATACTGGGTTCATTTTCCCCAAAATATATGTTTTCCCCAAAACTGGGTTTATTCCCCTACAAATTGGGTTTTCCCCACCAAACTGGGTTAATTTTCCCCAAAATCCGGGTTTTTTACCCAATTACTGGCTTTATTTCCACAAAATATTCCCCCCCCCCCCAAACTGGGTTCATTTTCCCCAAAATCAGCTTCTATCCTCCCAAACTGGGTTCATTTTCCCCAAAATCCGTGTTTTTTACTCAATTAATGGCTTTAATTCCAGAAAATATTTCCCCCCCCCAAACTGGGTTCATTTTCCCCAAAATAGTTTTTTCCCCAAAACTGGGTTCATTTTCCTTAAAAATTGGATTTCCCCCCAAAATTGGTTTCATTTTCCGCATAAAAAGCATTTTTTCCTGCAAAACTAGGTTCATTATCCACAAAATCCCTATTAACCCCCAAAACTGGGTACATTTTCACACAAATCAGGTTGTCCCCTCCAAACTGACTTCATTTTCCTCAAAATCTTCTATTTCCACTCTTCACTTGGTACATTTTCCCCAAAATCAGGATTTTTCCCCATTACTGGGTTCATTTTCACCAAAATAAATTTTTCCCTCCCAAAACTGGGTTCATTTTCTCCAAAGTCGGATTTTTTCCTTCCAAACTGGGTTGATTTTCCCCAAAGTCGGTTTTCTTCGAGCAAAACTCGGTTCATTTCCCTACTGTGGAGAGACTTACTGAAACCTGGCTCACTGAAAGCAGACATGAGCCTGACAAAAGCAAGCTGTTTAGGCCTTGAGTGGGAAAATACTGAGCTAAGTGAGAAAATACTGACCAGCAAGGTCAGGGGGCCCTTGTTGTGCAGTAAAGCTTAGGCAAGGGAGATAACAGGATGTCTCCCACGGGACCAGATGGATTACTAAAACTACAGGAATGTATGTGCAGTGATAAAGTCTGTAACCAATAAGGAGCTAAAGTTTTGCAATATGTATAACCTAATTATCGTGGCTATAACAGTGATTGTAACACGACCAATAAACGAGTTACACTGATGAACCATCCGGTGTCGGTGACTCCCTCCGTCTTCAACAAAATGGTGACCCCGACGTTGCCCCGTTGTTAAAGAAAACGGGGGAGAACACCATCGGTGGACGGAGTTGGGTTGGGCTCTGAGGCGGCCAGAGCGGTGCTCAACGCTATCGGAAATCAGAAAAGGCAGGAGCAGCACCCCCAGGGATCATAAGGGGTGGTACTGGGCCGTACGTGCTACCGGAGCCGGAGGACCGCAACAGCGCTGAAATGGATCGGCAAGTAGCATATGATTTATTTTTAGCAAATATAGAAAAGCGAGGGTTGAAAGGGCATAGCAAGAAAGATATAGTGGGATTGTTAGCCTGGGGGCATGCCAAGGGCTGTTTTCAGAATCCTCACACAGTTCATGAACTTTCGGAATGGCGTAAATTAGGAGATGAACTTTATGACGCCATCCTAAACGATGATAAAACGGCAAAGAAATTAGGTAAAATATGGCGGGGTATCCATAACGATCTTTTAAAGCAACAGGCAGAACGTAGGGCTGCTGCCGCGGCTCTGCAAGCTTCCCGTAAAAACGCTGGATATGGCCAAGAGGGTGAGCCGTTGGCTCCGGGGGTGTCAGCTATAGTGATTCCAGCTGGTGGGACAGAGAGTACATCCTCCGATTCTGTTAAACCGTCAGCACCTCCATTAGAAGAAGGGAGTGCAAGCGGGGATGTGGAAAGTGACGAGAGTGAAGACGAGGGCAGTGGGGGAGCTACACATGCGCTTAAATTGGGCCTCCGAAAGCCTGCATCGCGAGCAGCCATGCCGAATCGCTATGAATCCACCACCTCCCCCACCTCCCCCGTCCCTGGGGCGCTCAGCGACCTGTGGGAGGAGATGGCTAGGGAGCGTTGTGAGGCGTGGGCTGCTATCGCCCGCAAAGGGGCAGAGGAAGGCGATGAGGTGTTGTTGGAGGCTGCCGGCCCCCTAGTCTGCCCCGTTACATACACCCCTGTAGTAGACCAAAACGGTCAAGTAACGCATCACATTGGTAATTATTCCCCCTTGGACTGGAAGTTACTTGCACAGCTGCGGCAGACAGTAGCACAATTTGGCCCGAAAAGCGAACCAGTCAAGCAGATCCTAGATTACCTATTCGATACCACTCTCTTACTCCCGAACGACTTGCGCGGTATAGCTAAGTTAGTATTTACACAACACCAACAATTGCTGTTCAACGCACACTGGCAATCAGAAGTTCAGGAGGCAGTGGCGGTTCAGAGAGGACCAGGTGATCCACTCCACGGGCTCACTATGCAGGAAATGATGGGATTAGGGCCGTATATGAGAACCGAAGCGCAAATGTTATTGGGGCCCGACAAGGTTCGGGAAGCAATGAGGCTAGTGAGAAATGCCATGGGACGGGTTAAAGATGCTGGCGGCATCCCGATGTATATGAGCATAAAGCAGGGTCGAGGAGAAAGCTTTGGGGGGTTTATAGACAAAGTGGCTGCTGCAATAGAAAAGGCAGGAGTACCAGAGTATATGAAAGGCGCGCTGTTAAAGCAGTGCGCATTGCAGAATGCAAATGAAGAGACAAAAAGGATATTGTTAACATTAGGAGCAGACTGGTCAATTGAAACTGCATTAGAACGAATGTCATTACAGCCAAACGGGTCGCAGGTGTTTATAGTTAAAGCACTGCAAGATTTAGGGTTGGGATTGCAAAAACAGGCAGAATCTAGTCAGGCACAAGTATTAGCCGCTCTTGCGCCCCTCCAAGCCACCGCTGCAGCACCGGCTAGCACGAACCCAAACCGCCCATTGCCTCCAGGCGTGAGGTGTTACCGCTGTGGCAAGCCTGGGCACATGCGTCGACAGTGCCGTACCTCCGGAATCTGGTGCCAAACCTGTCAGTCCAGCTCTCACAACACGTCGGCTTGTCGTCGGAGGTCGGGAAACTCGACAAAGAGCGCGCAGGGCAGCCGCGCTCCGACACAAATCGCCGCCTCAGTGACCGCAACATCAGCCTCCAGCCAGCCACTGCAGGCAGCTTGGGACTCGACTTGGCAGCCAACGTAGATGTCACCTTAGCTACAGCTCGCCCCGAGAAGATACCAACTGGAGTAAGGGGGCCACTCATTATCAACGGACAAGCCTATGGAGCTTTGTTATTGGGAAGATCCTCAACAACTATTATGGGACTTTTCGTGCTTCCGGGAGTTATAGATGCAGACTACTCCGGTGAAATTTGTATTATGGCATATACTCCATTTCCACCACTGAGTGTCGCTGTAGGACAACGTATCGCGCAACTTCTACCGTTGCCACAGCTAACAAAGGGACTAACCCCTTTAACACAGAAGAACCGCGGAGCCCAAGGCTTTGGCTCCTCCGGATTGGCTATGTTAACCATGGATCTATCTACTCGACCCACTAAGGATGTTACGATATCGTACCAGGGACACTCTGTACAATTGACAGCCTTATTGGACACAGGGGCCGATACTAGTATAGTGCAACCGGAATGTTGGCCAAGCCATTGGCCCCAGCGGGCCACAATGGACACAGTCACTGGAGTAGGAGGTTACACATTGGCGAAAAAATCTCCCCTGGTAGCGGTAACCCTGGACGGACAAACAGTCAATACTGTGTTGACTATAGTACCACTACCACCTACGGTACAATGCCTCATCGGGAGAGACATTCTCGCGCAGCTCGGAGTGGTATTATCCAATGATCAGCGCCCTTTAGTTTAAGTGCCATTGCTTGGACTTTCCCGATTCCACTCACCTGGAAAACAGACGAACCAGTGATGGTAAAGCAATGGCCTTTAAAAAGGGAAAGCCTTGAACAAGCACATGCCTTGGTAGAAGAACAATTTCAGCAAGGTCACTTGCGACTCTCGACCAGTCCATGGAATACTCCAATATTCGTAATCAAGAAGAAATCAGGCAAATATCGTTTACTCCATGATTTACGAAAAGTGAATGAACAAATGGAGCCTATGGGGGCCCTTCAGCCCGGGTTACCTAATCCTGCCATGCTGCCTGAAGCATGGCCGCTTTTAATTATAGACTTAAAGGACTGTTTTTTCACTATAGCGCTACATTCTGATGACATGAAGAGATTTGCATTCACTTTACCAGCAGTTAATAGGGGAGAACCAGATAAGCGATTTGAATGGACTGTTCTCCCGCAAGGGATGCGGAACTCCCCTACTCTGTGCCAGCTTTATGTGGATACTGCCCTACAGCCCTTACGGAAGGCATGGCCTGAAACTATCATCTATCATTATATGGACGACATCCTCTTCGCTCAAAAGGAACAGTTTAGCGAAAATCAACTGCAAACAATTGTAACAACCCTTAAAGCATCATCACTAATTGTTGCGCCTGAAAAAATACAGCAAACTAGTCCATGGAAATATCTTGGTTGGATTATAACTATGCAGACAATTACTCCACAAAAGCTCCAATTAGACACAAACATCACTACCTTGCATGAAGCACAGAAATTTATGGGAGAAATGCAATGGTTGAAGCCAGTCATAGGCATCCCAAACAGCCTACTTAGTGCACTTCGTCCTCTGTTAAAAGGAACAGACCCAGCTTTACCTATTCGACTCACCTCTGCACAGCGCCGGACCATCGATTTGATCGTTCAATGTATTGGCAATCATTACCTACAGCGCAGAGACTTTGATAGCTCAATAGACTTGACTGTTTGGTGTGCCCGAAGCCATCTGTTAGCAGCCCTGTCCCAAAACTTACAGAAAACGGGGGAGACGAGGGTGTTGGAATGGCTCTCCCCTCCGTTACAAGCAAGAAAAACTGTATATAGTAAAATTGAGCAACTTGCAGATGTAATAAAGCGGGGCCGTCAGCGTATCATTGATGTCGCTGGACAAGAACCCACTCAAATTCAACTACCAATCCAAAAATCAGATTTGGACTGGTTTTTAGCTAACTCCATGGAATTACAAGAAGCTTTATTGGGAGCAGGAGCGATTATCAAGACAGGCCCGTTGCAACCAAAAATGCTCCAGTGGCTAGCGGAGTGGCAGTGGATAGTGAAACCATGGCGATCAACCACACCCCTTGAAAATGCTACTACAGTCTATACCGATGCCGGAAAGAAGTCTAGAAAGGCGGCCATGACATGGAAGGAAGGCAAGCAGTGGAAGCACAAAATATGGGAGGCTGAGAGTCGAGACAGCTTGCAGACCCTGGAGCTGAATGCAGTCTTACAGGCTTTTATACAATTCCAGGGACCGTTGAACGTGGTTACAGACTCTTTGTATGTTGCGGGGGTATTGCAAAGAATAGAGGATGCCAGCATCAAGGAAACTCATAACCCGCGACTGTATGATCTTTTGTTGCAGCTAGTGAGAATGTTGAAGCAAAGGAAGGCACCTTATTGCGTGTTACATATAAGGAGCCATAAGTGGAATATTGGAATGGGAGAGGGAAATGCGCGAGCTGATCAACTGGTCATGCCAGCCTCAACGCAAAGCAATTTGGAGCAGGCTCGGGAAGCACATGCACGCCTACACCAGAATGCAAAAGGGTTACATCGAACTTATGGGATTCCCATCACACAAGCTAAGCTAATAGTGCGAGCGTGTCCAACATGCAGCCATCACAACGGGGGAATTGGGTTAGGATGTGGAGTGAATCCAAGAGGACTAAAATCAAATGCCCTATGGCAGATGGATGTAACCCATGTAGCAGAATTCGGAGGACTCAAATACGTGCATGTGGTGGTTGATACGTATAGCAAGTATGTTTGGGCAACTGCTCAGCGTGGAGAAAAAGCGCTACATGTTATGCGGCATTTGACTGCTAGTTTTGCAGTTATGGGGGTACCAGAAGCGATTAAAACAGACAATGGGCCCGCTTACCGCAGTACCACAGTTAGAGAATTCTTAAAACTTTGGGGAATAATGCACACAACAGGCATCCCGCATTCTCCTACGGGACAGGCTATAGTAGAAAGGGCCCATCGAACTCTAAAACAATATCTCAGTAAGCAGCAAGAAATTGTTGACCCCCAACAGAGGTTGGCGCAAGCTGTTTATGTAATGAACCATCTTTGTGTATTTGGGCAAGATCAGGACCCTCCCGCAGTCATACACATGAAAGAAAGTCAAGGCAGTAGCCACAAGCGTGCATTAGTGTATTATAAGGACCCAAAAACAGGATTGAGAGAAGGGCCTGTGGAAGTGATATATTGGGGTCGAGGTTATGTATGTGTTTCCGCACCTACAGGAACCCTATGGATTCCTGCAAGGTGTGTTAGGCCTGCCCTGATGACCGTCTAGCCGCAGAATATAACCACTGCCGATTTGGACCCCTGCGAATTCTGTCTAAATTGAACTCGGCCTGCGATGTGTGGCAGGAGGGAGAATGAATTCCCGGTAAATGGACCACATCGATCGTCTCCTAAGACCTGTTCACCGTAGTGAAGAGCAGCGACTGTTGTCCAAATTACGGCTTATCGTCCCTCCGATTTTGGGCCAACTGCCAAAAGAACTGAAGTATCTATTGGTCAACATTGACCCTGACTATTTCAACATTATTTTGAGAGATTAAAAAAAAAAAAAAAAAAAAAAAAAAAAAAAAAATCTGATAGAATGGGATGCACCTAGCATTTATTCCTGTCCTTTATGTAAAACTAACTGTAATGCTTTTATAGATCTTTATTGTGCTTATTGTACCCAAGTAGTGCATTGTAGGAGGAAAGATCTGCAATTCTGGTTTTGCCCCACTTGTGACTATCAAATTAATAGACAAGGGGCATTTGCTTTGTATTTTTTAGCTGAGTTTAATGGTTTTAATATTGACTCCCCGGAAGAAGCTCTGCAATTGTACGAATCGCCTGAACAGTTGTTTTTAGCTGAGCAACGGGCGAGACTGACCTTCTGGGTTAAGGTTGCTAGTAGATTAGTAGAATCGCATATACTGAAGCATTATTGTAAGAATTATTATAAGAAATGTTACAGGAAATATTACAGGCATTGATTTTGCTTTGGAAAATAGAAGTAGGTTTTGCTTTCTTTCCAGTACAATCTAAACAAAATGTATGGGTGACTTTGGCCAATCTTACAAAGCAAAACGCTATTTGTCTTTCAGTGGCAACCCCTTCTAATCCCTTCTCGACGTGCCTTGTAGGAGTGCCTGACGTTGATTGGCCGTGCCCAGTAAGTGTACCGACCTGTAATAATTCTAATTTAAGATTAACCGCAGATTCCTGGGATTCATGGATGCCTTACCGCCCTATTGCAGATTTGGAACCACAAGAGTTGGAGATTTTAGGCTCTCTGACAGCAGATGCCTGCATTTACTTTAACCACTCCTCACGCCAAGCGGGCCACAGTTATTACACGACGGTCAATGCCACTATACCTTATTATCGCAATGCCAGTTTGTGGTGTAACTATACCTCCACAAACCTTTCTAAATCTTCAAATAATCCGATCACTCTCCCACCAGGATATTTTCTCATATGTGGGGATCGTGCATGGCCCGGAATTCCATCCCACATTAGAGGAGGTCCCTGTACCATTGGCAGGCTAACCTTATTAACTCCCAATGATAGCATGATTCTTAACATCTCCCGAAATTCACGAGTTCGGCTAACTCGTTCCCTACGGCATCGATTTACACAAGATTGTAAGGACAATGTTAATTTTTGGTCCGTTGAGCAAATTATATTTGGTTCCTTTTTTACTCCGAATGTTGCTGTAGCTGGTGCTCTTAGTCAGCTGCACAACCTTGGGTGCTGGTTGGCAAAACAGACCAACGCAACCTCTCAAGCAATATCGGATTTACTTGTAGATGTTGATTCGGTCAGGCATGCCACTCTTCAAAATCGTGCAGCCATAGATTTTCTGTTGCTAGCCCATGGTCATGGCTGCAAAGAATTCGAAGGCATGTGTTGTATGAAACTTTCTGATCATTCCAAATCCATAACTGCCCATATACAAGAATTGCATGACCTCACTGACCACCTACAGATTAACTCAGGTTTTGGATTGGAAGATTGGCTCAAGTCTCTAGGTTTTGGTCCTTGGTTAACTAGCTTGTTAAAAACAGGGTTAACAATCTTACTTCTGTTTTGTTGTATAGTGCTCCTTTTGCCGTGCTTCTGTAACTGTTTGCAACGTATGATTGAAAAGACAATACAGTCCATGTTATATGGGGTGTACCCTGTGGTTAAAGAAAACGGGGGAGGTGTGGAGAGTCAGGAGTCAGCCATTAGGGACTGGTTACGAGACAAAGGCCATAGTCAGATAAATCTGCTTGAACTAGAGGACGTGGCATGAAGCAAGCAAACGGACATGCCCAGCAGTCGAGTCAGTCAACCGAACACATGAGAGGCACAGCAGAGAGTAATAAGCATTCTACTGTAACAACTTCAAACAGAAATTAATACATCAAGCAAGAGGTTTCGCCCACGATATGTAATTGTGAACATACTTGACTGACAAGGACTGAGAGGGGCTTGAGAATTGAATTCTGTTATAGCTATTAATTGTGATTGCAATTATGTATATTGTAATTGTGCTTTGAATCTTTTATTAGAGTGTGGAGTTTGTGCCAATAGGTTGATAAGAAATAGTCATATAGTAGCAACTGAAGGTAGTCTTTGTATTGCACATTTTCACCAGAATTTTGAGGATTTTTATATAGCAGCAGGTATCACATATAATCAGCCACATTTTTATCATTTTGCATCAGGAAGTGCTTTTCGCCAAGCTCAAGCAATTTGGTACTTAAAACTTGCCATCCAGCAAGTTAAACAATCTAAGAAGTCGAGACTAATTGCTTTACAATGTGGACCCAATTGACTCAAATTAAAGGAAACAGATGATGTTCTTGGAAATTGATTCTCAATTTGGTATTACAGGCTGGCTAAGAACACTCCTGATCAAAGGTATGTGTTGTTTAAATCTGTCTGATCACTCAACATCAATACACAAACAAATAACAGAAATGCAAACACACTTAAAAGACTTTAGCTTACAGACCCATTATGAGAATGATTGGCCAATTTGGATTTGGACCCTGGGTATCAGAATTGTTGAAACAAGGACTAGTCATATTAATTATAAATTTTGTCACCTTACTGATTCTCCCTTGTATGTTTAAATGTTTACAGAATGAACTTGAAAAACCTAGTGCAAAATATGTTACAAAGCCACATTGCCTTAAATAAAGAAAACGGGGGAATTGTGGAGAGACTTACTGAAACCTGGCTCACTGAAAGCAGACATGAGCCTGACAAAAGCAAGCTGTTTAGGCCTTGAGTGGGAAAATACTGAGCTAAGTGAGAAAATACTGACCAGCAAGGTCAGGGGGCCCTTGTTGTGCAGTAAAGCTTAGGCAAGGGAGATAACAGGATGTCTCCCACGGGACCAGATGGATTAATAAAACTACAGGAATGTATGTGCAGTGATAAAGTCTGTAACCAATAAGGAGCTAAAGTTTTGCAATATGTATAACCTAATTATCGTGGCTATAACAGTGATTGTAACACGACCAATAAACGAGTTCCACTGATGAACCATCCGGTGTCGGTGACTCCCTCCGTCTTCAACACCCTACAAGTTGGTTTCCCCCCCCAAACTCTGTGGATTTTCCAAAAAATTGGTTTTTTTATCCCATTAGTGGGTTCGTTTTCCCCAAAATCTTTTTTTTTCCCCAAAAGTGGGTTCATTTTCCTTAAAAATGGATTTTCCCCCCAAAACTGGGTTCATTTTCCGCATAATCAGCATTTTTTCCTCTAAAACTAGGTTCATTTTCCACAAAATCCCTATTAACCCCCAAAACTGGGTACATTTTCACACAAATCAGGTTGTCCCCTCCAAACTGATTTCATTTTCCTCAAAATCTTCTATTTCCACTCCGCACTTGGTTCATTTTCCCCAAAATCAGGGTTTTTCCCCATTACTGGGTTCATTTTCCCCAAAATATATGCTTTCCACAAAACTGGGTTTATTCCCCTACAAATTGGGTTTTCCCCACCAAACTGGGTTCATTTTCCCCAAAATCCGGGTTTTTACTCAATTACTGGCTTTATTTCCACAAAATATTTCCCCCCCCCAAACTGGGTTCATTTTTCCCAAAATCAGCTTCTATCCTCCTAAACTGGGTTCATTTTCCCCAAAATCCCTTTTTTCTTCAAAACACTGGGTGCATTTTCATACAAATCAAGTTTGCCCCTCCAAACAGTGTTCATTTTCCCCAAAATCAGTTTTTTTCCCCATTACTGGGTTAATTTCCTCAAAATCGGGTTATTTCCCCCAAAACTGGATTCATTTTCCCCAAAGTCGGATTTTTTCCTCCCAAACTGGGTTGATTTTCCCCAAAGTCGGTTTTGTTCGAGCAAAACTCGATTCATTTCCCTACAAGTTGGTTTCCCACCCCCAAACTCTGTGGATTTTCCCAAAAATTCGGGTTTTTTACCCCATTACTGGGTTCATTTTCCCCAAAATATTTTTTTCCCCAAAACTGGGTTCATTTTCCTTAAAAATTGGATTTCCCCCCCAATATTGGTTTCATTTTCCGCATAATCAGCATTTTTTCCTCCAAAACTAGGTTCATTTTCCACAAAATCCCTATTAACCCCCAAAACTGGGTACATTTTCACACAAATCAGGTTGTCCCCTCCAAACTGATTTCATTTTCCTCAAAATCTTCTATTTCCACTCCGCACTTGGTTCATTTTCCCCCAAATCAGGATTTTTCCCCATTACTGGGTTCATTTTCCCCAAAATATATGTTTTCCACAAAACTGGGTTTATTCCCCTACAAATTGGGTTTTCCCCACCATAATGGGTTAATTTTCCCCAAAATCCGGGTTTTTTACTCAATTACTGGCTTTATTTCCACAAAATATTTTTCCCCCCCAAACTGGGTTCATTTTCCCCAAAATCAGCTTCTATCCTCCCAAACTGGGTTCATTTTCCCCAATATCCTTTTTTTCTTCAAAACACTGGGTGCATTTTCACACAAATCAAGTTTGCCCCTCCAAACAGTGTTCATTTTCCCCAAAATCAGTTTTTTTCCCCATTACTGGGTTCATTTCCCCAAAATCGCGTTTTTTCCCCCTAAACTGGGTTCATTTTCCCCAAAGTCGGATTTTTTCCTCCCAAACTGGGTTGATTTTCCCCAAAGTCGGGTTTTTTTCGAGCAAAACTCGGTTCATTTCCGTACAAGTTGGTTTCCCACCCCCAAACTCTGTGGATTTTCCCAAATCTTCGGGTTTTTTTTACCCAATTACTGGGTTCATTTTCCCCAAAATATTTTTTTTCCCCAAAACTGGGTTCATTTTACTTAAAAATTGGATTTCCCCCCAAAATTGGTTACATTTTCCGCATTATCAGCATTTTTTCCTCCAAAACTAGGTTCATTTTCCACAAAATCCCTATTAACCCCCAAAACTGGGTACATTTTAACACAAATCAGGTTGTCCCCTCCAAACTGATTTCATTTTCCTCAAAATCTTCTATTTCCACTCCGCACTTGGTTCATTTTCCCGAAAATCAGGATTTTTCCCCATTACTGGGTTCATTTTCCCCAAAATAATTTTTTCCACAAAACTGGGTTTATTCCCCTACAAATTGGGTTTTCCCGACCAAACTGGGTTCTTTTTTCCCAAAATCCGGGGTTTATACTCAATTATTGGCTTTAATTCCACAAAATATTTTTCCCCCCCAAACTGGGTTCATTTTCCCCAAAATCCGGGTTTTTTACTCAATTACTGGCTTTATTTCCACAAAATATTTTTCCCCTCCAAACAGTGTTCATTTTCCCCAAAATCAGTTTTTTTCCCCATTACTGGGTTCATTTCCCCAAAATCGCGTTTTTTTCCCCAAAGCTGGGTTCATTTTCCCCAAAGTCGGATTTTTTCCTCCCAAACTGGGTTGATTTTCCCCAAAGTCGGGTTTTTTTCGAGCAAAACTCGGTTCATTTCCGTACAAGTTGGTTTCCCACCCCCAAACTCTGTGGATTTTCCCAAATCTTCGGGTTTTTTTTACCCAATTACTGGGTTCATTTTCCCCAAAATATTTTTTTTCCCCAAAACTGGGTTCATTTTCCTTAAAAATTGGATTTCCCCCCAAAATTGGTTACATTTTCCGCATTATCAGCATTTTTTCCTCCAAAACTAGGTTCATTTTCCACAAAATCCCTATTAACCCCCAAAACTGGGTACATTTTAACACAAATCAGGTTGTCCCCTCCAAACTGATTTCATTTTCCTCAAAATCTTCTATTTCCACTCCGCACTTGGTTCATTTTCCCGAAAATCAGGATTTTTCCCCATTACTGGGTTCATTTTCCCCAAAATAATTTTATCCCCTACAAAACTGTTTTAATTTTCCTCATAATCAGCATTATTCCTGTAAAAGTAAATTCATTTTCCACAAAATCCCTATTAACCCCCAAAACTTGGTACGTTTTCACACAAATCAGGTTGCCCCCTCCAAACTGATTTCATTTTTCTCAAAATCTTCTATTTCCACTCCGCATTTGGTTCATTTTCCCCGAAATCAGGATTTTTCCCCAATACTGGGTTCATTTTCCCCAAAATATATGTTTTCCACAAAACTGGGTTTATTCCCCTACAAATTGGGTTTTCCCCACCAAACTGGGTTAATTTTCCCCAAAATCCGGGTTTTTTACTCAATTACTGGCTTTATTTCCACAAAATATTCCCCCCCCCCCAAACTGGGTTCATTTTCCCCAAAATCAGCTTCTATCCTCCCAAACTGGGTTCATTTTCCCCAAAATCCGTGTTTTTTACTCAATTACTGGCTTTAATTCCAGAAAATATTTCCCCCCCCAAAACTGGGTTCATTTTCCCCAAAATAGTTTTTTCCCCAAAACTGGGTTAATTTTCCTTAAAAATTGGATTTCCCCCCAAAATTGTTTTCATTTTCCGCATAATAAGCATTTTTTCCTGCAAAACTAGGTTCATTATCCACAAAATCCCTATTAACCCCCAAAACTGGGTACATTTTAACACAAATCAGGTTGTCCCCTCCAAACTGACTTCATTTTCCTCAAAATCTTCTATTTCCACTCTTCACTTGGTACATTTTCCCCAAAATCAGGATTTTTCCCCATTACTGGGTTCATTTTCCCCAAAATAAATTTTTCCCTCCCAAAACTGGGTTCATTTTCTCCAAAGTCGGATTTTTTCCTTCCAAACTGGGTTGATTTTCCCCAAAGTCGGTTTTGTTCGAGCAAAACTCGGTTCATTTCCCTACAAGTTGGTTTCCCCCCCCAAACTCTGTGGATTTTCCCAAAAATTCGGGTTTTTTACCCCATTACTGGGTTCATTTTCCCCAAAATATTTTTTTCCCCAAAACTGGGTTTATTTTCCTTAAAAATTGGATTTCCCCCCCAATATTGGTTTCATTTTCCGCATAATCAGCATTTTTTCCTCCAAAACTAGGTTCATTTTCCACAAAATCCCTATTAACCCCCAAAACTGGGTACATTTTCACACAAATCAGGTTGTCCCCTCCAAACTGATTTCATTTTCCTCAAAATCTTCTATTTCCACTCCGCACTTGGTTCATTTTCCCCCAAATCAGGATTTTTCCCCATTACTGGGTTCATTTTCCCCAAAATATATGTTTTCCACAAAACTGGGTTTATTCCCCTACAAATTGGGTTTTCCCCACCATAATGGGTTAATTTTCCCCAAAATCCGGGTTTTTTACTCAATTACTGGCTTTATTTCCACAAAATATTTTTCCCCCCCAAACTGGGTTCATTTTCCCCAAAATCAGCTTCTATCCTCCCAAACTGGGTTCATTTTCCCCAATATCCTTTTTTTCTTCAAAACACTGGGTGCATTTTCACACAAATCAAGTTTGCCCCTCCAAACAGTGTTCATTTTCCCCAAAATCAGGTTTTTTCCCCATTACTGGGTTCATTTCCCCAAAATCGCGTTTTTTCCCCCTAAACTGGGTTCATTTTCCCCAAAGTCGGATTTTTTCCTCCCAAACTGGGTTGATTTTCCCCAAAGTCGGGTTTTTATCGAGCAAAACTCGGTTCATTTCCCTACAAGTTGGTTTCCCACCCCCAAACTCTGTTGATTTTCCCAAAACTTCGGGTTTTTTATCCCATTACTGGGTTCATTTTCCCCAAAATATTTTTTTTCCCCAAAACTGGATTCATTTACCTTAAAAATTGGATTTTCCCCCCAATATTGGTTTCATTTTCCGCATAATCAGCATTTTTTCCTCCAAAACTAGGTTCATTTTCCACAAAATCCCTATTAACCCCCAAAACTGGGTACATTTTAACACAAATCAGGTTGTCCCCTCCAAACTGATTTCATTTTCCTCAAAATCTTCTATTTCCACTCTGCACTTGGTTCATTTTCCCCCAAATCAGGATTTGTCCCCATTACTGGGTTCATTTACCCCAAAATATATGTTTTCCACAAAACTGGGTTTATTCCCCTACAAATTGGGTTTTCCCGACCAAACTGGGTTCTTTTTTCCCAAAATCCGGGGTTTATACTCAATTACTGGCTTTAATTCCACAAAATATTTTTCCCCCCCAAACTGGGTTCATTTTCCCCAAAATCCGGGTTTTTTACTCAATTACTGGCTTTATTTCCACAAAATATTTTTCCCCTCCAAACAGTGTTCATTTTCCCCAAAATCAGTTTTTTTCCCCATTACTGGGTTCATTTCCCCAAAATCGCGTTTTTTTCCCCAAAGCTGGGTTCATTTTCCCCAAAGTCGGATTTTTTCCTCCCAAACTGGGTTGATTTTCCCCAAAGTCGGGTTTTTTTCGAGCAAAACTCGGTTCATTTCCGTACAAGTTGGTTTCCCACCCCCAAACTCTGTGGATTTTCCCAAATCTTCGGGTTTTTTTTACCCAATTACTGGGTTCATTTTCCCCAAAATATTTTTTTTCCCCAAAACTGGGTTCATTTTCCTTAAAAATTGGATTTCCCCCCAAAATTGGTTACATTTTCCGCATTATCAGCATTTTTTCCTCCAAAACTAGGTTCATTTTCCACAAAATCCCTATTAACCCCCAAAACTGGGTACATTTTAACACAAATCAGGTTGTCCCCTCCAAACTGATTTCATTTTCCTCAAAATCTTCTATTTCCACTCCGCGCTTGGTTCATTTTCCCGAAAATCAGGATTTTTCCCCATTACTGGGTTCATTTTCCCCAAAATAATTTTATCCCCTACAAAACTGTTTTAATTTTCCTCATAATCAGCATTATTCCTGTAAAAGTAAATTCATTTTCCACAAAATCCCTATTAACCCCCAAAACTTGGTACGTTTTCACACAAATCAGGTTGCCCCCTCCAAACTGATTTCATTTTTCTCAAAATCTTCTATTTCCACTCCGCATTTGGTTCATTTTCCCCGAAATCAGGATTTTTCCCCAATACTGGGTTCATTTTCCCCAAAATATATGTTTTCCACAAAACTGGGTTTATTCCCCTACAAATTGGGTTTTCCCCACCAAACTGGGTTAATTTTCCCCAAAATCCGGGTTTTTTACTCAATTACTGGCTTTATTTCCACAAAATATTCCCCCCCCCCCAAACTGGGTTCATTTTCCCCAAAATCAGCTTCTATCCTCCCAAACTGGGTTCATTTTCCCCAAAATCCGTGTTTTTTACTCAATTACTGGCTTTAATTCCAGAAAATATTTCCCCCCCCAAAACTGGGTTCATTTTCCCCAAAATAGTTTTTTCCCCAAAACTGGGTTAATTTTCCTTAAAAATTGGATTTCCCCCCAAAATTGTTTTCATTTTCCGCATAATAAGCATTTTTTCCTGCAAAACTAGGTTCATTATCCACAAAATCCCTATTAACCCCCAAAACTGGGTACATTTTAACACAAATCAGGTTGTCCCCTCCAAACTGACTTCATTTTCCTCAAAATCTTCTATTTCCACTCTTCACTTGGTACATTTTCCCCAAAATCAGGATTTTTCCCCATTACTGGGTTCATTTTCCCCAAAATAAATTTTTCCCTCCCAAAACTGGGTTCATTTTCTCCAAAGTCGGATTTTTTCCTTCCAAACTGGGTTGATTTTCCCCAAAGTCGGTTTTGTTCGAGCAAAACTCGGTTCATTTCCCTACAAGTTGGTTTCCCCCCCCAAACTCTGTGGATTTTCCAAAAAATTGGGTTTTTTATCCCATTAGTGGGTTCATTTTCCCCAAAATCTTTTTTTTCCCCAAAACTGGGTTCATTTTCCTTAAAAATGGATTTTCCCCCCAAAACTGGGTTCATTTTCCGCATAATCAGCATTTTTTCCTCTAAAACTAGGTTCATTTTCCACAAAATCCCTATTAACCCCCAAAACTGGGTACATTTTCACACAAATCAGGTTGTCCCCTCCAAACTGATTTCATTTTCCTCAAAATCTTCTATTTCCACTCCGCACTTGGTTCCTTTTCCCCAAAATCAGGATTTTTCCCCATTACTGGGTTCATTTTCTCCAAAATATATGTTTTCCACAAAACTGGGTTTATTCCCCTACAAATTGGGTTTTCCCCACCAAACTGGGTTCATTTTCCCCAAAATCCGGGTTTTTACTCAATTACTGGCTTTATTTCCACAAAATATTTCCCCCCCCCAAACTGGGTTCATTTTTCCCAAAATCAGCTTCTATCCTCCTAAACTGGGTTCATTTTCCCCAAAATCCCTTTTTTCTTCAAAACACTGGGTGCATTTTCATACAAATCAAGTTTGCCCCTCCAAACAGTGTTCATTTTCCCCAAAATCAGGTTTTTTCCCCATTACTGGGTTAATTTACTCAAAATCGGGTTATTTCCCCCAAAACTGGATTCATTTTCCCCAAAGTCGGATTTTTTCCTCCGAAACTGGGTTGATTTTCCCTAAAGTCGGGTTTTTTTCGAGCAAAACTTGATTCATTTCCCTACAAGTTGGTTTCCCACCCCCAAACTCTGTTGATTTTCCCAAAAATTCGGGTTTTTTACCCCATTACTGGGTTCATTTTCCCCAAAATATTTTTTTCCCCAAAACTGGGTTCATTTTCCTTAAAAATTGGAATTCCCCCCCAATATTGGTTTCATTTTCCGCATAATCAGCATTTTTTCCTCCAAAACTAGGTTCATTTTCCACAAAATCCCTATTAACCCCCAAAACTGGGTACATTTTCACACAAATCAGGTTGTCCCCTCCAAACTGATTTCATTTTCCTCAAAATCTTCTATTTCCACTCCGCACTTGGTTCATTTTCCCCCAAATCAGGATTTTTCCCCATTACTGGGTTCATTTTCCCCAAAATATATGTTTTCCACAAAACTGGGTTTATTCCCCTACAAATTGGGTTTTCCCCACCAAACTGGGTTCATTTTCCCCAAAATCCGGGTTTTTTACTCAATTACTGGCTTTATTTCCACAAAATATTTTTCCCCCCCAAACTGGGTTCATTTTCCCCAAAATCAGCTTCTATCCTCCCAAACTGGGTTCATTTTCCCCAATATCCTTTTTTTCTTCAAAACACTGGGTGCATTTTCATACAAATCAAGTTTGTCCCTCCAAACAGTGTTCATTTTCCCCAAAATCAGGTTTTTTCCCCATTACTGGTTTAATTTCCCCAAAATCGCGTTTTTTCCCCCAAAACTGGGTTTATTTTCCCCATAGTCGGATTTTTTCCTCCCAAACTGGGTTGATTTTCCCCAAAGTCGGCTTTTTATCGAGCCAAACTCGGTTCATTTCCCTACTAGTTGGTTTCCCACCCCCAAACTCTGTTGATTTTCCCAAAAATTCGCGGTTTTTACCCCATTACTGGGTTCATTTTCCCCAAAATATTTTTTTCCCCAAAACTGGGTTCATTTTCCTTAAAAATTGGATTTTCCCCCCAAAATTGGTTTCATTTTCCGCATAATCAGCATTTTTTCCTCCAAAACTAGGTTCATTTTCCACAAAATCCCTATTAACCCCCAAAACTTGGTACGTTTTCACACAAATGAGGTTGTCCCCTTCAAACTGATTTCATTTTCATCAAAATCTTCTATTTCCACTCTGCATTTGGTTCATTTTCCCGAAAATCAGGATTTATCCCCATTACTGGGTTCATTTTCCCCAAAATATATGTTTTCCCCAAAACTGGGTTTTTTCCCCTACAAATTGGGTTTTCCCCACCAAACTGGGTTCATTTTCCCCAAAATCCGGGTTTTTTACTCAATTACTGGCTTTATTTCCACAAAATATTTTCCCCCCCAAACTGGGTTCATTTTCCCCAAATTCACCTTCTATCCTCCCAAACTGCGTTCATTTTCCCCAAAATCCTTTTTTTCTTCAAAACACTGGGTGCATTTTCACACAAATCAAGTTTGCCCCTCCAAACAGTGTTCATTTTCCCCAAAATCAGGTTTTTTCCCCATTACTGGGTTCATTTCCCCAAAATCGCGTTTTTTCCCACAAAACTGGGTTCATTTTCCCCAAAGTCGGATTTTTTCCTCTCATATTGGGTTGATTTTCCCCAAAGTCGGTTTTTTTTCAAGCAAAACTCGGTTAATTTCCCTACAAGTTGGTTTCCCACCCCCAAACTCTGTGGATTTTCCCAAAACTTCGGGTTTTTTATCCCATTACTGGGTTCATTTTCCCCAAAATATTTTTTTTCCCCAAAACTGGATTCATTTACCTTAAAAATTGGATTTTCCCCCCAATATTGGTTTCATTTTCCGCATAATCAGCATTTTTTCCTCCAAAACTAGGTTCATTTTCCACAAAATCCCTATTAACCCCCAAAACTGGGTACATTTTAACACAAATCAGGTTGTCCCCTCCAAACTGATTTCATTTTCCTCAAAATCTTCTATTTCCACTCTGCACTTGGTTCATTTTCCCCAAAATCAGGATTTTTCCCCATTACTGGGTTCATTTTCCCCAAAATATATGTTTTCCACAAAACTGGGTTTATTCCCCTACAAATTGGGTTTCCCCCACCAAACTGGGTTCATTTTCCCCAAAATCCGGGTTTTTTACTCAATTACTGGCTTTATTTCCACAAAATATTTCCCCCCCCCAAACTGGGTTCATTTTCCCCAAAATCAGCTTCTATCCTCCCAAACTGGGTTCATTTTCCCCAAAATCCTTTTTTTCTTCAAAACACTGGGTGCATTTTCACACAAATCAAGTTTGCCCCTCCAAACAGTGATCATTTTCCCCAAAATCAGGTTTTTTCCCCATTACTGGGTTCATTTCCCCAAAATCACGTTTTTTCCCACAAAACTGGGTTCATTTTCCCCAAAGTCGGATTTTTTCCTCCCAAACTTGGTTGATTTTCCCCAAAGTCGTTTTTTTTTCGAGCAAAACTCGGTTCATTTCCCTACAAGTTGGTTTCCTCCCCCCCAAACTGTGTTGATTTTCCCAAAACTTCGGGTTTTTTACCCCATTACTGTGTTCATTTTCCCCAAAATATTTTTTTCCCCAAAACTGGGTTCATTTTCCTTAAAATTGGATCTCCCCCCCAATATTGGTTTCATTTTCCGCATAATAAGCATTTTTTCCTCCAAAACTAGGTTCATTTTCCACAAAAACACTATTAACCCCGAAAACTGGGTACATTTTCACACAAATCAGGTTGTCCCCTCCAAACTGATTTCATTTTCCTCAAAATCTTCTATTTCCACTCCGCACTTGCTTCATTTTCCCGAAAATCAAGATTTTTCGCTAATACTGGGTTCATTTTCCCCACAATAATTTTATTCCCCCAAAACTGGGTTCATTTTCCGCATAATCATCATTATTCCTCTAAAACTGGGTTCATTTTCCACAAAATCCCTATTAACCCCACAAACTGGGTACGTTTTCACACAAATCATGTTGTCCCCTCCAAACTGATTTCATTTTCCTCAAAATCTTCTATTCCCACTCTGCACTTGGTTCTTTTTTCCCAAAATCAGGATCTTTCCCCATTACTGGGTTCATTTTCCCCAAAATATATGTTTTCCACAAAACGGGGTTTATTCCCCTACAAATTGGGTTTTCCCCACCAAACTGGATTCATTTTCCCCAAAATCCGGGTTTTTTACTCAATTACTGGCTTTATTTCCACAAAATATTTTTCCCCCCCAAACTGGGTTCATTTTCCCCAAAATCAGCTTCTATCCTCCCAAACTGGGTTCATTTTCCCCAAAATCCGTGTTTTTTACTCAATTACTGGCTTTAATTCCAGAAAATATTTCCCCCCCCCAAACTGGGTTCATTTTCCCCAAAATAGTTTTTTCCCCAAAACTGGGTTCATTTTCCTTAAAAATTGGATTTCCCCCCAAAATTGGTTTCATTTTCCGCATAATAAGCATTTTTTCCTGCAAAACTAGGTTCATTATCCACAAAATCCCTATTAACTCCCAAAACTGGGTACATTTTCACACAAATCAGGTTGTCCCCTCCAAACTGACTTCATTTTCCTCAAAATCTTCTATTTCCACTCTTCACTTGGTACATTTTCCCCAAAATCAGGATTTTTCCCCATTACTGGGTTCATTTTCCCCAAAATAAATTTTTCCCTCCCAAAACTGGGTTCATTTTCTCCAAAGTCGGATTTTTTCCTTCCAAACTGGGTTGATTTTCCCCAAAGTCGGTTTTCTTCGAGCAAAACTCGGTTCATTTCCCTACAAGTTGGTTTTCCCCCCCCAAACTCTGTGGATTTTCCAAAAAATTGGGTTTTTTATCCCATTAGTGGGTTCATTTTCCCCAAAATCTTTTTTTTCCCCAAAACTGGGTTCATTTTCCTTAAAAATGGATTTTCCCCCCAAAACTGGGTTCATTTTCTGCATAATCAGCATTTTTTCCTCTAAAACTAGGTTCATTTTCCACACAATCCCTATTAACCCCCAAAACTGGGTACATTTTCACACAAATCAGGTTGTCCCCTCCAAACTGATTTCATTTTCCTCAAAATCTTCTATTTCCACTCCGCATTTGGTTCATTTTCCCCAAAATCAGGATTTTTCCCCATTACTGGGTTCTTTTTCCCCAAAATAATTTTATCCCCCCCAAAACTGGGTTCATTTTCCGCATAATTAGCATTATTCCTCTAAAACTAGGTTCATTTTCCACAAAATCCCTATTAACCCCCCAAACTGGGTACGTTTTCACACAAATCAGGTTGTCCCCTCCAAACTAATTTCATTTTCCTCAAAATCTTCTATTTCCACTCTGCACTTGGTTCATTTTCCCCAAAATCAGGTTTTTTCCCCAATACTGGGTTCATTTCCCCAAAATCGCGATTTTACCCCAAAACTGGGTTCATTTTCCCCAAAGTCGGATTTTTTCCTCCCAAACTGGGTTGATTTTCCCCAAAGTCGGTTTTTGTTTTCGAGCAAAACTCGGTTCATTTCCCTACAAGTTGGTTCCCCCCCCCCCAACTCTGTTGATTTTCCCAAAACTTCGGGGTTTTTACCCCATTACTGTGTTCATTTTCCCCAAAATATTTTTTTCCCCAAAACTGGGTTCATTTTCCTTAAAATTGGATTTCCCCCCCAAAATTGGTTTCATTTTCCGCATAATCAGCATTTTTTCCTCCAAAACTAGGTTCATTTTCCACAAAATCCCTATTAACCACCAAAACTGGGTACATTTTCACACAAATCAGGTTGTCCCCTCCAAACTGATTTCATTTTCCTCAAAATCTTCTATTTCCACTCCGCACTTGCTTCATTTTCCCGAAAATCAAGATTTTTCGCTAATACTGGGTCTATTTTCCCCACAATAATTTTATTCCCCCAAAACTGGGTTCATTTTCCGCATTATCAGCATTATTCCTCTTAAACTGGGTTCATTTTCCACAAAATCCCTATTAACCCCACAAACTGGGTACGTTTTCACACAAATCAGGTTGTCCCCTCCAAACTGATTTCATTTTCCTCAAAGTCTTCTATTTCCACTCTGCACTTGGTTCATTTTCCCCAAAATCAGGATTTTTCCCCGTTACTGGGTTCATTTTCCCCAAAAATAATTTTATCCCCCCCAAAACTGGGTTCATTTTCCGCATAATTAGCATTATTCCTCTAAAACTAGGTTCATTTTCCACAAAATCCCTATTAACCCCCCAAACTGGGTACGTTTTCACACAAATCAGGTTGTCCCCTCCAAACTGATTTCATTTTCCTCAAAATCTTCTATTTCCACTCCGCACTTGTTTCATTTTCCCCAAAATCAGGATTTTCCCCCAATACTGGGTTCATTTTCCCCAAAATATATGTTTTCCACAAAACTGGGTTTATTCCCCTACAAATTGGGTTCCCCCCACCAAACTGTGTTCATTTTCCCCAAAATCCGGGTTTTTTACTCAATTACTGGCTTAATTTGCACAAAATATTTTTCCCACCCAAACTGGGTTCATTTTCCCCAAAATCAGCTTCTATCCTCCCAAACTGCGTTCATTTTCCCCAAAATCCTTTTTTTCTTCAAAACACTGGGTACATTTTCACACAAATCGAGTTTGCCCCTACAAACTGTGTTCATTTTCCCCAAAATCAGGTTTTTTCCCCATTACTGGGTTCATTTCGCCAAAATCGCGTTTTTTCCCCCAAAACTGGGTTCATTTTCCCAAAGTCGGATTTTTTCGTCCCAAACTGGGTTGATTTTCCCCAAAGTCGTTTTTTTTTCGAGCAAAACTCAGTTCATTTCTCTACAAGTTGGTTTCCCCCCCCCCAACTCTGATGATTTTCCCAAAAATTCGGGTTTTTTACCCCATTACTGGGTTCATTTTCCCCAAAATATTTTTTTCCCCAACACTGGGTTCATTTTCCCCAAAATATATGTTTTCCCCAAAACTGGGTTTATTCCCCTACAAATTGGGTTTTCCCCACCAAACTGGGTTAATTTTCCCCAAAATCCGGGTTTTTTACTCAATTACTGGCTTTATTTCCACAAAATATTCCCCCCCCCCCAAACTGGGTTCATTTTCCCCAAAATCAGCTTCTATCCTCCCAAACTGGGTTCATTTTCCCCAAAATCCGTGTTTTTTACTCAATTACTGGCTTTAATTCCAGAAAATATTTCCCCCCCCCAAACTGGGTTCATTTTCCCCAAAATAGTTTTTTCCCCAAAACTGGGTTCATTTTCCTTAAAAATTGGATTTCCCCCCAAAATTGGTTTCATTTTCCGCATAATAAGCATTTTTTCCTGCAAAACTAGGTTCATTATCCACAAAATCCCTATTAACTCCCAAAACTGGGTACATTTTCACACAAATCAGGTTGTCCCCTCCAAACTGACTTCATTTTCCTCAAAATCTTCTATTTCCACTCTTCACTTGGTACATTTTCCCCAAAATCAGGATTTTTCCCCATTACTGGGTTCATTTTCCCCAAAATAAATTTTTCCCTCCCAAAACTGGGTTCATTTTCTCCAAAGTCGGATTTTTTCCTTCCAAACTGGGTTGATTTTCCCCAAAGTCGGTTTTCTTCGAGCAAAACTCGGTTCATTTCCCTACAAGTTGGTTTTCCCCCCCCAAACTCTGTGGATTTTCCAAAAAATTGGGTTTTTTATCCCATTAGTGGGTTCATTTTCCCCAAAATCTTTTTTTTCCCCAAAACTGGGTTCATTTTCCTTAAAAATGGATTTTCCCCCCAAAACTGGGTTCATTTTCTGCATAATCAGCATTTTTTCCTCTAAAACTAGGTTCATTTTCCACACAATCCCTATTAACCCCCAAAACTGGGTACATTTTCACACAAATCAGGTTGTCCCCTCCAAACTGATTTCATTTTCCTCAAAATCTTCTATTTCCACTCCGCATTTGGTTCATTTTCCCCAAAATCAGGATTTTTCCCCATTACTGGGTTCTTTTTCCCCAAAATAATTTTATCCCCCCCAAAACTGGGTTCATTTTCCGCATAATTAGCATTATTCCTCTAAAACTAGGTTCATTTTCCACAAAATCCCTATTAACCCCCCAAACTGGGTACGTTTTCACACAAATCAGGTTGTCCCCTCCAAACTAATTTCATTTTCCTCAAAATCTTCTATTTCCACTCTGCACTTGGTTCATTTTCCCCAAAATCAGGTTTTTTCCCCAATACTGGGTTCATTTCCCCAAAATCGCGATTTTACCCCAAAACTGGGTTCATTTTCCCCAAAGTCGGATTTTTTCCTCCCAAACTGGGTTGATTTTCCCCAAAGTCGGTTTTTGTTTTCGAGCAAAACTCGGTTCATTTCCCTACAAGTTGGTTCCCCCCCCCCCAACTCTGTTGATTTTCCCAAAACTTCGGGGTTTTTACCCCATTACTGTGTTCATTTTCCCCAAAATATTTTTTTCCCCAAAACTGGGTTCATTTTCCTTAAAATTGGATTTCCCCCCCAAAATTGGTTTCATTTTCCGCATAATCAGCATTTTTTCCTCCAAAACTAGGTTCATTTTCCACAAAATCCCTATTAACCACCAAAACTGGGTACATTTTCACACAAATCAGGTTGTCCCCTCCAAACTGATTTCATTTTCCTCAAAATCTTCTATTTCCACTCCGCACTTGCTTCATTTTCCCGAAAATCAAGATTTTTCGCTAATACTGGGTTTATTTTCCCCACAATAATTTTATTCCCCCAAAACTGGGTTCATTTTCCGCATTATCAGCATTATTCCTCTTAAACTGGGTTCATTTTCCACAAAATCCCTATTAACCCCACAAACTGGGTACGTTTTCACACAAATCAGGTTGTCCCCTCCAAACTGATTTCATTTTCCTCAAAGTCTTCTATTTCCACTCTGCACTTGGTTCATTTTCCCCAAAATCAGGATTTTCCCCCAATACTGGGTTCATTTTCCCCAAAATATATGTTTTCCACAAAACTGGGTTTATTCCCCTACAAATTGGGTTCCCCCCACCAAACTGTGTTCATTTTCCCCAAAATCCGGGTTTTTTACTCAATTACTGGCTTAATTTGCACAAAATATTTTTCCCACCCAAACTGGGTTCATTTTCCCCAAAATCAGCTTCTATCCTCCCAAACTGCGTTCATTTTCCCCAAAATCCTTTTTTTCTTCAAAACACTGGGTACATTTTCACACAAATCGAGTTTGCCCCTACAAACTGTGTTCATTTTCCCCAAAATCAGGTTTTTTCCCCATTACTGGGTTCATTTCGCCAAAATCGCGTTTTTTCCCCCAAAACTGGGTTCATTTTCCCAAAGTCGGATTTTTTCGTCCCAAACTGGGTTGATTTTCCCCAAAGTCGTTTTTTTTTCGAGCAAAACTCAGTTCATTTCTCTACAAGTTGGTTTCCCCCCCCCCAACTCTGATGATTTTCCCAAAAATTCGGGTTTTTTACCCCATTACTGGGTTCATTTTCCCCAAAATATTTTTTTCCCCAACACTGGGTTCATTTTCCCCAAAATATATGTTTTCCCCAAAACTGGGTTTATTCCCCTACAAATTGGGTTTTCCCCACCAAACTGGGTTAATTTTCCCCAAAATCCGGGTTTTTTACTCAATTACTGGCTTTATTTCCACAAAATATTCCCCCCCCCCCAAACTGGGTTCATTTTCCCCAAAATCAGCTTCTATCCTCCCAAACTGGGTTCATTTTCCCCAAAATCCGTGTTTTTTACTCAATTACTGGCTTTAATTCCAGAAAATATTTCCCCCCCCCAAACTGGGTTCATTTTCCCCAAAATAGTTTTTTCCCCAAAACTGGGTTCATTTTCCTTAAAAATTGGATTTCCCCCCAAATTTGGTTTCATTTTCCGCATAATAAGCATTTTTTCCTCCAAAACTAGGTTCATTATCCACAAAATCCTTATTAACCCCCAAAACTGGGTACATTTTCACACAAATCAGGTTGTCCCCTCCAAACTGACTTCATTTTCCTCAAAATCTTCTATTTCCACTCTTCACTTGGTACATTTTCCCCAAAATCAGGATTTTTCCCCATTACTGGGTTCATTGTCCCCAAAATAAATTTTTCCCTCCCAAAACTGGGTTCATTTTCTCCAAAGTCGGATTTTTTCCTTCCAAACTGGGTTGATTTTCCCCAAAGTCGGTTTTCTTCGAGCAAAACTCGGTTCATTTCCCTACAAGTTGGTTTCCCCCCCCAAACTCTGTGGATTTTCCAAAAAATTGGGTTTTTTATCCCATTAGTGGGTTAATTTTCCCCAAAATCTTTTTTTTCCCCAAAACTGGATTCATTTTCCTTAAAAATGGATTTTCCCCCCAAAACTGGGTTCATTTTCCGCATAATCAGCATTTTTTCCTCTAAAACTAGGTTCATTTTCCACAAAATCCCTATTAACCCCCAAAACTGGGTACATTTTCACACAAATCAGGTTGTCCCCTCCAAACTGATTTCATTTTCCTCAAAATCTTCTATTTCCACTCCGCACTTGGTTCATTTTCCCCAAAATCAGGATTTTTCCCCATTACTGGGTTCATTTTCCCCAAAATATATGTTTTCCACAAAACTGGGTTTATTCCCCTACAAATTGGGTTTTCCCCACCAAACTGGGTTCATTTTCCCCAAAATCCGGGTTTTTACTCAATTACTGGCTTTATTTCCACAAAATATTTCCCCCCCCCAAACTGGGTTCATTTTTCCCAAAATCAGCTTCTATCCTCCTAAACTGGGTTCATTTTCCCCAAAATCCTTTTTTTCTTCAAAACACTGGGTGCATTTTCATACAAATCAAGTTTGCCCCTCCAAACAGTGTTCATTTTCCCCAAAATCAGGTTTTTTCCCCATTACTGGGTTTATTTCCTCAAAATCGGGTTATTTCCCCCAAAACTGGATTCATTTTCCCCAAAGTCGGATTTTTTCCTCCCAAACTGGGTTGATTTTCCCCAAAGTCGGGTTTTTTTCGAGCAAAACTCGATTCATTTCCCTACAAGTTGGTTTCCCACCCCCAAACTCTGTTGATTTTCCCAAAAATTCGGGTTTTTTACCCCATTACTGGGTTCATTTTCCCCAAAATATTTTTTTTCCCCAAAACTGGGTTCATTATCCTTAAAAATTGGATTTCCCCCCCAATATTGGTTTCATTTTCCGCATAATCAGCATTTTTTCCTCCAAAACTAGGTTCATTTTCCACAAAATCCCTATTAACCCCCAAAACTGGGTACATTTTCACACAAATCAGGTTGTCCCCTCCAAACTGATTTCATTTTCCTCAAAATCTTCTATTTCCACTCCGCACTTGGTTCATTTTCCCCAAAATCAGGATTTTTCCCCATTACTGGGTTCATTTTCCCCAAAATATATGTTTTCCACAAAACTGGGTTTATTCCCCTAAAATTGGGGTTTCCCCACCATAATGGGTTAATTTTCCCCAAAATCCGGGTTTTTTACTCAATTACTGGCTTTATTTCCACAAAATATTTTTCCCCCCCAAACTGGGTTCATTTTCCCCAAAATCAGCTTCTATCCTCCCAAACTGCGTTCATTTTCCCCAAAAATCCTTTTTTTTTCTTCAAAACACTGGGTGCATTTTCACACAAATCAAGTTTGCCCCTCCAAACAGTGTTCATTTTCCCCAAAATCAGTTTTTTTCCCCATGCTGGGTTCATTTCCCCAAAATCGCGTTTTTTCCCCCAAAACTGGGTTCATTTTCCCCAAAGTCGGATTTTTTCTACCCAAACTCTGTTGATTTTCCCCAAAGTCGGTTTTTTTTCGAGCAAAACTCGGTTAATTTCCCTACAAGTTGGTTTCCCCCCCCAAACTCTGTGGATTTTCCCAAAACTTCGGGTTTTTTACCCCATTACTGGGTTCATTTTCCCCAAAATAGTTTTTTCCCCAAAACTGGGTTCATTTTCCTTAAAAATTGGATTTCCCCCCAAAATTGGTTTCATTTTCCGCATAATCAGCATTTTTTCCTCCAAAACTAGGTTCATTTTCCACAAAATCCCTATTAACCCCCAAAACTGGGTACATTTTCACACAAATCAGGTTGTCCCCTCCAAACTGATTTCATTTTCCTCAAAATCTTCTATTTCCACTCCGCACTTGGTTCATTTTCCCGAAAATCAGGATTTATCCCCATTACTGGGTTCATTTTCCCCAAAATAATTTTATCCCCTACAAAACTGTTTTAATTTTCCCCATAATCAGCATTATTCCTGTAAAACTAAATTCATTTTCCACAAAATCGCTATTAACCCCCAAAACTGGGTACATTTTCACACAAATCAGGTTGTCCCCTCCAAACTGATTTCATTTTCCTCAAAATCTTCTATTTCCACTCTGCATTTGTTTCATTTTCCCCGAAATCAGGATTTTTCCCCAATACTGGGTTCATTTTCCCCAAAATATATGTTTTCCACAAAACTGGGTTTATTCCCCTACAAATTGGGTTTTCCCCACCAAACTGGGTTAATTTTGCCCAAAATCCGGGTTTTTTTTACTCAATTATTGGCTTTATTTTCACAAAATATTTCCCCCCCCCCCCAAACTGGGTTCATTTTCCCCAAAATCAGCTTCTATCCTCCCAAACTGGGTTCATTTTCCCCAAAATCCGTGTTTTTTACTCAATTACTGGCTTTATTTCCAGAAAATATTTCCCCCCCCCCAAACTGGGTTCATTTTCCCCAAAATAGTTCTTTCCCTAAAACTGGGTTCATTTTCCTTAAAAATTGGATTTCCCCCCAAAATTGGTTTCATTTTCCGCATAATAAGCATTTTTTCCTCCAAAACTAGGTTCATTTTCTACAAAATCCCTATTAACCCCCAAAACTGGGTACATATTCACACAAATCAGGTTGTCCCCTCCAAACTGATTGCATTTTCCTCAAAATCTTCTATTTCCACTCCGCACTTGGTTCATTTTCCCCAAAATCAGGATTTTTCCCCATTACTGGGTTCATTTTCCCCAAAATATATGTTTTCCACAAAACTGGGTTTATTCCCCTACAAATTGGTTTTTCCCCACCAAACTGGGTTCATTTTCCCCAAAAGCCGGGTTTTTTACTCAATTACTGGCTTTATTTCCACAAAATATTTTTCCCCCCCAAACTGGGTTCATTTTTCCCAAAATCAGCTTCTATCCTCCTAAACTGGGTTCATTTTCCCCAAAATCCTTTTTTTCTTCAAAACACTGGGTGCATTTTCATACAAATCAAGTTTGCCCCTCCAAACAGTGTTCATTTTCCCCAAAATCAGTTTTTTTCCCCATTACTGGGTAAATTTCCTCAAAATCGGGTTTTTTCCCCCAAAACTGGATTCATTTTCCCCAAAGTCGGATTTTTTCCTCCCAAACTGGGTTGATTTTCCCCAAAGTCGGGTTTTTTTCGAGCAAAACTCGGTTCATTTCCCTACAAGTTGGTTTCCCCCCCCCCAAACTCTGTTGATTTTCCCAAAAATTCGGGTTTTTTACCCCATTACTGGGTTCATTTTCCCCAAAATATTTTTTTTCCCAAAAACTGGGTTCATTTTCCTTAAAAATTGGATTTCCCCCCAAAATTGGTTTCATTTTCCGCATAATAAGCATTTTTTCCTCCAAAACTAGGTTCATTTTCTACAAAATCCCTATTAACCCTTAAAACTGGGTACATATTCACACAAATCAGGTTGTCCCCTCCAAACTGATTTCATTTTCCTCAAAATCTTCTACTTCCACTCCGCACTTGGTTCATTTTCCCCAAAATCAGGATTTTTCCCCATTACTGGGTTCATTTTCCCCAAAATATATGTTTTCCACAAAACTGGGTTTATTCCCCTACAAATTGGGTTTTCCCCACCAAACTGGGTTCATTTTCCCCAAAATCCGGGTTTTTTACTCAATTACTGGCTTTATTTCCACAAAATATTTCCCCCCCCCAAACTGGGTTCATTTTTCCCAAAATCAGCTTCTATCCTCCTAAACTGGGTTCATTTTCCCCAAAATCCTTTTTTTCTTCAAAACACTGGGTGCATTTTCATACAAATCAAGTTTGCCCCTCCAAACAGTGTTCATTTTCCCCAAAATCAGTTTTTTTCCCCATTACTGGGTTAATTTCCTCAAAATCGGTTTTTTTCCCCCAAAACTGGATTCATTTTCCCCAAAGTCGGATTTTTTCCTCCCAAACTGGGTTGATTTTCCCCAAAGTCGGGTTTTTTTCCGAGCAAAACTCGGTTCATTTCCCTACAAGTTTGTTTCCCCCTCCCAAACTCTGTTGATTTTCCTAAAACTTCGGGATTTTTACCCCATTACTGGGTTCATTTTCCACAAAATATTTTTTTCCCCCAGTACTGGGTTCATTTTCCTTAAAAATGGTTTTTCCCCCCAAAATTCGGTTCATTTTCCGCATAATCAGCATTTTTTCTCCAAAACTAAGTTCATTTTCCACAAAATACCTATTAACCCCCAAAACTGGGTACGTTTTCACACAAATCAGGTTGTCCCCTCCAAACTGACTTCATTTTCCTCAAAATCTTCTATTTCCACTCTTCACTTGGTACATTTTCCCCAAAATCAGGATTTTTCCACATTACTGTGTTCATTTTCCCCAAAATAAATTTTTCCCCCCAAAATTGGTTTCATTTTCTCCAAAGTCGGATTTTTTCCTTCCAAACTGGATTGATTTTCCCCAAAGTCGGTTTTATTCGAGCAAAACTCGGTTCATTTCCCTACAAGTTGGTTTCCCCCCCCAAACTCTGTGGATTTTCCAAAAAAATCGGGTTTTTTACCACATTACTGGGTTCATTTTCCCCAAAATATTTTTTCCCCCTAGTACTGGGTTCATTTTCCTTAAAAATGGATTTTCCCCCCAAAATTCGGTTCATTTTCCGGATAATCAGCATTTTTTCCTCCAAAACTAGGTTCATTTTCCACAAAATCCCTATTAACCCCCAAAACTGGGTACGTTTTCACACAAATCAGGTTGTCCCCTCCAAACTGACTTCATTTTCCTCAAAATCTTCTATTTCCACTCTTCACTTGGTACATTTTCCCCAAAATCAGGATTTTTCCCCATTACTGGGTTCATTTTCACCAAAATAAATTTTTCCCCCCAAAATTGGTTTCATTTTCTCCAAAGTCGGATTTTTTCCTTCCAAACTGGATTGATTTTCCCCAAAGTTGGTTTTATTCGAGCAAAACTCGGTTCATTTCCCTACAAGTTGGTTTCCCCCCCCAAACTCTGTGGATTTTCCAAAAAAATCGGGTTTTTTACCACATTACTGGGTTCATTTTACCCAAAATATTTTTTTCCCCCAAAACTGGGTTCATTTTCCTTAAAAATGGATTTTCCCCCCAAAATTCGGTTCATTTTCCGCATAATCAGCATTTTTTCCTCCAAAACTAGGTTCATTTTCCACAAAATCCCTATTAACCCCCAAAACTATGTACATTTTCACACAAATCAGGTTGTCCCCTCCAAACTGACTTCATTTTCCTCAAAATCTTCTATTTCCACTCCGCACTTGGTTCATTTTCCCCAAAATCAGGATTTTTCCCCATTACTGGGTTCATTTTCCCCAAAATATATGTTTTCCACAAAACGGGGTTTATTCCCCTACAAATTGGGTTTTCCCCACCAAACTGGGTTCATTTTCCCCAAAATCCGGGATTTTTCCTCAATTACTGGCTTTATTTCCACAAAATATTTCCCCCCCCCAAACTGGGTTCATTTTCCCCAAAATCAGCTTCTATCCTCCCAAACTGGGTTCATTTTCCCCAAAATCCATTTTTTCTTCAAAACACTGGGTGCATTTTCATACAAATCATGTTTGCCCCTCAAAACAGTGTTCATTTTCCCCAAAATCAGCTTCTATCCTCCCAAACTGGGTTCATTTTCCCCAAAATCAGCTTCTATCCTCCAAACTGGGTTCATTTTCCCCAAAATCCTTTTTTTCTTCAAAACACTGTGTGCATTTTCACACAAATCTTGTTTGACCATCCAAACAGTGTTCATTTTCCCCAAAATCAGGTTTTTTCCCCGTTACTGGGTTAATTTCCCCAAAATCGCGTTTTTTCCCCCAAAACATTGCTCTTTTTTCCCAAAGTCGGATTTTTTCCTCCCAAACTGGGTTGATTTTCCCCAAAGTCGGTTTTTTTTCGAGGAAAACTCGGTTAATTTCCCTACAAGTTGGTTTCCCTCCCCCAAACTCTGTGGATTTTCCCAAAAATTCGGTTTTTTTACCCCATTACTGGGTTCATTTTTTCCCAAAATATTTTTTTTCCCCAAAACTGGGTTCATTTTCCTTAAAAATGGATTTTTCCCCAAAACTGGGTTCATTTTCCGCATAATCAGCATTTTTTCCTCCAAAACTAGGTTCATTTTCCACAAAATCCCTATTAACCCCCAAAACTGGGTACATTTTCACAGAAATCAGGTTGTCCCCTCCAAACTGGTTTAATTTTCCTCAAAATCTTCTATTTCCACTCCGCAATTTGTTCATTTTCACAAAAATCAGGATTTTTCCCCATTACAGCGTTCATTTTCACCAAAATATATATTTTCCACAAAACTGGGTTTATTCCCCTACAAATTGGGTTTTCCCCACCAAACCGGGTTCATTTTCCCCAAAATCCGTTTTTTTTACTCAATTACTGGCTTTATTTCCACAAAATATTTTTCCCCCCCAAACTGTGTTCATTTTCCCCAAAATCCTTTTTTTCTTCAAAACACTGGGTGCATTTTCACACAAATCAAGTTTGCCCCTCCAAACAGTGTTCATTTTCCCCAAAATCAGTTTTTTTCCCCATTACTGGGTTCATTTCCCCAAAATCGCGTTTTTTCCCACAAAACTGGGTTCATTTTCCCCAAAGTCGGATTTTTTCCTCCCAAACTGGGTTGATTTTCCCCAAAGTCGGTTTTTTTTCGAGCAAAACTCGGTTAATTTCCCTCAAGTTTGTTTCCCTCCACCAAACTCTGTTGATTTTCCCAAAACTTCGAGTTTTTTACCCCATTACTGGGTTCATTTTCCCAAAAATATTTTTTTCCCCAAAACTGGGTTCATTTTCCTTAAAAATGGATTTTTCCCCCAAAACTGGGTTCATTTTCCGCATAATCAGCATTTTTTCCTCCGAAACTAGGTTCTTTTTCCACAAAATCCCTATTAACCCCCCAAACTGGGTACATTTTCACACAAATCAGGTTGTCCCCTCCAAACTGATTTCATTTTCCTCAAAATCTTCTATTTCCACTCCGCACTTGGTTCATTTTCCCCAAAATCAGTATTTTTTCACCATTACTGCGTTCATTTTCCCCAAAATATATGTTTTCCACAAAACGGGGTTTATTCCCCTACAAATTGGGTTTTCCCCACCAAACTGGGTTCATTTTCCCCAAAATCCGGTTTTTTTACTCAGTTACTGGCTTTATTTCCACAAAATATTTTTCCCCCCAAACTGGGTTCATTTTCCCCAAAATCAGCTTCTATCCTCCCAAACTGGGTTCATTTTCCCCAAAATCCTTTTTTTCTTCAAAACACTGTGTGCATTTTCACACAAATCATGTTTGCCCCTCCAAACATTGTTCATTTTCCCCAAAATCAGTTTTTTTCCCCATTACTGGGTTCATTTCCCCAAAATCGCGTTTTTTTCCCCCAAAACAGGGCTCATTTTCCCCAAAGTCGGATTTTTTCCTCCCAAACTGGGTTGATTTGCCCCAAAGTCGGTTTTTTTTCGAGCAAAACTCGGTTCATTTCCCTACAGGTTGGTTCCCCCCCCCCAAACTCTGTTGATTTTCCCAAAACTTCGGGTTTTTTACCCCATTACTGGGTTCATTTTTCCAAAAATATTTTTTTCCCCAAAACTGGGTTCATTTTCCTTAAAAATGGATTTTTCCCCCCAAACGGGGTTCATTTTCCGCATAATCAGCATTTTTTCCTCCAAAACTAGGTTCATTTTCCACAAAATCTCTATTAACCCCCAAAACTGGGTACATTTTCACACAAATCAGGTTTTCCCCTCCAAATTGATTTCATTTTCCTCAAAATCTTCTATTTCCACTCCGCGCTTTGTTCATTTTCCCCAAAATCAGGATTTTTCCCGATTACTGCGTTCATTTTACCCAAAATATATGTTTTCCACAAAACGGGGTTTATTCCCCTACAAATTGGGTTTTCCCCACCAATCTGGGTTCATTTTCCCCAAAATCCGGGTTTTTTACTCAATTACTGGCTATATTTCCACAACATAATTTTCCCCCCCAAACTGGGTTCATTTTCCCCAAAATCAGCTTCTATCCTCCCAAACCAGGTTCATTTTCCCCAAAATCCTTTTTTTCTTCAAAACACTGGGTGCATTTTCACACAAATCAAGTTTGCCCCTCCAAACAGTGTTCATTTTCCCCAAAATCAGTTTTTTTCCCCATTACTGGGTTCATTTCCCCAAAATCGCGTTTTTTCCCACAAAACTGGGTTCATTTTCCCCAAAGTCGGATTTTTTCCTCCCAAACTGGGTTGATTTTCCCCAAAGTCGGTTTTTTTTCGAGCAAAACTCGGTTAATTTCCCTCAAGTTGGTTTCCCTCCACCAAACTCTGTTGATTTTCCCAAAACTTCGAGTTTTTTACCCCATTACTGGGTTCATTTTCCCAAAAATATTTTTTTCCCCAAAACTGGGTTCATTTTCCTTAAAAATGGATTTTTCCCCCAAAACTGGGTTCATTTTCCGCATAATCAGCATTTTTTCCTCCGAAACTAGGTTCTTTTTCCACAAAATCCCTATTAACCCCCCAAACTGGGTACATTTTCACACAAATCAGGTTGTCCCCTCCAAACTGATTTCATTTTCCTCAAAATCTTCTATTTCCACTCCGCACTTGGTTCATTTTCCCCAAAATCAGTATTTTTTCACCATTACTGCGTTCATTTTCCCCAAAATATATGTTTTCCACAAAACGGGGTTTATTCCCCTACAAATTGGGTTTTCCCCACCAAACTGGGTTCATTTTCCCCAAAATCCGGTTTTTTTACTCAGTTACTGGCTTTATTTCCACAAAATATTTTTCCCCCCAAACTGGGTTCATTTTCCCCAAAATCAGCTTCTATCCTCCCAAACTGGGTTCATTTTCCCCAAAATCCTTTTTTTCTTCAAAACACTGTGTGCATTTTCACACAAATCATGTTTGCCCCTCCAAACATTGTTCATTTTCCCCAAAATCAGTTTTTTTCCCCATTACTGGGTTCATTTCCCCAAAATCGCGTTTTTTTCCCCCAAAACAGGGCTCATTTTCCCCAAAGTCGGATTTTTTCCTCCCAAACTGGGTTGATTTGCCCCAAAGTCGGTTTTTTTTCGAGCAAAACTCGGTTCATTTCCCTACAGGTTGGTTCCCCCCCCCCAAACTCTGTTGATTTTCCCAAAACTTCGGGTTTTTTACCCCATTACTGGGTTCATTTTTCCAAAAATATTTTTTTCCCCAAAACTGGGTTCATTTTCCTTAAAAATGGATTTTTCCCCCCAAACGGGGTTCATTTTCCGCATAATCAGCATTTTTTCCTCCAAAACTAGGTTCATTTTCCACAAAATCTCTATTAACCCCAAAACTGGGTACATTTTCACACAAATCAGGTTTTCCCCTCCAAATTGATTTCATTTTCCTCAAAATCTTCTATTTCCACTCCGCGCTTTGTTCATTTTCCCCAAAATCAGGATTTTTCCCGATTACTGCGTTCATTTTACCCAAAATATATGTTTTCCACAAAACGGGGTTTATTCCCCTACAAATTGGGTTTTCCCCACCAATCTGGGTTCATTTTCCCCAAAATCCGGGTTTTTTACTCAATTACTGGCTATATTTCCACAACATAATTTTCCCCCCCAAACTGGGTTCATTTTCCCCAAAATCAGCTTCTATCCTCCCAAACCGGGTTCATTTTCCCCAAATCCTTTTTTTCTTCAAAACACTGGGTGCATTTTCACACAAATCAAGTTTGCCTCCAAACAGTGTTCATTTTCCCAAAATCAGGATTTTTTCCCCATTACTGGGTTCATTTCCCCAAAATCATTTTTTTCCCCAAAACTGTGTTCATTTTCCCCAAAATATGTTTTTTTTCCACCAAAACTGGGTTTATTTCCCTAAATATTGGGTTTTCCCACCAAATTGTGTTCATTTTCTCCAAAACCTGGTTGTTTTGGAGAAGCCCCAATTACTGGCTTTATTTCCCAAAAAATTTGTTTTTTCCCTCAAAACTGGGTTCATTTTAATCAAAAACGGGTTATCCCCTCCAAACTGGGTTAATTTTCAAAAAATGTATTTTTCCCCAAAAACGGGGTTCATTTTCCGCATAATCAGCATTTTTTCCTCCGAAACTAGGTTCATTTTCCACAAAATCCCTATTAACCCCCCAAACTGGGTACATTTTCACACAAATCAGATTGTCCCCTCCAAACTGATTTCATTTTCCTCAAAATCGTCTATTTCCACTCCGCACTTGGTTCATTTTCCCCAAAATCAGGATTTTTCCCCATTTCTGCGTTCATTTTCCCCACAATATATGTTTTCAACAAAACGGGGTTTATTCCCCTACAAATTGGGTTTTCCCACCCAAACTGGGTTCATTTTCCCCAAAATCCGGGTTTTTTACTCAATTACTGGCTTTATTTCCACAAAATATTTTCCCCCCCCAAACTGGGTTCATTTTCCCAAAAATCAGCTTCTATCCTCCCAAACCGGGTTCATTTTCACTAAAATCCTTTTTTTCTTCAAAACACTGGGTGCACTTTCACACAAATCATGTTTGCCCTTCCAAACAGTGTTCATTTTACCCAAAATCAGTTTTTTTCCCCATTACTGGGTTCATTTCCCCAAAATCGCGTTTTTTCCTCCAAAACTGGGTTCATTTTCCCCAAAGTCGGATTTTTTCCTCCCAAACTGGGTTGATTTTCCCCAAAGTCGTTTTTTTTCGAGCAAAACTCGGTTCATTTCCCTACAGGTTGGTTTCCCCCCCCCCCCAAACTCTGTTGATTTTCTCAAAACTTCGGATTTTTTACCCCATTACTGGGTTGATTTTCCCAAAAATATTTTTTTCCCCAAAACTGGGTTCATTTTCCTTAAAAATGGATTTTTCCCCCCAAACGGGGTTCATTTTCCGCATAATCAGCATTTTTTCCTCCGAAACTAGGTTCATTTTCCACAAAATCCCTATTAACCCCCAAAACTGGGTACATTTTCACACAAATCAGGTTGTCCCCTCCAAACTGATTTCATTTTCCTCAAAATCTTCTATTTCCACTCCGCACTTGGTTCATTTTCCCGAAAATCAGGATTTTTCCCCATTACTGCGTTCATTTTCCCCAAAATATATGTTTTCCACAAAACTGGGTTTATTCCCCTACAATTTGGGTTTTCCCCACCAAACTGGGTTCATTTTCCCCAAAATCCGGGTTTTTTACTCAATTACTGGCTTTATTTCCACAAAATATTTTTCCCCCCCAAACTGGGTTCATTTTCCCCAAAATCAGCTTCTATCCTCCCAAACTGGGTTCATTTTCCCCAAAATCCTTTTTTTCTTCAAAACACTGGGTGCATTTTCACACAAATCAAGTTTGCCCCTCAAAACAGTGTTCATTTTCCCCAAAATCAGGTTTTTTCCCCATTACTGGGTTCATTTCCCCAAAATCGCGTTTTTTCCCCCAAACCTGGGTTCATTTTCCCCAAAGTCGGACATTTTCCTCCCAAACTGGGTTGATTTTCCCCAAAGTTGGTTTTTTTTCCGAGCAAAACTCGGTTCATTTCCCTACAAGTTGGTTTCCCCCCCCCAAACTCTGTTGATTTTCCGAAAACTTCGGATTTTTTACCCCATTACTGGGTTCAGTTTCCCAAAAATTTTTTTTTCCCCAAAACTGGGTTCATTTTCCTTAAAAATGGATTTTTCCCCCAAAACGGTATTCATTTTCCACATAATCAGCATTTTTTTCCTCCAAAACTAGGTTCATTTTCCACAAAATCCCTATTAACCCCCAAAACTGGGTACATTTTCACACAAATCAGGTTGTCCCCTCCAAACTGATTTCATTTTCCTCAAAATCTTCTATTTCCACTCCGCACTTGGTTCTTTTTCCCCAAAATCAGGATTTTTCCCGATTACTGCGTTCATTTTCCCCAAAATATATGTTTTCCACAAAACGGGGTTTATTCCCCTACAAATTGGGTTTTCCCCACCAAACTGGGTTCATTTTCCCCAAAATACGGGTTTTTTACACAATTACTGGCTTTATTTCCACAAAATATTTTTCCCCCCAAACTGGGTTCATTTTCCCAAAAATCAGCTTCTATCCTCCCAAACCGGGTTCATTTGCCCTAAAATCCTTTTTTTCTTCAAAACACTGGGTACACTTTCGCACAAATCAAGTTTGCCCCTCCAAACAGTGTTCATTTTCCCCAAAATCAGGTTTTTTCCCCATTACTGGGTTCATTTCCCCAAAATCGCGTTTTTTCCCACAAAACTGGGTTCATTTTCCCCAAAGTCGGATTTTTTCCTCCCAAACTGGGTTGATTTTCCCCAAAGTCGTTTTTTTTCGAGCGAAACTCGGTTCATTTTCCTACAGGTTGGTTTCCCCCCCCCAAACTCTGTTGATTTTCCCAAAACTTCGGATTTTTTACCCCATTACTGGGTTCAGTTTCCCAAAAATATTTTTTTGTCCAAAACTGGGTTCATTTTCCTTAAAAATGGATTTTCCCCCCAAAACGGGGTTCGTTTTCCGCATAATCAGCATTTTTTCCTCCAAAACTAGGTTCATTTACCACAAAATCCCTATTAACCCCCAAAACTGGGTACATTTTCACACAAATCAGGTTGTCCCCTCCAAACTGATTTCATTTTCGTCAAAATCTTCTATTTCCACTCCGCACTTGGTTCATTTTCCCCAAAATCAGGATTTTTCCCCATTACTGTGTTCATTTTATCTAAAATATATGTTTTCCACAAAACTGGGTTTATTCCCCTACAAATTGGGTTTTCCCCACCAAACTGGGTTCATTTTCCCCAAAATCCGGGGTTTTTACTCAATTACTGGCTTTATTTCCACAAAATATCTTCCCCCACCAAACTGGGTTCATTTTCCCCAAAATCCATTTTTTCTTCAAAACACTGGGTGCATTTTCATACAAATCATGTTTGCCCCTCAAAACAGTGTTCATTTTCCCCAAAATCAGCTTCTATCCTCCCAAACTGGGTTCATTTTCCCCAAAATCAGCTTCTATCCTCCCAAACTGGGTTCATTTTCCCCAAAATCCTTTTTTTCTTCAAAACACTGGGTGCATTTTCACACAAATCTTGTTTGACCATCCAAACAGTGTTCATTTTCCCCAAAATCAGGTTTTTTCCCCGTTACTGGGTTCATTTCCCCAAAATCGCGTTTTTTCCCCCAAAACATTGCTCTTTTTTCCCAAAGTCGGATTTTTTCCTCCCAAACTGGGTTGATTTTCCCCAAAGTCGGTTTTTTTTCGAGGAAAACTCGGTTAATTTCCCTACAAGTTGGTTTCCCTCCCCCAAACTCTGTGGATTTTCCCAAAAATTCGGTTTTTTTACCCCATTACTGGGTTCATTTTTTCCCAAAATATTTTTTTTCCCCAAAACTGGGTTCATTTTCCTTAAAAATGGATTTTTCCCCAAAACTGGGTTCATTTTCCGCATAATCAGCATTTTTTCCTCCAAAACTAGGTTCATTTTCCACAAAATCCCTATTAACCCCCAAAACTGGGTACATTTTCACAGAAATCAGGTTGTCCCCTCCAAACTGGTTTAATTTTCCTCAAAATCTTCTATTTCCACTCCGCAATTTGTTCATTTTCACAAAAATCAGGATTTTTCCCCATTACAGCGTTCATTTTCACCAAAATATATATTTTCCACAAAACTGGGTTTATTCCCCTACAAATTGGGTTTTCCCCACCAAACCGGGTTCATTTTCCCCAAAATCCGTTTTTTTTACTCAATTACTGGCTTTATTTCCACAAAATATTTTTCCCCCCCAAACTGTGTTCATTTTCCCCAAAATCAGGTTTTTTCCCCATTACTGGGTTCATTTCCCCAAAATCGCGTTTTTTCCCCCAAAACTGGGTTCATTTTCCCCAAAGTCGGATTTTTTCCTTCCAAACTGGGTTGATTTTCCCCAAAGTCGATTATTTTTCGAGCAAAACTCGGTTCATTTCCCTACAGGTTGGTTTCCCCCCCCCAAACTCTGTTGATTTTCCCAAAACTTCGGGGTTTTTACCACATTACTGGGTTCATTTTCCCAAAAATATTTTTTTCCCCAAAACTGGGTTCATTTTTCTTTAAAAATGGATTTTTCCCCCAAAACGGGGTTCATTTTCCGCATAATCAGCGTTTTCTCCTCCGAAACTAGGTTCATTTTCCACAAAATCCCTATTAACCCCCAAAACTGGGTACATTTTCACACAAATCAGATTGTCCCCTCCAAACTGATTTCTTTTTCCTCAAAATCTTCTATTTCCACTCCGCACTTGGTTCATTTTCCCCAAAATCAGGATTTTTCCCCATTACTGCGTTCATTTTCCCCAAAATATATGTTTTCCACAAAACTGGGTTTATTCCCCTACAAATTGGTTTTTCCCCAGCAAACTGGGTTCATTTTCCCCAAAATCCGGGTTTTTTACTCAATTACTGGCTTTATTTCCACAAAATATTTCCCCCCCCCAAACTGGGTTCATTTTCCCAAAAATCAGCTTCTATCCTCCCAAACCCGGTTCATTTTCCCTAAAATCCTTTTTTTCTTCAAAACACTGGGTCCACTTGCGCACAAATCAAGTTTGCCCCTCCAAAGAGTGTTCATTTTCCCCAAAATCAGTTTTTTTCCCCATTACTGGGTTCATTTCCCCAAAATCGCGTTTTTTCCCCCAAAACTGGGTTCATTTTCCCCAAAGTCAGATTTTTTCCTCCCAAACTGGGTTGATTTTCCCCAAAGTCGGGTTTTTTTTCGAGGAAAACTCGGTTCATTTTCCTACAGGTTGGTTTCCCCCCCCCCCAAACTCTGTTGATTTTCTCAAAACTTTGGGTTTTTTTACCCCATTACTGGGTTCATTTTCCCAAAAATATTTTTTTCCCCAAAACTGGGTTCATTTTCCTTAAAAATGGATTTTTCCCCCAAAACTGGGTTCATTTTCCGCATAATCAGCATTTTTTCCTCCGAAACTAGGTTCATTTTCCACAAAATCCCTATTAACCCCCAAAACTGGGTACATTTTCACACAAATCAGGTTGTCCCCTCCAAACTGATTTCATTTTCCTCAAAATCTTCTATTTCCACTCTGCACTTGGTTCATTTTCCCCAAAATCAGGATTTTTCCCCATTACTGCGTTCATTTTCCCCAAAATATATGTTTTCCACAAAACGGGGTTTATTCCCCTACAAATTGGGTTTTCCCCACCAAACTGGGTTCATTTTCCCCAAAATCCGGGTTTTTTACTCAATTACTGGCTTTATTTCCACAAAATATTTTTCCCCACCAAACTGGGTTCATTTTCCCCAAAATCAGCTTCTATCCTCCCAAACAGGGTTCATTTTCCCTAAAATCCTTTTTTTCTTCAAAACACTGGGTGCACTTTCACACAAATCAAGTTTGCCCCTCCAAACAGTGTTCATTTTCCCCAAAATCAGTTTTTTTCCCCATTACTGGGTTCATTTCCCCAAAATCGCGTTTTTTCCCCCAAAACTGGGTTCATTTTCCCCAAAGTCGGATTTTTTCCTCCCAAACTGGGTTGATTTTCCCCAAAGTATGTTTTTTTTCGAGCAAAACTCGGTTCATTTCCCTACAAGTTGGTTTCCCCCCCCCAAACTCTGTTGATTTTCCCAAAACTTCGGGTTTTTTACCCCATTACTGGGTTCATTTTCCCAAAAATATTTTTTTTCCCCAAAACTGGTTTCATTTTCCTTAAAAATGGATTTTTTCCAAAAAAATTGTTTCATTTTCCGCATAATCAGAATTCTTTCCTCCGAAATTAAGTTCATTTTCCACAAAATCCATATTAACCCCCCAAACTGGGTACATTTTCACACAAATCAGGTTGGCCCCTCCAAACTGATTTCATTTTCCTCAAAATCTTCTATTTGCACTCCGCACTTGGTTCATTTTCCCCAAAATCAGGATTTTTCCCCATTACTGTGTTCATTTTCTCTAAAATATATGTTTTCCACAAAACTGGGTTTATTCCCCTACAAATTGGGTTTTCCCCAACAACTGGGTTCATTTTCCCTAAAATTCGGGTTTTTTACTCAATTACTGGCTTTATTTCCACAAAATATCTTCCCCCCCCAAACTGGGTTCATTTTCCCCAAAATCAGCTTCTATCCTCCCAAACTGGGTTCATTTTCCCCAAAATCCTTTTTTTCTTCAAAACACTGGGTGCATTTTCACACAAATCATGTTTGCCCCTCAAAACAGTGTTCCTTTTTCTCCAAAATCAGGTTTTTTCCCCATTACTGGGTTCATTTCCCCAAAATCGCGTTTTTTCCCCCAAAACTGGGTTCATTTTCCCCAAAGTCGGAATTTTTCCTCCCAAACTGGGTTGATTTTCCCCAAAGTCGTTTTTTTTTTCTAGCAAAACTCGGTTCATTTCCCTACAGGTTGGTTTCCCCCCCCCCCAAAACTCTGTTGATTTTCTCAAAACTTCGGATTTTTTACCCTATTACTGGGTTGATTTTCCCAAAAATATTTTTTTCCCCAAAACTGGGTTCATTTTCCTTAAAAATTGGATTTCCCCCCAAAATTGGTTTCATTTTCCGCATAATCAGCATTTTTTCCTCCAAAACTAGGTTCATTTTCCACAAAATCCCTATTAACCCCCAAAACTGGGTACATATTCACACAAATCAGGTTGTCCCCTCCAAACTGATTTCATTTTCCTCAAAATCTTCTATTTCCACTCCGCACTTGGTTCATTTTCCCCAAAATCAGGATTTTTCCCCATTACTGGGTTCATTTTCCCCAAAATATATGTTTTCCACAAAACTGGGTTTATTCCCCTACAAATTGGGTTTTCCCCACCAAACTAGGTTCATTTTCCCCAAAATCCGGGTTTTTTACTCAATTACTGGCTTTATTTCCACAAAATATTCCCCCCCCCCAAACTGGGTTCATTTTCCCCAAAATCAGCTTCTATCCTCCCAAACTGGGTTCATTTTCCCCAAAATCAGCTTCTATCCTCCCCAATTGTGTTCATTTTACCCAAAATCCTTTTTTTCTTCAAAACACTGGGTGCATTTTCACACAAATCTTGTTTGACCATCCAAACAGTGTTCATTTTCCCCAAAATCAGGTTTTTTCCCCGTTACTGGGTTCATTTCCCCAAAATCGCGTTTTTTACCCAAAACTGGGATCATTTTCCCTAAAGTCGGATTTTTCCGCCCAAACTCCGTTGATTTTCCCCAAAGTAGGTTTTTTTTTGAGCAAAACTCGGTTCATTTCCCTACAAGTTGGTTTCCCCCCACAAAACTCTGTTGATTTTCCCAAAACTTCGGGTTTTTTACCCCATTACTGGGTTCATTTTCCCCAAAATATTTTTTTTCCCCAAAACTGGGTTCATTTTCCTTAAAAATGGATTTTTCCCCAAAACTGGGTTCATTTTCCGCATAATCAGAATTTTTTCCTCCAAAACTAGGTTCATTTTCCACAAAATCCCTATTAACCCCCAAAACTGGGTACATTTTCACACAAATCAGGTTGTCCCCTCCAAACTGGTTTAATTTTCCTCAAAATCTTCTATTTCCACTCCGCACTTGGTTCATTTTCCCCAAAATCAGGATTTTTCCCCATTACTGGGTTCATTTTCCCCAAAATATATGTTTTCCACAAAACTGGGTTTATTCCCCTACAAATTGGGTTTTCCCCACCAAACTAGGTTCATTTTCCCCAAAATCCGGGTTTTTTACTCTATTACTGGCTTTATTTCCACAAAATATTTCCCCCCCCCAAACTGGGTTCATTTTCCCCAAAATCAGCTTCTATCCTCCCAAACTGGGTTCATTTTCCCCAAAATCCTTTTTTTCTTCAAAACACTGGGTGCATTTTCACACAAATCATGTTTGCCCCTCCAAACAGTGTTCATTTTCCCCAAAATCAGTTTTTTTCCACATTACTGGGTTCATTTCCCCAAAATCTCGTTTTTTCCCCCAAAACTGGGTTCATTTTCCCCAAAGTCGGATTTTTTCCTCCCAAACTGGGTTGATTTTCCCCAAAGTCGGGTTTTTTTTCGAGCAAAACTCGGTTCATTTTCCTACAGGTTGGTTTCCCCCCCCCAAACTCTGTTGATTTTCCCAAAACTTCGGGTTTTTTTACCCCATTACTGGGTTCATTTTCCCAAAAATATTTTTTTCCCCAAAACTGGGTTCATTTTCCTTAAAAATGGATTTTTCCCCCAAAACTGGGTTCGTTTTCCGCATAATCAGCATTTTTTCCTCCGAAACTAGGTTCATTTTCCACAAAATCCCTATTAACCCCCAAAACTGGGTACATTTTCACACAAATCTGGTTGTCCCCTCCAAACTGATTTCATTTTCCTCAAAATCTTCTATTTCCACTCTGCACTTGGTTCATTTTCCCCAAAATCAGGATTTTTCCCCATTACTGCGTTCATTTTCCCCAAAATATATGTTTTCCACAAAACGGGGTTTATTCCCCTACAAATTGGGTTTTCCCCACCAAACTGGGTTCATTTTCCCCAAAATCCGGGTTTTTTACTCAATTACTGGCTTTATTTCCACAAAATATTTCCCCCCCCCAAACTGGGTTAATTTTCCCAAAAATCAGCTTCTATCCTCCCAAACCGGGTTCATTTGCCCTAAAATCCTTTTTTTCTTCAAAACACTGGGTGCACTTTCACACAAATCAAGTTTGCCCCTCCAAACAGTGTTCATTTTCCCCAAAATCAGTTTTTTTCCCCATTACTAGGTTCATTTCCCCAAAATCGCGTTTTTTCTCCCAAAACTGGGTTCATTTTCCCCAAAGTCGGATTTTTTCCTCCCAAACTGGGTTGATTTTCCCCAAAGTCGGTTTTTTTTTCAAGCAAAACTCGGTTCATTTTCCTACAGGTTGGTTTCCCCCCCCAAACTCTGTTGATTTTCCCAAAACTTCGGGTTTTTTACCCCATTACTGGGTTCATTTTCCCAAAAATATTTTTTTCCCCAAAACTGGGTTCATTTTCCTTAAAAATGGATTTTTCCCCCAAAACGGGGTTCATTTTCCGCATAATCAGCATTTTTTCCTCCGAAACTATGTTCATTTTCCACAAAATCCATATTAACCCCCCAAACTGGGTACATTTTCACACAAATCAGGTTGTCCCCTCCAAACTGATTTCATTTTCCTCAAAATCTTCTATTTCCACTCCACACTTGGTTCATTTTCCCCAAAATTAGGATTTTTCCCCATTACTGTGTTCATTTTCTCTAAAATATATGTTTTCCACAAAACTGGGTTTATTCCCCTACAAATTGGGTTTTCCCCAACAACTGGGTTCATTTTCCCTAAAATTCGGGGTTTTTACTCGATTACTGGCTTTATTTCCACAAAATATCTTCCCCCCCCCAAACTGGGTTCATTTTCCCCAAAATCAGCTTCTATCCTCCCAAACTGGGTTCATTTTCCCCAAAATCCTTTTTTTCTTCAAAACACTGGGTGCATTTTCACACAAATCATGTTTGCCCCTCAAAACAGTGTTCATTTTCCCCAAAATCAGGTTTTTTCCCCATTACTGGGTTCATTTCCCCAAAATCGCGTTTTTTCCCCCAAAACTGGGTTCATTTTCCCCAAAGTCGGAATTTTTCCTCCCAAACTGGGTTGATTTTCCCCAAAGTCGGTTTTTTTTTCGAGCAAAACTCGGTTCATACCCCTACAGGTTGGTTTCCCCCCCCCCCAAAACTCTGTTGATTTTCTCAAAACTTCGGATTTTTTACCCTATTACTGGGTTGATTTTCCCAAAAATATTTTTTTCCCCAAAACTGGGTTCATTTTCCTTAAAAATTGGATTTCCCCCCAAAATTGGTTTCATTTTCCGCATAATCAGCATTTTTTCCTCCAAAACTAGGTTCATTTTCCACAAAATCCCTATTAACCCCCAAAACTGGGTACATATTCACACAAATCAGGTTGTCCCCTCCAAACTGATTTCATTTTCCTCAAAATCTTCTATTTCCACTCCGCACTTGGTTCATTTTCCCCAAAATCAGGATTTTTCCCCATTACTGGGTTCATTTTCCCCAAAATATATGTTTTCCACAAAACTGGGTTTATTCCCCTACAAATTGGGTTTTCCCCACCAAACTAGGTTCATTTTCCCCAAAATCCGGGTTTTTTACTCAATTACTGGCTTTATTTCCACAAAATATTTCCCCCCCCCAAACTGGGTTCATTTTCCCCAAAATCAGCTTCTATCCTCCCAAACTGGGTTCATTTTCCCCAAAATCAGCTTCTATCCTCCCCAATTGTGTTCATTTTACCCAAAATCCTTTTTTTCTTCAAAACACTGGGTGCATTTTCACACAAATCTTGTTTGACCATCCAAACAGTGTTCATTTTCCCCAAAATCAGGTTTTTTCCCCGTTACTGGGTTCATTTCCCCAAAATCGCGTTTTTTACCCAAAACTGGGATCATTTTCCCTAAAGTCGGATTTTTTCCGCCCAAACTCCGTTGATTTTCCCCAAAGTAGGTTTTTTTTTGAGCAAAACTCGGTTCATTTCCCTACAAGTTGGTTTCCCCCCACAAAACTCTGTTGATTTTCCCAAAACTTCGGGTTTTTTACCCCATTACTGGGTTCATTTTCCCCAAAATATTTTTTTTCCCCAAAACTGGGTTCATTTTCCTTAAAAATGGATTTTTACCCCAAAACGGGGTTCATTTTCCGCATAATCAGCATTTTTTCCTCCGAAACTTGGTTCATTTTCCACAAAATCCCTATTAACCCCCAAAACTGGGTACATTTTCACACAAATCAGATTGTCCCCTCCAAACTGATTTCATTTTCCTCAAAATCTTCTATTTCCACTCCACACTTGGTTCTTTTTCCCCAAAATCAGGATTTTTCCCCATTACTGCGTTCATTTTCCCCAAAATATATGTTTTCCACAAAACGGGGTTTATTCCCCTACAAATTGGGTTTTGCCCACCAAACTGGGTTCATTTTCCCCAAAATCCGGGTTTTTTACTCAATTACTGGCTTTATTTCCACAAAATATTTTTCCCCCCCAAACTGGGTTCATTTTCCCAAAAATCAGCTTCTATCCTCCCAAACAGGGTTCATTTTCCCTAAAATCCTTTTTTTTCTTCAAAACACTGTATGCACTTTCACACAAATCAAGTTTGCCCCTCCAAACAGTGTTCATTTTCCCCAAAATCAGTTTTTTTCCCCATTACTGGGTTCATTTCCCCAAAATCGCGTTTTTTCCCCCAAAATTGTGTTCATTTTCCCCAAAGTCGGATTTTTTCCTCCCAAACTGGGTTGATTTTCCCCAAAGTATGTTTTTTTTCGAGCAAAACTCGGTTCATTTCCCTACAAGTTGGTTTCCCCCCACAAAACTCTGTTGATTTTCCCAAAACTTCGGGTTTTTTACCCCATTACTGGGTTCATTTTCCCAAAAATATTTTTTTTCCCCAAAACTGGGTTCATTTTCCTTAAAAATGTATTTTTTCCCAAAAATTGGTTTCATTTTCCGCATAAACAGAATTCTTTCCTCCGAAACTAGGTTCATTTTCCACAAAATCCATATTAACCCCCCAAACTGGGTACATTTTCACACAAATCAGGTTGTCCCCTCCAAACTGATTTCATTTTCCTCAAAATCTTCTATTTGCACTCCGCACTTGGTTCATTTTCCCCAAAATCAGGATTTTTCCCCATTACTGTGTTCATTTTCTCTAAAATATATGTTTTCCACAAAACTGGGTTTATTCCCCTACAAATTGGGTTTTCCCCACCAAACTGGGTTCATTTTCCCTAAAATCCGGGTTTTTTACTCAATTACTGGCTTTATTTCCACAAAATATCTTCCCCCCCCAAACTGGGTTTATTTTCCCCAAAATCCTTTTTTTCTTCAAAACACTGGGTGCATTTTCACACAAATCATGTTTGCCCCTCAAAACAGTGTTCATTTTCCCCAAAATCAGGTTTTTTCCCCATTACTGGGTTCGTTTCCCCAAAATCGCGTTTTTTCCCACAAAACTGGGTTCATTTTCCCCAAAGTCGGATTTTTTCCTCCCAAACTGGGTTGATTTTCCCCAAAGTCGGTTTTTTTTTCGAGCAAAACTCGGTTCATTTTCCTACAGGTTGGTTTCCCCCCCCCAAACTCTGTTGATTTTCCCAAAACTTCGGGTTTTTTTACCCCATTACTGGTTCATTTTCCCAAAAATATTTTTTTCCCCAAAACTGGGTTCATTTTCCTTAAAAATGGATTTTTCTCCCAAAACGGGGTACATTTTCCGCATAATCAGCATTTTTTCCTCCGAAACTAGGTTCATTTTCCACAAAATCCCTATTAACCCCCAAAACTGGGTACATTTTCACACAAATCAGGTTGTCCCCTCCAAACTGATTTCATTTTCCTCAAAATCTTCTATTTCCACTCCGCACTTGGTTCTTTTTCCCCAAAATCAGGATTTTTCCCCATTACTGCGTTCATTTTCCCCAAAATATATGTTTTCCACAAAACGGGGTTTATTCCCCTACAAATTGGGTTTTCCCCACCAAACTGGGTTCATTTTCCCCAAAATCCGGTTTTTTTACTCAATTACTGGCTTTATTTCCACAAAATATTTTTCCCCCCCAAACTGGGTTCATTTTCCCAAAAATCAGCTTCTATCCTCCCAAACAGGGTACATTTTCCCTAAAATCCTTTTTTTCTTCAAAACACTGGGTGCACTTTCACACAAATCAAGTTTGCCCCTCCAAACAGTGTTCATCTTCCCCAAAATCAGGTTTTTTCCCCATTACTGGGTTCATTTCCCCAAAATCGCGTTTTTTCCCCCAAAACTGGGTTCATTTTCCCCAAAGTCGGATTTTTTCCTCCCAAACTGGGTTGATTTTCCCCAAAGTCAGTTTTTTTTTCGAGCAAAACTCGGTTCATTTCCCTACAAGTTGGTTTCCCCCCCTCCCAAACTCTGTTGATTTTCTCAAAACTTCGGATTTTTTACCCCATTACTGGGTTGATTTTCCCAAAAATATTTTTTTCCCCAAAACTGGGTTCATTTTCCTTAAAAATGGATTTTTTCCCAAAAAATTGTTTCATTTTCCGCATAATCAGCATTTTTTCCTCCGAAACTAGGTTCATTTTCCACAAAATCCCTATTAACCCCCAAAACTGGGTACATTTTCACACAAATCAGGTTGTCCCCTCCAAACTGATTTCATTTTCCTCAAAATCTTCTATTTCCACTCCGCACTTGGTTCATTTTCCCCAAAATCAGGATTTTTCCCGATTACTGGGTTCATTTTCCCCAAAATATATGTTTTCCACAAAACGGGGTTTATTCCCCTACAAATTGGGTTTTCCCCAAAATCCGGGTTTTTTACTCAATTACTGGCTTTATTTCCACAAAATATTTTTCCCCCCCAAACTGGGTTCATTTTCTCAAAAAATCAGCTTCTATCCTCCCTAACCGGGTTCATTTGCCCTAAAATCCTTTTTTTCTTCAAAACACTGGGTGCATTTTCACACAAATCGAGTTTGCCCCTCCAAACAGTGTTCATTTACCCCAAAATCAGTTTTTTTCCCCATTACTGGGTTCATTTCCCCAAAATCGCGTTATTTCCCCCAAAACTGGGTTCATTTTCCCCAAAGTCGGATTTTTTCCTCCCAAACTGGGTTGATTTTCCCCAAAGTCGGTTTTTTTTCGAGGAAAACTCGGTTAATTTCCCTACAAGTTGGTTTCCCTCCCCCAAACTCTGTGGATTTTCCCAAAAATTCGGTTTTTTTACCCCATTACTGGGTTCATTTTCCCCAAAATATTTTTTTTCCCCAAAACTGGTTTCATTTTCCTTAAAAATGGATTTTTCCCCAAAACTGGGTTCATTTTCCGCATAATCAGAATTTTTTCCTCCAAAACTAGGTTCATTTTCCACAAAATCCCTATTAACCCCCAAAACTGGGTACATTTTCACACAAATCAGGTTGTCCCCTCCAAACTGGTTTAATTTTCCTCAAAATCTTCTATTTCCACTCCGCAATTTGTTCATTTTCACAAAAATCAGGATTTTTCCCAATTACTGCGTTCATTTTCCCCAAAATATATGTTTTCAACAAAACTGGGTTTATTCCCCTACAAATTGGGTTTTCCCCACCAAACTGGATTCATTTTCCCCAAAATCCGTTTTTTTTTACTCAATTACTGGCTTTATTTCCACAAAATATTTTTCCTCCCCAAACTGTGTTCTTTTTCCCCAAAATCCTTTTTTTCTTCAAAACACTGGGTGCATTTTCACACAAATCAAGTTTGCCCCTCCAAACAGTGTTCATTTTCCCCAAAATCAGTTTTTTTCCCCATTACTAGGTTCATTTCCCCAAAATCGCGTTTTTTCTCCCAAAACTGGGTTCATTTTCCCCAAAGTCGGATTTTTTCCTCCCAAACTGGGTTGATTTTCCCCAAAGTCGGTTTTTTTTTCGAGCAAAACTCGGTTCATTTTCCTACAGGTTGGTTTCCCCCCCCCAAACTCTGTTGATTTTCCCAAAACTTCGGGTTTTTTACCCCATTACTGGGTTCATTTTCCCAAAAATATTTTTTTCCCCAAAACTGGGTTCATTTTCCTTAAAAATGGATTTTTCCCCCAAAACGGGGTTCATTTTCCGCATAATCAGCATTTTTTCCTCCGAAACTAGGTTCATTTTCCACAAAATCCCTATTAACCCCCAAAACTGGGTACATTTTCACACAAATCAGGTTGTCCCCTCCAAACTGATTTCATTTTCCTCAAAATCTTCTATTTCCACTCCGCACTTGGTTCTTTTTCCCCAAAATCAGGATTTTTCCCCATTACTGCGTTCATTTTCCCCAAAATATATGTTTTCCACAAAACGGGGTTTATTCCCCTACAAATTGGGTTTTGCCCACCAAACTGGGTTCATTTTCCCCAAAATCCGGGTTTTTTACTCAATTACTGGCTTTATTTCCACAAAATATTTTTCCCCCCCAAACTGGGTTCATTTTCCCAAAAATCAGCTTCTATCCTCCCAAACAGGGTTCATTTTCCCTAAAATCCTTTTTTTTCTTTAAAACACTGTATGCACTTTCACACAAATCAAGTTTGCCCCTCCAAACAGTGTTCATTTTCCCCAAAATCAGTTTTTTTCCCCATTACTGGGTTCATTTCCCCAAAATCGCGTTTTTTCCCCCAAAATTGTGTTCATTTTCCCCAAAGTCGGATTTTTTCCTCCCAAACTGGGTTGATTTTCCCCAAAGTATGTTTTTTTTCGAGCAAAACTCGGTTCATTTCCCTACAAGTTGGTTTCCCCCCCCCAAACTCTGTTGATTTTCCCAAAACTTCGGGTTTTTTACCCCATTACTGGGTTCATTTTCCCAAAAATATTTTTTTTCCCCAAAACTGGGTTCATTTTCCTTAAAAATGTATTTTTTCCCAAAAATTGGTTTCATTTTCCGCATAAACAGAATTCTTTCCTCCGAAACTAGGTTCATTTTCCACAAAATCCATATTAACCCCCCAAACTGGGTACATTTTCACACAAATCAGGTTGTCCCCTCCAAACTGATTTCATTTTCCTCAAAATCTTCTATTTGCACTCCGCACTTGGTTCATTTTCCCCAAAATCAGGATTTTTCCCCATTACTGTGTTCATTTTCTCTAAAATATATGTTTTCCACAAAACTGGGTTTATTCCCCTACAAATTGGGTTTTCCCCACCAAACTGGGTTCATTTTCCCTAAAATCCGGGTTTTTTACTCAATTACTGGCTTTATTTCCACAAAATATCTTCCCCCCCCAAACTGGGTTCATTTTCCCCAAAATCCTTTTTTTCTTCAAAACACTGGGTGCATTTTCACACAAATCATGTTTGCCCCTCAAAACAGTGTTCATTTTCCCCAAAATCAGGTTTTTTCCCCATTACTGGGTTCGTTTCCCCAAAATCGCGTTTTTTCCCCCAAAACTGGGTTCATTTTCCCCAAAGTCGGATTTTTTCCTCCCAAACTGGGTTGATTTTCCCCAAAGTCGGTTTTTTTTTCGAGGAAAACTCGGTTCATTTTCCTACAGGTTGGTTTCCCCCCCCCAAACTCTGTTGATTTTCCCAAAACTTCGGGTTTTTTTACCCCATTACTGGTTCATTTTCCCAAAAATATTTTTTTCCCCAAAACGGGGTTCATTTTCCTTAAAAATGGATTTTTCTCCCAAAACGGGGTTCATTTTCCGCATAATCAGCATTTTTTCCTCCGAAACTAGGTTCATTTTCCACAAAATCCCTATTAACCCCCAAAACTGGGTACATTTTCACACAAATCAGGTTGTCCCCTCCAAACTGATTTCATTTTCCTCAAAATCTTCTATTTCCACTCCGCACTTGGTTCTTTTTCCCCAAAATCAGGATTTTTCCACATTACTGCGTTCATTTTCCCCAAAATATATGTTTTCCACAAAACGGGGTTTATTCCCCTACAAATTGGGTTTTCCCCACCAAACTGGGTTCATTTTCCCCAAAATCCGGTTTTTTTACTCAATTACTGGCTTTATTTCCACAAAATATTTTTCCCCCCCAAACTGGGTTCATTTTCCCAAAAATCAGCTTCTATCCTCCCAAACTGGGTTCATTTTCCCCAAAATCCTTTTTTTCTTCAAAACACTGGGTGCATTTTCACACAAATCATATTTGCCCCTCAAAACAGTGTTCATTTTCCCCAAAATCAGGTTTTTTCCCCATTACTGGGTTCATTTCCCCAAAATCGCGTTTTTTCCCACAAAACTGGGTTCATTTTCCCCAAAGTCGGATTTTTTCCTCCCAAACTGGGTTGATTTTCCGCAAAGTCAGGTTTTTTTTCGAGCAAAACTCGGTTCATTTTTCTACTGGTTGGTTTCCTCCCCCCAAACTCTGTTGATTTTCCCAAAACTTCGGGGTTTTTTACCCCATTACTGGGTTGATTTTCCCAAAAATATTTTTTTCCCCAAAACTGGGTTCATTTTCCTTAAAAATGGATTTTTCCCCCAAAACGGGGTTCATTTTCCGCATAATCAGCATTTTTTCCTCCGAAACTAGGTTCATTTTCCACAAAATCCCTATTAACCCCCAAAAGTGGGTACATTTTCACACAAATCAGGTTGTCCCCTCCAAACTGATTTCATTTTCCTCAAAATCTTCTATTTCCACTCCGCACTTGGTTCATTTTCCCCAAAATCAGGATTTTTCCCGATTACTGGGTTCATTTTCCCCAAAATATATGTTTTCCACAAAACGGGGTTTATTCCCCTACAAATTGGGTTTTCCCCAAAATCCGGGTTTTTTACTCAATTACTGGCTTTATTTCCACAAAATATTTTTCCCCCCCAAACTGGGTTCATTTTCTCAAAAAATCAGCTTCTATCCTCCCTAACCGGGTTCATTTGCCCTAAAATCCTTTTTTTCTTCAAAACACTGGGTGCATTTTCACACAAATCGAGTTTGCCCCTCCAAACAGTGTTCATTTTCCCCAAAATCAGTTTTTTTCCCCATTACTGGGTTCATTTCCCCAAAATCGCGTTATTTCCCCCAAAACTGGGTTCATTTTCCCCAAAGTCGGATTTTTTCCTCCCAAACTGGGTTGATTTTCCCCAAAGTCGGTTTTTTTTCGAGGAAAACTCGGTTAATTTCCCTACAAGTTGGTTTCCCTCCCCCAAACTCTGTGGATTTTCCCAAAAATTCGGTTTTTTTACCCCATTACTGGGTTCATTTTCCCCAAAATATTTTTTTTCCCCAAAACTGGTTTCATTTTCCTTAAAAATGGATTTTTCCCCAAAACTGGGTTCATTTTCCGCATAATCAGCATTTTTTCCTCCAAAACTAGGTTCATTTTCCACAAAATCCCTATTAACCCCCAAAACTGGGTACATTTTCACACAAATCAGGTTGTCCCCTCCAAACTGGTTTAATTTTCCTCAAAATCTTCTATTTCCACTCCGCAATTTGTTCATTTTCACAAAAATCAGGATTTTTCCCCATTACTGCGTTCATTTTCCCCAAAATATATGTTTTCAACAAAACTGGGTTTATTCCCCTACAAATTGGGTTTTCCCCACCAAACTGGATTCATTTTCCCCAAAATCCGTTTTTTTTTACACAATTACTGGCTTTATTTCCACAAAATATTTTTCCTCCCCAAACTGTGTTCTTTTTCCCCAAAATCCTTTTTTTCTTCAAAACACTGGGTGCATTTTCACACAAATCAAGTTTGCCCCTCCAAACAGTGTTCATTTTCCCCAAAATCAGTTTTTTTCCCCATTACTAGGTTCATTTCCCCAAAATCGCGTTTTTTTTCCAAAACTGGGTTCATTTTCCCCAAAGTCGGATTTTTTCCTCCCAAACTGGGTTGATTTTCCCCAAAGTCGGTTTTTTTTTCGAGCAAAACTCGGTTCATTTTCCTACAGGTTGGTTTCCCCCCCCCAAACTCTGTTGATTTTCCCAAAACTTCGGGTTTTTTACCCCATTACTGGGTTCATTTTCCCAAAAATATTTTTTTCCCCAAAACTGGGTTCATTTTCCTTAAAAATGGATTTTTCCCCCAAAACGGGGTTCATTTTCCGCATAATCAGCATTTTTTCCTCCGAAACTAGGTTCATTTTCCACAAAATCCCTATTAACCCCCAAAACTGGGTACATTTTCACACAAATCAGGTTCTCCCCTCCAAACTGATTTCATTTTCCTCAAAATCTTCTATTTCCACTCCGCACTTGGTTCTTTTTCCCCAAAATCAGGATTTTTCCCCATTACTGCGTTCATTTTCCCCAAAATATATGTTTTCCACAAAACGGGGTTTATTCCCCTACAAATTGGGTTTTGCCCACCAAACTGGGTTCATTTTCCCCAAAATCCGGGTTTTTTACTCAATTACTGGCTTTATTTCCACAAAATATTTTTCCCCCCCAAACTGGGTTCATTTTCCCAAAAATCAGCTTCTATCCTCCCAAACAGGGTTCATTTTCCCTAAAATCCTTTTTTTTCTTTAAAACACTGTATGCACTTTCACACAAATCAAGTTTGCCCCTCCAAACAGTGTTCATTTTCCCCAAAATCAGTTTTTTTCCCCATTACTGGGTTCATTTCCCCAAAATCGCGTTTTTTCCCCCAAAATTGTGTTCATTTTCCCCAAAGTCGGATTTTTTCCTCCCAAACTGGGTTGATTTTCCCCAAAGTATGTTTTTTTTCGAGCAAAACTCGGTTCATTTCCCTACAAGTTGGTTTCCCCCCCCCAAACTCTGTTGATTTTCCCAAAACTTCGGGTTTTTTACCCCATTACTGGGTTCATTTTCCCAAAAATATTTTTTTTCCCCAAAACTGGGTTCATTTTCCTTAAAAATGTATTTTTTCCCAAAAATTGGTTTCATTTTCCGCATAAACAGAATTCTTTCCTCCGAAACTAGGTTCATTTTCCACAAAATCCATATTAACCCCCCAAACTGGGTACATTTTCACACAAATCAGGTTGTCCCCTCCAAACTGATTTCATTTTCCTCAAAATCTTCTATTTGCACTCCGCACTTGGTTCATTTTCCCCAAAATCAGGATTTTTCCCCATTACTGTGTTCATTTTCTCTAAAATATATGTTTTCCACAAAACTGGGTTTATTCCCCTACAAATTGGGTTTTCCCCACCAAACTGGGTTCATTTTCCCTAAAATCCGGGTTTTTTACTCAATTACTGGCTTTATTTCCACAAAATATCTTCCCCCCCCAAACTGGGTTCATTTTCCCCAAAATCCTTTTTTTCTTCAAAACACTGGGTGCATTTTCACACAAATCATGTTTGCCCCTCAAAACAGTGTTCATTTTCCCCAAAATCAGGTTTTTTCCCCATTACTGGGTTCGTTTCCCCAAAATCGCGTTTTTTCCCACAAAACTGGGTTCATTTTCCCCAAAGTCGGATTTTTTCCTCCCAAACTGGGTTGATTTTCCCCAAAGTCGGTTTTTTTTTCGAGCAAAACTCGGTTCATTTTCCTACAGGTTGGTTTCCCCCCCCCAAACTCTGTTGATTTTCCCAAAACTTCGGGTTTTTTTACCCCATTACTGGTTCATTTTCCCAAAAATATTTTTTTCCCCAAAACTGGGTTCATTTTCCTTAAAAATGGATTTTTCTCCCAAAACGGGGTTCATTTTCCGCATAATCAGCATTTTTTCCTCCGAAACTAGGTTCATTTTCCACAAAATCCCTATTAACCCCCAAAACTGGGTACATTTTCACACAAATCAGGTTGTCCCCTCCAAACTGATTTCATTTTCCTCAAAATCTTCTATTTCCACTCCGCACTTGGTTCTTTTTCCCCAAAATCAGGATTTTTCCACATTACTGCGTTCATTTTCCCCAAAATATATGTTTTCCACAAAACGGGGTTTATTCCCCTACAAATTGGGTTTTCCCCACCAAACTGGGTTCATTTTCCCCAAAATCCGGTTTTTTTACTCAATTACTGGCTTTATTTCCACAAAATATTTTTCCCCCCCAAACTGGGTTCATTTTCCCAAAAATCAGCTTCTATCCTCCCAAACAGGGTTCATTTTCCCTAAAATCCTTTTTTTCTTCAAAACACTGGGTGCACTTTCACACAAATCAAGTTTGCCCCTCCAAACAGTGTTCATCTTCCCCAAAATCAGGTTTTTTCCCCATTACTGGGTTCATTTCCCCAAAATCGCGTTTTTTCCCCCAAAACTGGGTTCATTTTCCCCAAAGTCGGATTTTTTCCTCCCAAACTGGGTTGATTTTCCCCAAAGTCAGTTTTTTTTTCGAGCAAAACTCGGTTCATTTCCCTACAAGTTGGTTTCCCCCCCTCCCAAACTCTGTTGATTTTCTCAAAACTTCGGATTTTTTACCCCATTACTGGGTTGATTTTCCCAAAAATATTTTTTTCCCCAAAACTGGGTTCATTTTCCTTAAAAATGGATTTTTTCCCAAAAAATTGTTTCATTTTCCGCATAATCAGCATTTTTTCCTCCGAAACTAGGTTCATTTTCCACAAAATCCCTATTAACCCCCAAAACTGGGTACATTTTCACACAAATCAGGTTGTCCCCTCCAAACTGATTTCATTTTCCTCAAAATCTTCTATTTCCACTCCGCACTTGGTTCATTTTCCCCCAAATCAGGATTTTTCCCCATTACTGCGTTCATTTTCCCCAAAATATATGTTTTCCACAAAACGGGGTTTATTCCCCTACAAATTGGGTTTTCCCCACCAAACTGGGTTCATTTTCCCCAAAATCCGGGCTTTTTACTCAATTACTGGCTTTATTTCCACAAAATATTTTTCACCCCCAAACTGGGTTCATTTTCCCAAAAATCAGCTTCTATCCTCCCAAACTGGGTTCATTTTCCCCAAAATCAGCTTCTATCCTCCCCAACTGTGTTCATTTTACCCAAAATCCTTTTTTTCTTCAAAACACTGGGTGCATTTTCACACAAATCGAGTTTGCCCCTCCAAACAGTGTTCATTTTCCCCAAAATCAGTTTTTTTCCCCATTACTGGGTTCATTTCCCGAAAATCGCGTTATTTCCCCCAAAACTGGGTTCATTTTCCCCAAAGTCCGATTTTTTCCTCCCAAACTGGGTTGATTTTCCCCAAAGTCGGTTTTTTTTCGAGGAAAACTCGGTTAATTTCCCTACAAGTTGGTTTCCCTCCCCCAAACTCTGTGGATTTTCCCAAAAATTCGGTTTATTTACCCCATTACTGGGTTCATTTTCCCCAAAATATTTTTTTTCCCCAAAACTGGGTTCATTTTCCTTAAAAATGGATTTTTCCCCAAAACTGGGTTCATTTTCCGCATAATCAGCATTTTTTCCTCCAAAACTAGGTTCATTTTCCACAAAATCCCTATTAGCCCCCAAAACTGGGTACATTTTCACACAAATCAGGTTGTCCCCTCCAAACTGGTTTAATTTTCCTCAAAATCTTCTATTTCCACTCCGCACTTGGTTCATTTTCCCCAAAATCAGGATTTTTCCCCATTACAGCGTTCATTTTCACCAAAATATATGTTTTCCACAAAACTGGGTTTATTCCCCTACAAATTGGGTTTTCCCCACCAAACTGGGTTCATTTTCCCCAAAATCCGGGTTTTTTACTCAATTACTGGCTTTATTTCCACAAAATATCTTCCCCCCCCAAACTGGGTTCATTTTCCACAAAATCAGCTTCTATCCTCCCAAACTGGGTTCATTTTCCCCAAAATCCTTTTTTTCTTCAAAACACTGGGTGCATTTTCACACAAATCATGTTTGCCCCTCAAAACAGTGTTCATTTTCCCCAAAATCAGGTTTTTTCCCCAATACTGGGTTCATTTCCCCAAAATCACGTTTTTTCCCACAAAACTGGGTTCATTTTCCCCAAAGTCGGATTTTTTCCTCCCAAACTGGGTTGATTTTCCCCAAAGTCAGGTTTTTTTTCGAGCAAAACTCGGTTCATTTTTCTACTGGTTGGTTTCCTCCCCCCAAACTCTGTTGATTTTCCCAAAACTTCGGGGTTTTTTACCCCATTACTGGGTTGATTTTCCCAAAAATATTTTTTTCCCCAAAACTGGGTTCATTTTCCTTAAAAATGGATTTTTCCCCCAAAACGGGGTTCATTTTCCGCATAATCAGCATTTTTTCCTCCGAAACTAGGTTCATTTTCCACAAAATCCCTATTAACCCCCAAAACTGGGTACATTTTCACACAAATCAGGTTGTCCCCTCCAAACTGATTTCATTTTCCTCAAAATCTTCTATTTCCACTCCGCACTTGGTTCATTTTCCCCAAAATCAGGATTTTTCCACATTACTGCGTTCATTTTCCCCAAAATATATGTTTTCCACAAAACGGGGTTTATTCCCCTACAAATTGGGTTTTCCCCACCAAACTGGGTTCATTTTCCCCAAAATCCGGTTTTTTTACTCAATTACTGGCTTTATTTCCACAAAATATTTTCCCCCCCCAAACTGGGTTCATTTTCCCAAAAATCAGCTTCTATCCTCCCAAACAGGGTTCATTTTCCCTAAAATCCTTTTTTTCTTCAAAACACTGGGTGCACTTTCACACAAATCAAGTTTGCCCCTCCAAACAGTGTTCATTTTCCCCAAAATCAGTTTTTTTCCCCATTACTGGGTTCATTTCCCCAAAATCGCGTTTTTTCCCCCAAAACTGGGTTCATTTTCCCCAAAGTCGGATTTTTTCCTCCCAAACTGGGTTGATTTTCCCCAAAGTCGGTTTTTTTTTTCGAGCAAAACTCGGTTCATTTCCCTACAGGTTGGTTTAAAACTCTGTTGATTTTCTCAAAACTTCGGATTTTTTACCCCATTTCTGAGTTGATTTTCCCAAAAATATTTTTTTCCCCAAAACTGGGTTCATTTTCCTTAAAAATGGATTTTTCCCCCAAAACGGCGTTCATTTTCCGCATAATCAGAATTTTTTCCTCCGAAACTAGGTTCATTTTCCACAAAATCCCTATTAACCCCCAAAAGTGGGTACATTTTCACACAAATCAGGTTGTCCCCTCCAAACTGATTTCATTTTCCTCAAAATCTTCTATTTCCACTCCGCACTTGGTTCATTTTCCCCAAAATCAGGATTTTTCCCGATTACTGGGTTCATTTTCCCCAAAATATATGTTTTCCACAAAACGGGGTTTATTCCCCTACAAATTGGGTTTTCCCCAAAATCCGGGTTTTTTACTCAATTACTGGCTTTATTTCCACAAAATATTTTTCCCCCCCAAACTGGGTTCATTTTCTCAAAAAATCAGCTTCTATCCTCCCTAACCGGGTTCATTTGCCCTAAAATCCTTTTTTTCTTCAAAACACTGGGTGCATTTTCACACAAATCGAGTTTGCCCCTCCAAACAGTGTTCATTTTCCCCAAAATCAGTTTTTTTCCCCAATACTGGGTTCATTTCCCCAAAATCGCGTTTTTTCCCCCAAAACTGGGTTCATTTTCCCCAAAGTCGGATTTTTTCCTCCCAAACTGGGTTGATTTTCCCCAAAGTCGGTTTTTTTTTTCGAGCAAAACTCGGTTCATTTCCCTACAGGTTGGTTTAAAACTCTGTTGATTTTCTCAAAACTTCGGATTTTTTACCCCATTTCTGAGTTGATTTTCCCAAAAATATTTTTTTCCCCAAAACTGGGTTCATTTTCCTTAAAAATGGATTTTTCCCCCAAAACGGCGTTCATTTTCCGCATAATCAGAATTTTTTCCTCCGAAACTAGGTTCATTTTCCACAAAATCCCTATTAACCCCCAAAAGTGGGTACATTTTCACACAAATCAGGTTGTCCCCTCCAAACTGATTTCATTTTCCTCAAAATCTTCTATTTCCACTCCGCACTTGGTTCATTTTCCCCAAAATCAGGATTTTTCCCGATTACTGGGTTCATTTTCCCCAAAATATATGTTTTCCACAAAACGGGGTTTATTCCCCTACAAATTGGGTTTTCCCCAAAATCCGGGTTTTTTACTCAATTACTGGCTTTATTTCCACAAAATATTTTTCCCCCCCAAACTGGGTTCATTTTCTCAAAAAATCAGCTTCTATCCTCCCTAACCGGGTTCATTTGCCCTAAAATCCTTTTTTTCTTCAAAACACTGGGTGCATTTTCACACAAATCGAGTTTGCCCCTCCAAACAGTGTTCATTTTCCCCAAAATCAGTTTTTTTCCCCATTACTGGGTTCATTTCCCCAAAATCGCGTTATTTCCCCCAAAACTGGGTTCATTTTCCCCAAAGTCGGATTTTTTCCTCCCAAACTGGGTTGATTTTCCCCAAAGTCGGTTTTTTTTCGAGGAAAACTCGGTTAATTTCCCTACAAGTTGGTTTCCCTCCCCCAAACTCTGTGGATTTTCCCAAAAATTCGGTTTTTTTACCCCATTACTGGGTTCATTTTCCCCAAAATATTTTTTTTCCCCAAAACTGGTTTCATTTTCCTTAAAAATGGATTTTTCCCCAAAACTGGGTTCATTTTCCGCATAATCAGAATTTTTTCCTCCAAAACTAGGTTCATTTTCCACAAAATCCCTATTAACCCCCAAAACTGGGTACATTTTCACACAAATCAGGTTGTCCCCTCCAAACTGGTTTAATTTTCCTCAAAATCTTCTATTTCCACTCCGCAATTTGTTCATTTTCACAAAAATCAGGATTTTTCCCCATTACTGCGTTCATTTTCCCCAAAATATATGTTTTCAACAAAACTGGGTTTATTCCCCTACAAATTGGGTTTTCCCCACCAAACTGGATTCATTTTCCCCAAAATCCGTTTTTTTTTACTCAATTACTGGCTTTATTTCCACAAAATATTTTTCCTCCCCAAACTGTGTTCTTTTTCCCCAAAATCCCTTTTTTCTTCAAAACACTGGGTGCATTTTCACACAAATCTAGTTTGCCCATCCAAACTGTGTTCATTTTCCCCAAAATCAGGTTTTTTCCCCATTACTGGGTTCATTTACCCAAAATCGCGTTTTTTCCCCCAAAACTGGGTTCATTTTCCCCAAAGTCGGATTTTTCCTCCCAAACTGGGTTGATTTTCCCCAAAGTCGTTTTTTTTCGAGCAAAACTCGGTTCATTTTCCTACAGGTTGGTTTTCCCCCCCCAAACTCTGTTGATTTTCCCAAAACTTCGGATTTTTTACCCCATTACTGGGTTCATTTTCCCAAAAATATTTTTTTCCCCAAAACTGGGTTCATTTTCCTTAAAAATGGATTTTTACCCCAAAACGGGGTTCATTTTCCGCATAATCAGCGTTTTTTCCTCCGAAACTAGGTTCATTTTCCACAAAATCCCTATTAACCCCCAAAACTGGGTACATTTTCAGAGAAATCAGATTGTCCCCTCCAAACTGTTTAATTTTCCTCAAAATCTTCTATTTCCACTCCGCACTTGGTTCATTTTCCCCAAAATCAGGATTTTTCCCCATTACTGCGTTCATTTTCCCCAAAATATATGTTTTCCACAAAACGGTGTTTATTCCCCTACAAATTGGGTTTTCCCCACCAAACTGGGTTCATTTTCCCCAAAATCCGGATTTTTTTCTCAATTACTGGCTTTATTTCCACAAAATATTTTTCCCACCCAAACTGGATTCATTTTCCCAAAAATCAGCTTCTATCCTCCCAAACCCAGTTCATTTTCCCTAAAATCCTTTTTTTTTCAAAACACTGGGTCCACTTACGCACAAATCAAGTTTGCCCCTCCAAACAGTGTTCATTTTCCCCAAAATCAGTTTTTTTCCCCATTACTGGGTTCATTTCCTTAAAATCGCGTTTTTTCCCCCAAAACTAGGTTCATTTTCCCCAAAGTCGGATTTTTCCTCCCAAACTGGGTTGATTTTCCCCAAAGTCGGTTTTTTTCGAGCAAAACTCGGTTCATTTTCCTACAGGTTGGTTTCCCCCCCCCAAACTCTGTTGATTTTCCCAAAACTTCGGATTTTTTACCCCATTACTGGGTTCATTTTCCCAAAAATATTTTTTTCCCCCAAAACTGGGTTCATTTTCCTTAAAAATGGATTTTCCACCCAAAACTGGGTTCATTTTCCGCATAATCAGCATTTTTTCCTCCAAAACTAGGTTCATTTTCCACAAAATCCCTATTAACCCCCAAAACTGGGTACATTTTCACACAAATCAGGTTGTCCCCTCCAAACTGATTTCATTTTCCTCAAAATCTTCTATTTCCACTCCGCACTTGGTTCATTTTCCCCCAAATCAGGATTTTTCCCCATTATTGCGTTCATTTTCCCGAAAATATATGTTTTCCACAAAACGGGGTTTATTCCCCTACAAATTGGGTTTTCCCCACCAAACTGGGTTCATTTTCCCCAAAATCCGGGTTTTTTACTCAATTACTGGCTTTATTTCCACAAAATATTTTTCCCCCCCAAACTGGGTTCATTTTTCCAAAAATCAGCTTCTATCCTCCCAAACAGGGTTCATTTTCCCTAAAATCCTTTTTTTTCTTTAAAACACTGTATGCACTTTCACACAAATCAAGTTTGCCCCTCCAAACAGTGTTCATTTTCCCCAAAATCAGTTTTTTTCCCCATTACTGGGTTCATTTCCCCAAAATCGCGTTTTTTCCCCCAAAATTGTGTTCATTTTCCCCAAAGTCGGATTTTTTCCTCCCAAACTGGGTTGATTTTCCCCAAAGTATGTTTTTTTTCGAGCAAAACTCGGTTCATTTCCCTACAAGTTGGTTTCCCCCCCCCAAACTCTGTTGATTTTCCCAAAACTTCGGGTTTTTTACCCCATTACTGGGTTCATTTTCCCAAAAATATTTTTTTTCCCCAAAACTGGGTTCATTTTCCTTAAAAATGTATTTTTTCCCAAAAATTGGTTTCATTTTCCGCATAAACAGAATTCTTTCCTCCGAAACTAGGTTCATTTTCCACAAAATCCATATTAACCCCCCAAACTGGGTACATTTTCACAGAAATCAGGTTGTCCCCTCCAAACTGATTTCATTTTCCTCAAAATCTTCTATTTGCACTCCGCACTTGGTTCATTTTCCCCAAAATCAGGATTTTTCCCCATTACTGCGTTCATTTTCCCCAAAATATATGTTTTCCACAAAACGGGGTTTATTCCCCTACAAATTGGGTTTTCCCCACCAAACTGGGTTCATTTTCCCCAAAATCCGGTTTTTTTACTCAATTACTGGCTTTATTTCCACAAAATATTTTTCCCCCCCAAACTGGGTTCATTTTCCCAAAAATCAGCTTCTATCCTCCCAAACAGGGTTCATTTTCCCTAAAATCCTTTTTTTCTTCAAAACACTGGGTGCACTTTCACACAAATCAAGTTTGCCCCTCCAAACAGTGTTCATCTTCCCCAAAATCAGGTTTTTTCCCCATTACTGGGTTCATTTCCCCAAAATCGCGTTTTTTCCCCCAAAACTGGGTTCATTTTCCCCAAAGTCGGATTTTTTCCTCCCAAACTGGGTTGATTTTCCCCAAAGTCGGGTTTTTTTTCGAGCAAAACTCGGTTCATTTTCCTACTGGTTGGTTTCCTCCCCCCAAACTCTGTTGATTTTCCCAAATCTTCGGGGTTTTTTACCCCATTACTGGGTTGATTTTCCCAAAAATATTTTTTTCCCCAAAACTGGGTTCATTTTCCTTAAAAATGGATTTTTCCCCCAAAACGGGGTTCATTTTCCGCATAATCAGCATTTTTTCCTCCGAAACTAGGTTCATTTTCCACAAAATCCCTATTAACCCCCAAAACTGGGTACATTTTCACACAAATCAGGTTGTCCCCTCCAAACTGATTTCATTTTCCTCAAAATCTTCTATTTCCACTCCGCACTTGGTTCATTTTCCCCAAAATCAGGATATTTCCCCATTACTGCGTTCATTTTCCCCAAAATATATGTTTTCCACAAAACGGGGTTTATTCCCCTACAAATTGGGTTTTCCCCACCAAACTGGGTTCATTTTCCCCAAAATCCGGTTTTTTTACTCAATTACTGGCTTTATTTCCACAAAATATTTTTCCCCCCCAAACTGGGTTCATTTTCCCAAAAATCAGCTTCTATCCTCCCAAACAGGGTTCATTTTCCCTAAAATCCTTTTTTTCTTCAAAACACTGGGTGCATTTTCACACAAATCGAGTTTGCCCCTCCAAACAGTGTTCATTTTCCCCAAAATCAGTTTTTTTCCCCATTACTGGGTTCATTTCCCCAAAATCGCGTTATTTCCCCCAAAACTGGGTTCATTTTCCCCAAAGTCGGATTTTTTCCTCCCAAACTGGGTTGATTTTCCCCAAAGTCGTTTTTTTTTCGAGGAAAACTCGGTTCATTTTCCTACAGGTTGGTTTCCCCCCCCCAAACTCTGTTGATTTTCCCAAAACTTCGGGTTTTTTACCCCATTACTGGGTTCATTTTCCCAAAAATATTTTTTTCCCGAAAACTGGTTTCATTTTCCTTAAAAATGGATTTTTCCCCAAAAATTGGGTTCATTTTCCGCATAATCAGCATTTTTTCCTCCGAAACTAGGTTCATTTTCCACAAAATCGCTATTAACCCCCAAAACTGGGTAGATTTTCACACAAATCAGGTTGTCCCCTCCAAACTGATTTCATTTTCATCATAATCTTCTATTTCCACTCCACACTTGGTTCACTTTCCCCAAAATCAGGATTTTTCCCCATTACTGTGTTCATTTCCCCAAAACAATTTCCCCCCACACAAAACTGGGTTCATTTTCCCCAAAGTCGGATTTTTTCCTCCCAAACTGGGTTGATTTTCCCCAAAGTCGTTTTTTTTTGAGCAAAACTCGGTTCATTTCCCTATAAGTTTGTTCCCCCCCCCCAAACTCTGTTGATTTTCCCAAAACTTCGGGTTTTTTACCCCATTACTGGGTTCATTTTCCCAAAAATATTTTTTTTCCCCAAAACTGGTTTCATTTTCCTTAAAAATAGATTTTTCCCCAAAAATTGGTTTCATTTTCCGCATAATCAGAATTCTTTCCTCCGAAACTAGGTTCATTTTCCACAAAATCCCTATTAACCCCCCAAACTGGGTACATTTTCACACAAATCAGGTTGTCCCCTCCAAACTGATTTCATTTTCCTCAAAATCTTCTATTTCCACTCCGCACTTGGTTCATTTTCCCCAAAATCAGGATTTTTCCCCATTACTGTGTTCATTTTCTCTAAAATATATGTTTTCCACAAAACGGGGTTTATTCCCCTACAAATTGGGTTTTCCCCACCAAACTGGGTTCATTTTCCCTAAAATCCGGGTTTTTTACTCAATTACTGGCTTTATTTCCACAAAATATCTTCCCCCCCCCAACTGGGTTCATTTTCCCCAAAATCCGTTTTTTCTTCAAAACACTGAGTGCATTTTCACACAAATCTAGTTTGCCCATCCAAACTGTGTTCATTTTCCCAAAAATCAGGTTTTTTCCCCATTACTGGGTTCATTTCCCCAAAATCGCATCTTTTCCCCCAAAACTGGGTTCATTTTCCCCAAAGTCGGATTTTTTCCTCCCAAACTGGGTTGATTTTCCCCAAAGTCGGTTATTTTTCGAGCAAAACTCGGTTCATTTTCCTACAGGTTGGTTTCCCCCCCCCAAACTCTGTTGATTTTCCCAAAACTTCGGGTTTTTTACCCCATTACTGGGTTCATTTTCCCAAAAATATTTTTTTCCCCAAAACTGGGTTCATTTTCCTTAAAAATGGATTTTTACCCCAAAACTGGGTTCATTTTCCGCATAATCAGCGTTTTTTCCTCCGAAACTAGGTTCATTTTCCACAAAATCCCTATTAACCCCCAAAACTGGGTACATTTTCAGAGAAATCAGATTGTCCCCTCCAAACTGTTTAATTTTCCTCAAAATCTTCTATTTCCACTCCGCACTTGGTTCATTTTCCCCCAAATCAGGATATTTCCCCATTACTGCGTTCATTTTCCCCAAAATATATGTTTTCCACAAAACGGGGTTTATTCCCCTACAAATTGGGTTTTCCCCACCAATCTGGGTTCATTTTCCCCAAAATCCGGGTTTTTTACTGAATTACTGGCTTTATTTCCACAAAATATCTTTCCCACCCAAACTGGATTCATTTTCCCAAAAATCAGCTTCTATCCTCCCAAACCCGGTTCATTTTCCCTAAAATCCTTTTTTTTTCAAAACATTGGGTCCACTTACGCACAAATCAAGTTTGCCCCTCCAAACAGTGTTCATTTTCCCCAAAATCAGTTTTTTTCCCCATTAATGGGTTCATTTCCTTAAAATCGCGTTTTTTCCCCCAAAACTGGGTTCATTTTCCCCAAAGTCGGATTTTTTCCTCCCAAACTGGGTTGATTTTCCCCAAAGTCGTTTTTTTTCGAGCAAAACTCGGTTCATTTTCCTACAGGTTGGTTTCCCCCCCCCAAACTCTGTTGATTTTCCCAAAACTTCGGATTTTTTACCCCATTACTGGGTTCATTTTCCCAAAAATATTTTTTTCCCCCAAACTGGTTTCATTTTCCTTAAAAATGAATTTTTCCCCCAAAACGGGGTTCATTTTCCGCATAATCAGCATTTTTTCCTCCAAAACTAGGTTCATTTTCCACAAAATCCCTATTAACCCCCAAAACTGGGTACATTTTCACACAAATCAGGTTGTCCCCTCCAAACTGATTTCATTTTCCTCAAAATCTTCTATTTCCACTCCGCACTTGGTTCATTTTCCCCAAAATCAGGATTTTTCCCCATTACTGCGTTCATTTTCCCCAAAATATATGTTTTCCACAAAACGGGGTTTATTCCCCTACAAATTGGGTTTTCCCCACCAAACTGGGTTCATTTTCCCCAAAATCCGGGTTTTTTACTCAATTACTGGCTTTATTTCCACAAAATATTTTTCCCCCCCAAACTGGGTTCATTTTCCCAAAAATCAGCTTCTATCCTCCCAAACCCGGTTCATTTTCCCTAAAATCCTTTTTTTTTCAAAACATTGGGTCCACTTACGCACAAATCAAGTTTGCCCCTCCAAACAGTGTTCATTTTCCCCAAAATCAGTTTTTTTCCCCATTAATGGGTTCATTTCCTTAAAATCGCGTTTTTTCCCCCAAAACTGGGTTCATTTTCCCCAAAGTCGGATTTTTCCTCCCAAACTGGGTTGATTTTCCCCAAAGTCGTTTTTTTTCGAGCAAAACTCGGTTCATTTTCCTACAGGTTGGTTTTCCCCCCCCAAACTCTGTTGATTTTCCCAAAACTTCGGATTTTTTACCCCATTACTGGGTTCATTTTCCCAAAAATATTTTTTTCCCCCAAACTGGTTTCATTTTCCTTAAAAATGGATTTTTCCCCCAAAACGGGGTTCATTTTCCGCATAATCAGCATTTTTTCCTCCAAAACTAGGTTCATTTTCCACAAAATCCCTATTAACCCCCAAAACTGGGTACATTTTCACACAAATCAGGTTGTCCCCTCCAAACTGATTTCATTTTCCTCAAAATCTTCTATTTCCACTCCGCACTTGGTTCATTTTCCCCAAAATCAGGATTTTTCCCCATTACTGCGTTCATTTTCCCCAAAATATATGTTTTCCACAAAACGGGGTTTATTCCCCTACAAATTGGGTTTTCCCCACCAAACTGGGTTCATTTTCCCCAAAATCCGGGTTTTTTACTCAATTACTGGCTTTATTTCCACAAAATATTTTTCCCCCCCAAACTGGGTTCATTTTCCCAAAAATCAGCTTCTATCCTCCCAAACCTGGTTCATTTTCCCTAAAATCCTTTTTTTCTTCAAAACACTGGGTGCACTTTCACACAAATCAAGTTTGCCCCTCCAAACAGTGTTCATTTTCCACAAAATCAGTTTTTTTCCCCATTACTGGGTTCATTTCCCCAAAATCGCGTTTTTTCCCCCAAAACTGGGTTCATTTTCCCCAAAGTCGGATTTTTTCCTCCCAAACTGGGTTGATTTTCCCCAAAGTCGTTTTTTTTTGAGCAAAACTCGGTTCATTTCCCTACAAGTTGGTTTCCCCCCCCCAAACTCTGTTGATTTTCCCAAAACTTCGGGTTTTTTACCCCATTACTGGGTTCATTTTCCCAAAAATATTTTTTTCCCCAAAACTGGTTTCATTTTCCTAAAAAATGGATTTTTCCCCAAAAATTGGGTTCATTTTCCGCATAATCAGCATTTTTTCCTCCGAAACTAGGTTCATTTTCCACAAAATCGCTATTAACCCCCAAAACTGGGTAGATTTTCACACAAATCAGGTTGTCCCCTCCAAACTGATTTCATTTTCATCATAATCTTCTATTTCCACTCCACACTTGGTTCACTTTCCCCAAAATCAGGATTTTTCCCCATTACTGTGTTCATTTCCCCAAAATAATTTCCCCCCACACAAAACTGGGTTCATTTTCCCCAAAGTCGGATTTTTTCCTCCTAAACTGGGTTGATTTTCTCCAAAGTCGGTTTTCTTCGAGCAAAACTCGGTTCATTTCCCTACAAGTTTGTTTCCCTCCCTGTTGCCTTCATTTTCCGAAGGCTCGACCTGGTTCAGGAATGGTACGGCGGCCCCACCCGGCCACTCGGGCCAAAAGCTCACAGACACATATGGTGGATGGTTAAAGACAAATGGCTAATGGCTAATGGCGTTTATTGATAGATAACACCGGCTTATATAGTCAAGGTCTACGATGTCACTTCCGTCTGCTTACATCATCAACTAAACACCATTGGCTAATGGGAGAGGGGCCCTATCTTTCCGTACATCGCGAGATCTTCCGGTCGCCGAACCCTAGCTACCAACATCTCCCCCCTCCCCATGTTAAATTAAATTGACTAGAATAGAATAAATTTGAAGATATTCTTAACATGTACCATGGTTCTTATCTTATCTTATCTTATCTTATCTTATCTTATCTTATCTTATCTTATCTTATCTTATCTTATCAATGTATAAAACTTATATTACTTATAAACTTAACTTACTTAACTTATAAAACTTACAAACTTATAAAACTTATAAACTTATAAAACTTATAACTTACAACTTACAAGCTTATAAAACTTATCTTATAAAACTTATAAAGTTATAAAACTTATAAACTTACTTATAAAACTTATCATCTTATAAAGACGACTATGACTAACAAAATGCAACTTGAAATCGTAAGGATAGCTTGAGGTCGACCTGAGAGAAAAAACATAAGGCACACTTTAGTCTAATTATTAGTGTTCTATAAATGTAACATTAACTCTTTCTAGCTGATTTTAAACTACTTCTTAAAATGATGAAAGAGATCGTTCCAGAGCAGATGTAGATTTCTCAGTTCTTTGGTCTTCATCAATAACGGCTTGTAGTTGACATAGGCCTCGCTGTTGGATCATCAGGTGTAGGCACGGTGCTTGCCGATTGATCATCTTTTCCTGCCACTGGAACGTTCAGAAATGCCCAATGATCTGGTTCTGTGAACAAAAACTCACAGCTTTCATTAGTTTCATTCTGAAGATCTGGTTTGATAGACTTAAGCGGGCACCACTTAACTCTACCATCTTTTTTGACAGCAGCATACCCTCGCCCTGTCAGAACTAGTTTCCATCCTCGTTCCCATTCTCCCAGCTCATTTCTGACTATGACTGATGGACCTTCTTCTAGTGCTTTAGTGGCCCAATGTTTTTGGGTGGGACTAATCTCCTCCTGCCCCCTAGGGAATTGATTAAGTGCTAGCAGAGCAGTCGTTAGGAGACGTGCCTGGTCTCCTGAGGGAATGGTGTTGACAAACCCTTCTGTTTTTGCTAATACCTCCAATTTAGATTTCAAAGTTTGATTTGCCCGTTCCACTATAGCTTGTCCTGTACTATTATATGGAATGCCGTGTATTAAGGTAATACCCCATTTCAAAGTGAATGCTTGAACTGATTTAGACACAAAATTTGGACCGTTATCTGTTTTGATCTGATTAGGGATACCAAGCCAGGCCATAGCTGTCAGCCAGTGTTGAATGGTTGCTTTAGAGTCAGCCTTAAGGTGCTGAGTGGCCACAATCATTCCACTGTATGTGTCTACAGTCACAGCTAGCCATGCTCGAGGTTTTAATAATTGGCAAAGTGTGAAATCTGTCTGCCACACCTCGGATGCTTTAAGACCTCTAGGGTTCACTCCGCTCGACCACAGTGGTGCTTTCTGACAGTGGGGACATGTAGCCACTACATGTTTTGCGTCAGTGACTGAAATGCCACATCTCTTTGCCAACGCTTTAGCTCTGATGTGAAGAGACTCGTGTAACTGCCGAGCGTCTCTCAATGCCCACAGTCCTTTTGCAGCAGCATCTGCTTTATCATTACCTATTTGGAAAAACCCTTTAATTGGGCTGTGGCTATTGACGTGGATGACTGATATAGTGCCCTGTCGAGAGTAAAGTGCTTCTTCTAACATTAGGGCTGTTGTGGACGTTGACACGCCAGGGCCTGACATGGCCAAGCAAAGTTTAGCCACAAATATGGAATCAGTTACTATGTTGAGATGTTCTGTTGGGAACAGTCCACATGCTAGTACTACAGCTGCTGCTTCTAGTTGCTGGACAGAAAGAGCACAGTCGGTCATTTTAATGCTGTGCCATTCTCCTTCCGATTGCCATACAGCGGCCGCGGTTGAAGTTGTTGAGGATGCGTCTGTAAAGACTGTTGGTCCCGGCTGGGGCCGGTCCATGATCTTACATGGAAGGTCGATGTTAACTATTGCCAGCATTTGAGTCCAGGGGGGCTTTGCGGCGTAACAAAGTTCTCCACCAAATCCTACAAGAGCTATGGCAAGATATTCTGACATTGCCACTGACTGCGTTGGGAGCTGTTTACGAAAGGGCAAGCATATTCTGGCGGGTTCAATGCCTAGATGTCTTAGGGTGAGTTTCCTGCCTTTCATGATGAGATTACCAAGGCATTCGATTCCTGGAGAGAATGCACGTGATGGCTTTCCTAAGACTATCCATTGTATTGGTCGGGCTTTTTCAGTAGGGCCCTGGGCTAGTGCTCCTACTCCTCCCTTTTCTGTAAAGTGCACATAGAGATCAAGTGGTATATTTGGGTTCCACCTAGCGAGCGTGCTTGATGACATCTGCTGTTCGATAAAATCGAGAGAGTTCATTGCTTCTATTGTCAGGGCTTTTTGTTCCCATGGATTCTTTCCTTTCAGAAGATCATGCAGAGGAGCCATGATTTCAGGAGGAATTAAAACAATGTTACGGAGCCATTGCAAGGACCCCACTAACTGTTGCATATCATGGAGTGTCTTAATGTTCCGATGAATTTTTATTTGAGGGGGTGTTACGTAAGAATTTGCGATCCCTACTCCCAAAAAAGTTACACATGGTCCTCTCTTAATTTTTGCACTCGCAATCTCAAACCCGTGTACCTTTAGAGTTTCGGAAACTGTTGACACCAGCTGGTCCACCTGAGTTGCCGATGTTGCTGCAATTAAAATATCATCCATATATTGAATGATAGTTGCAGTCGGGTTATGGCACCGGACTGGTGCCAATGCCCGATCCACTGTGATCTGGCAGATAGTGGGTGAGTTGACCATTCCTTGGGGTAGCACTTTCCACTGGAAGCGTAGGTTGGGGCGTTGGCTGTTTGGAAACACTACAGAAAAAGCAAACCGTTCTTTGTCCTCTTCGTGCAAGGGTATCGAAAAGAAACAGTCTTTAATATCAAGGACAGCACAAGGTTGTCCCTCAGGTATCATAGAGTTCATAGGCAATAGTGTTTGAACAGGACCCATAGGTTGGATTATCTTATTTACTTCACGCAGGTCATGGAGGAGACGAAACCCCTCGCCAGTTCGTTTGGGTATTACAAAAACTGGGGTGTTCCACGGACTAGTGGAGGGCTCTATGTGACCTTTTAGTAACTCACAGTCAACCAGCTCAAGAAGAGCATCCATTCGACACATGCATTCTTAATTTCTTCCCAATTTGTAAAAGGCATTTTCTTTCCCCTTGATCTCTTTTTATTGTGGACATTTTTGCTTTTAACTCTGTCTATTTCTATCTCCTCCGACTCCGACTCCGAATTGGATTCCAGCCACTCGTCCCCGCTGGTATCTGATTCGAGACCGGAACTCGACTGACTGGTAACTTCCGGGCTCTGGTACATTTTGCTCAGACTCCGGCCCCGCCCACTTCCCTTCCGGGCGGGCCGTCCCCCTTGTCTTGGCTCGCTCCGCCCCCTGCTCCTCCTATGGCCATTCTGATTGGCCGCTCCACGCCTCTCGTACACGCCTCTCTTTCCTTCTCTGCCACGCCTATCGACTTTCTCTTTTCCGTATTCCTCCTTTTCCCGTCCGCCCGCGCATGTCAGTTCGAGCGCTTCCTCCCTTTTCGTGCCGTTGGTCTCGCCCCGCCCCCACTCTCGCTGCTCGGCGCCATCTTGGGGCGCATAGGGCGGCGGTTTAGGCCAAGCCTCTTGAGACTCTGATTGCGCAGCGGTGCCCTTGGCCTCCTCCAGTAAGTTACCCCAAAAGGTTTTTGCTCGGTCCTGTCCCTCCGTAAGGGTTATCGGATTCAGGGATTGAGGGGATGTATCACCCTCTAGTAGATCTTTAGGTGCAGCAGAATTATTATCGCCTGGAGGGTGCAATGTCTGCATGTCCGCCCCGACTCCCACTTTCGAGGTGACCATGAAACAATCTCTTGCTGCCCGCAAAGTCTCCTGTCCTTGCATAGCTTTTTGCAGGGACTGCATAACTTTCCCCCATGATTTAAGGTGTTTCCCAGAACCCGAGGACATCGTCTCCTCTGCTAAGGCTTTAGTACACTTATCCCACACTTCAGGGTTAAAAATATCTACCGGCTGCGCAATGACCCCTCTTTCTAAAAGCCTCGTGACGGCGAGAGTAAAATCTTTGGGCTTACACTCAGTACCCCATTCCTTATATAACTGTGATACGACCTTTACAAGTGCATCCATCCTCCTTGGTGGTCCGGGAGCGTCTTCCCCGCCGGGCTGATCCCGCAGCTCCGGCCGCCATTCACCCGTCCAGGTGTTCTTCTTTTTCTTCTTCTTCCCGGGTTTCGGCACCACTTGTTGCCTTCATTTTCCGAAGACTCGACCTGGTTCAGGAATGGTACGGCGGCCCCACCCGGCCGCTCGGGCCAATAGCTCACAGACACATATGGTGGATGGTTAAAGACAAAAGGCTAATGGCTAATGGCGTTTATTGATAGATAACACCGGCTTATATAGTCAAGGTCTACGATGTCACTTCCGTCTGCTTACATCATCAACTAAACACCATTGGCTAATGGGAGAGGGGCCCTATCTTTCCGTACATCGCGAGATCTTCCGATCGCCGAACCCTAGCTACCAACACCTCTCCCAAACTCTGTTCATTTTCCAAAAAATTCGGGGGTTTTAACCCATTACTGGGTTCATTTTCCCCAAAATAATTTTTTTCCCCAAAACTGGGATCATTTTCCTTAAAAATGGATTTTTCCCCAAAAATTGGGTTCATTTTCCGCATAATCAGCATTTTTTCCTCTAAAACTAGGTTCATTTTCCACAAAATCCCTATTAACCCCCAAAACTGGGTACATTTTCAAACAAATCAGATTGTCCCCTCCAAACTGATTTCATTTTCCTCAAAATCTTCTATTTCCACTCCGCACTTGGTTCATTTTCCCCAAAATCAGGATTTTTCCCCATTACTGGGTTCATTTTCCCCAAAATAATTTTTTTCACCCCAAAACTGGGTTTATTTTCCCCAAAATATGTTTTTTCCACCAAAATTGGGTTTATTTCCCTACATATCGCGTTTTCCCCAACCAATTGTGTTCATTTTCCCCGACATATGGATTTTTGAACCAGTTACTTGCTTTATTTCCCCAAAATCTTTTTTTTCCTTCAAAACTGGGTTCATTTTCATCAAAAATGATTGTTTCCCCCCAAACTGGTTTCATTTTCCCCAAAATCCTTTTTTCCCCAAAAAAATGGGTGCATTTTAACACAAACCAAGTTTTACCCTCCAAACTGTGTTCATTTTCCCCAAAATCAGGTTTATTCCCCCATACCTGGTTGATTTCCCCAAAATCGGTTTTTTTCCCCCAAAACTGGGTTCATTTTCCCCAAAGTCGGATTTTTTCCTCCCAAACTGAGTTGATTTTCCCCAAAGTCGGGTTTTTTTCGAGCAAAACTCGGTTCATTTCCCTACAAGTTTGTTCCCCCCCCAAAACTCTGTTGATTTTCCCAAAAATTCGGGTTTTTTACCCGATTAGTGGCTTCATTTTCCCCAAAACATTTTTTTCCCCAAAACTGGGATCATTTTCCGTAAAATGGATTTTTCCCCAAAAATTGGGTTAATTTTCCGCATAATCAGCATTTTATCCTCCGAAACTAGGTTCATTTTCCACAAAATCCCTATTAAAACCAGTTACTGGATTTATTTCCCCAAAATCCTTTTTTCCCCCAAAAAACTGGGTGCATTTTAACACAAATCAAGTTTTCCCCTCCAAACTGTATTCATTTTCCCCAAAATCAGTTTTATTCCCCCATGCCTGGTTGATTTCTCCAAAATCGGGTTTTTTCCCACAAAACTGGGTTCACTTTCCCCAAAGTGGGATTTTTTCCTCCCAAACTGGGTTGATTTTCCCCAAAGTCGGTTTTCTTCGAGCAAAACTCGGTTCATTTCCCTACAAGTTGGTTCCCTTCCCCAAACTGGTTCATTTTCCCAAAAATTCGGGTTTTTTACCGCATTACTGGGTTCATTTTCCCCAAAATAATTTTTTTTCCCAAAACTGGGATCATTTTCCTTAAAAATGGATTTTTACCAAAAAATTGGGTTCATTTTCCGCATAATCAGCATTTTTTCCTCCGAAACTAGGTTCATTTTCCACAAAATCCCTATTAACCCCCAAAACTGGGTACATTTTCACACAAATCAGGTTGTCCCCTCCAAACTGATTTCATTTTCCTCAAAATCTTCTATTTCCACTCCGCACTTGGTTCATTTTCCCCCAAATCAGGATTTTTCCCCATTACTGGGTTCATTTTCCCAAAATATTTTTTTCCCCAAAAAAACTGGGTTCATTTTCCCCAAAATATGTTTTTTCCACCAAAACTGGGGTTATTTCCCTACGTATCGTGTTTTCCCCACCAAATTGTGTTCATTTTCCCCGACATATGGATTTTTGAACCAGTTACTGGCTTTATTTCCCCAAAATCTTTTTTTTCCTTCAAAACTGGGTTCATTTTCATCAAAAATGATTGTTTCCCCCCAAACTGGTTTCATTTTCCCCAAAATCCTTTTTTTCCCAAAAAAAACTGGGTGCATTTTAACACAAACCAAGTTTTCCCCTCCAAACGGTGTTCATTTTCCCCAAAATCAGGTTTATTCCCCCATACCTGGTTGATTTCCCCAAAATCGTTTTTTTCCCCCAAAACTGGGTTCATTTTCCCCAAAGTCGGATTTTTTCCTCCCAAACTGAGTTGATTTTCCCCAAAGTCGGTTTTTTTTCGAGCAAAACTCGGTTCATTTCCCTACAAGTTTGTTCCCCCCCCCAAACTCAGTTGATTTTCCCAAAAATTCGGGTTTTTTACCCGATTTCTGGCTTCATTTTCCCAAAAACATCTTTTTCCCCAAAACTGGGATCATTTTCCTTAAAAATGGATTTTTCCCCAAAAATTGGGTTCATTTTCTGCATAATCATCATTTTTTCCTCAGAAACTAGGTTCATTTTCCACAAATTCCCTATTAACCCCCAAAACTGGGTACATTTTCACACAAATCAGGTTGTCCCCTCCAAACTGATTTCATTTTCATCAAAATCTTCTATTTCCACTCCACACTTGGTTCATTTTCCCCAAAATCAGGATTTTTCCCCATTACTGGGTTCATTTTCCTAAAATAATTTTTTCCCCAAAAAAACTGAGTTCATTTTCCCCAAAATATGTTTTTTTCCACCAAAACTGGGTTTATTTCCCTACATATCGTGTTTTCCCCACCAAAGTGTGCTCATTTTCCCCGACATATGCATTTTTGAACCAGTTACTGGCTTTATTTCCCCAAAATCTTTTTTTTCCTTCAAAACTGGGTTCATTTTCATCAAAAATGATTGTTTCCCCCCAAACAGGTTTCATTTTCCCCAAAATCCTTTTTCCCCCAAAAAAACTGGGTGCATTTTAACACAAACCAAGTTTTCCCCTCCAAATGGTGTTCATTTTCCCCAAAATCAGGTTTATTCCCCCATACCTGGTTGATTTCCCCAAAATCGGTTTTTTCCCCCCCAAAACTGAGTTCATTTTCCCCAAAATATGTTTTTTTTCCACCAAAACTGTGTTTATTTCCCTAAAAAACAGGTTTTCCCCACCAAATTGTGTTCATTTTCCCCGACATATAAACTTTTGAACCAGTTACTGGATTTATTTCCCCAAAATCATTTTTTTTCGTTCAAAACTGGGTTCATTTTCATCAAAAATGATTGTTTCCCCCCCAGACTGGTTTCATTTTCCCCATAATCAGGATTTTTCCCCATTACAGGGTTCATTTTCCCCAAAATAATTTTTTCCCCAAAAAAACTGGGTTCATTTTCCCCAAAATATGTTTTTTCCACCAAAACTTGGTTTATTTCCCTACATATCGGGTTTTCCCCACCAAATTGTGTTCATTTTCCCCGACATACGGATTTTTGAACCAGTTACTGGCTTTATTTCCCCAAAATCTTTTTTTTTCCTTCAAAACTGGGTTCATTTTTATCAAAAATGATTGTTTCCCCCCAAACTGGTTTCATTTTCCCCAAAATCCTTTTTTCCCCAAAAAAACTGGGTGCATTTTAACACAAATCAAGTTTGCCCCTCCAAACTGTATTCATTTTCCCCAAAATTAGTTTTATTCCCCCATGCCTGGTTGATTTCCCCAAAATCGGGTTTTTTCCCCCAAAACTGGGTTCACTTTCCCCAAAGTGGGATTTTTTCCTCCCAAACTGAGTTGATTTTCCCCAAAGTCGTTTTTTTTTCGAGAAAAACTCGGTTCATTTCCCTACAAGTTGGTTCCCCCCCCCCAAACTCTTTTGATTTTCCCAAAAATTCGGGTTTTTTACCCCATTACTGGCTTCATTTTCCCCAAAATAATTTTTTTCCCCAAAACTGGGTTCATTTTCCTTAAAAATGGATTTTTCCCCAAAAATTGGGTTCATTTTCCGCATAATCAGCATTTTTTCCTCTAAAACTAGGTTCATTTTCCACAAAATCCCTATTAACCCCCAAAACTGGGTACGTTTTCACACAAATCAGGTTGTCCCCTCCAAACTGATTTCATTTTCTTCAAAATCTTCTATTTCCAATCTGCACTTGGTTCATTTTCCCCAAAATCAGGATTTCTCCCCATTACTGGGTTCATATTCCCCAAAATAATATTTCCCCCCCTAAAACTGGGTTCATTTTCCCCAAAGTCGGATTTTTCCTCCCAAACTGGGTTGATTTTCCCCAAAGTCGGTTTTCTTTGAGCAAAACTCGGTTCATTTACCTACAATGATTCAGCGTGATCGGCGGCAGGAACCGTAAGTACTGCAGCCGGGTGCTCAATCTGGGCGGGTGGAGAGTTCCTGGGAGAGGCAAAAGCTCAGGAGAGGACCCCGGCAGGGCGACTCTCTCTGAACTTCAGAAGCGGCAACTGTCACGTGGGCCGACCGCGTGGTAGGGGGGCGGTCCCGGAAGAAGCCGCGGGGTATTTAAACGAGACCAAATCAGCTCCCAAACCAGATTCAGCGTGATCGGCGGCAGGAACCGTAAGTACTGCAGCCGGGTGCTCAATCTGGGCGGGTGGGGAGTTCCTGGGAGAGGCAAAAGCTCAGGAGAGGACCCCGGCAGGGCGACTCTCTCTGAACTTCAGAAGCGGCAACTGTCACGTGGGCCGACCACGTGGTAGGGGGGCGGTCCCGGAAGAAGCCGCGGGGTATTTAAACGAGACCAAATCAGCTCCCAAACCAGATTCAGCGTGATCGGCGGCAGGAACCGTAAGTACTGCAGCCGGGTGCTCAATCTGGGCGGGTGGAGAGTTCCTGGGAGAGGCAAAAGCTCAGGAGAGGACCCCGGCAGGGCGACTCTCTCTGAACTTCAGAAGCGGCAACTGTCACGTGGGCCGACCGCGTGGTAGGGGGGCGGTCCCGGAAGAAGCCGCGGGGTATTTAAGCATTGCCCTGGGAGCGCCAGCGACCGGAGCGCGGCGAACAGGAGCGGGCAAACAGGGTCACAGGACAGGGTCACAGCATAGGCAGTTTGCGCGGCAGTTCGCGCAGGCAGGGCAAGCAAGCACTCTCTTGACAAGTGGTTGGCTTCCCACTCCCCTGTAGCAATGGTGACCAGGCGTGGTAAGGCCTCTGCCACCAGGAGCGTAGGCATCCAAACGGAGGCAGTATTACGAGACACAGCTACCCAGACTCGAGACTGTAGGGAGTGTCTCAGCCTACTTGTGGCTCCTGAGGACCATAACAAAAATACCAAAAATGCTTGTCTGAGATGTGAACAGATTCAGGATCTGCTCCTTATGGTTGCAGATCTGAAGGATCAGGTGGAAAGATTGAGAAGTATTCGCGAAAGTGAAAGGGAGATTGACTGGTGGAGTAGAACCCTCTCTCCTCCCAGTAATCCTCCCCAGGAGGCTGAGGAATGCCATATTCCTCAGCAACAGGGTAAGGAGAGTGACCTGACTGGTGAGGAGGACTGGGAGCAGGTCTGCTCTCGTGGGGGTTATAGACCTCCCTTTCAAATGCCAACTTTCCAGCTGCCCCTTCAAAACAGGTTTGGGGAGTTGGAATTTGATGTTCCGGTGGAGGATAGACTGACAGAGAGCTCACCCGAGGAGGCTGACCTCACATTGCCCATCAGACGGGTCAGGACCTCAAATAAGAAAAAGAAAAGGAGGGTCATTGTGGTGGGAGACTCCCTTCTGAAAGGGACGGAGGGCCCTATTTGTAGGATGGACCCAACTCATCGGGAAGTCTGCTGCCTTCCCCAAGCCCGGGTACACGACATCACCAAGAGACTGCCGGACCTAATTAAACCCTCAGATTATTACCCGCTTCTGGTGATCCAGGCTGGCGGTGATGAGCTAGTGAAAAGAGGGTCAAGGGTGGTTAAAAAGGAACTCCAGGAGCTGGGACGGTCGATAGATAAGGCAGGAGCACAGGTGGTGTTCTGTTCAGTTCCCCCGGTGGCAGGGATGGATATAGACAGGAATAAGAGAATATATGCAGTTAATAGATGGCTTAGGGGCTGGTGCCGGCAGAGGAATTTTGGGTTCTTTGATCATGGGGAAACCTTTATGGCACCTGGCCTGTTTGACCCCGATGGGTCTCGTCTAACTCCGAAGGGTAGGAGAATTCTAGCTCAGGAGCTGGCAGGGCTTGTTGAGAGGGCTTTAAACTAGGCATGACGGGGGTGGGGGGAGTTACTAGGCTCGCCAAAGATGTCCCCGTGGAGGATGAGCCATCCCAAAGGGGGTTGTCAGTAACCCAACTGAAGTGCATGTACACAAATGCACGCAGTATGGGAAACAAGCAGGAGGAGCTAGAAGTCCTGGTCCAGCGGGAGAGATATGATATAGTTGCCATCACGGAAACGTGGTGGAACGACTGTCATAACTGGAGTGCTGCCATGGAAGGCTACAGGCTCTTCAGGAGAGACAGGCGTGAAAAGAGGGGTGGAGGGGTGGCCCTCTACGCTAGGGAAACCCTGGATACTGTTGAAGTTGAGATCGGTGATGACCAGGTTGAGTGCCTATGGGTAAGAGTCAGAGGGGCAGTCAGGTCGGACCTCCTGGTTGGAGTGTGCTACAGACCGCCTGACCAGGAGGAGGATTTGGATCTTCTGTTGTTTAAACAGCTGGAGGCTGCCTCTAGATCGGCTGCCCTTATTCTTTTAGGAGACTTTAACCTTCCAGATATCTGCTGGAAACTTAATACTGCTGAGAGGAGGCAGTCCAGGAGGTTTTTAGAGTGTATTGAGGACTGCTTTTTGTCACAGCTGGTGAGTGAGCCCACCAGGGGTGAGGCTCTACTTGACTTGCTGTTTACAAACAAAGATGGGTTGGTGAGTGATGTTGTTGTCGGAGGATGTCTAGGGTCTAGTGATCATGAAATAATTGAGTTCTCTCTGAACAATGTAATAGGAAAAGCCAGGAACAGAACATCAATGCTGGACTTCCGGAGGGCAGATTTTGGATTATTTAAGGAACTGGTCAGGAAAGTACCCTGGGAAATAGCTCTTAGTGGCAAGGGGGTCCAGGAAGCTTGGATATACTTCAAGAATGAAGTTTTGCAGGCGCAGGAGCGGGCTGTCCCTGTGTGTTGTAAGAAGAGTCGTAGGGGCAGACGACCGCCCTGGATGAGTAGGGAACTTCTGAAGGAACTAAGTAAGAAAAAGAGGATGTATCATCGTTGGAAGGAAGGGGAGGTATGTCAGGTCATGTTCAAGGATGTTGTTAAGTCGTGTAGGAGAAAAATCAGGGAAGCAAAAGCCCAGCTGGAGCTCAAATTGGCCACTTCTGTTAAGGACAATAAGAAGAGTTTTTATAAATATATCAATGGCAGAAAGAAGGGCGGCAGCGACCTCCACTCCTTGTTGGATGTGGAGGGAAATATAGTAACCAGAGATGCAGAGAAGGCTGAGGTACTTAATGCCTTCTTTGCTTCAGTTTTTAACAACAAGGATGTCAGCTCGCTTGACAGTTGGCCCTCTGAAGTGGTTGATGGGGGCAGGGTGAAATATGGCCCTCCTGCAATCCATGAGGAGGAGGTTAGAGACCTGCTGAGCCGCTTGGACCCTCATAAGTCTATGGGGCCGGATGGGATCCATCCTAGGGTGCTGAGAGAGCTGGCGGATGAGCTTGCTAAGCCGCTCTCCATCATCTTTCAGCAGTCCTGGCTCACTGGAGAGGTCCCGGAAGACTGGAAGTTGGCCAATGTGACGCCCATCCACAAGAAGGGCCGTAAGGATGATCCAGGTAATTACAGACCTGTCAGCCTGACCTCGGTCCCAGGTAAAATCATGGAGAAGATAATCCTGGGTGAAATCATGCACCACCTGCAGAACGGTCAAGAAATCAGGCCCAGCCAGCATGGGTTTAGGAGGGGTAGGTCCTGCCTGACCAACCTGATCTCCTTTTACGATCATGTGACTCGCCTGGTGGATGAGAGGAAGGCTGTGGATGTGGTATACTTGGATTTCAGTAAGGCCTTTGACACGGTCCCCCACAGTAGACTCCTAGGGAAGCTGGCAGCTCGTGGCCTAGATGGGAGCACTTTGTGCTGGGTTAGGAATTGGCTGGATGGCCGAGCCCAAAGAGTGATGGTAAATGGTGTTTCATCCAGTTGGCGGCCGGTCACCAGTGGTGTCCCCCAGGGCTCGGTATTGGGTCCCATCCTGTTTAATATCTTTATTGACGATTTGGATGAGGGGATTGAGTCCATCATCAGCAAATTTGCAGATGATACCAAGCTGGGAGGAAGAGTTGATCTGCTGGAGGGTAGGATGGCCCTACAGAGGGACCTGGACAGATTGGAGAGCTGGGCCGATTCTAATGGGATGATGTTTAATAAGTCCAAATGTCGGGTACTTCATTTTGGACACAACAATCCCATGCAGAGCTACAGACTGGGGACAGAGTGGCTGGAGAGTAGTCAGGTAGAAAAGGACCTGGGAGTGCTGGTGGACAGGAAGCTCAACATGAGCCAGCAGTGTGCCCAGGTGGCCAAGAAGGCTAATGGAATCCTGGCCTGCATCAGGAATAGTGTGGTAAGCAGGACCAGAGAAGTTATTGTCCCCCTGTACTCGGCACTGGTCAGGCCTCACCTTGAATATTGTGTCCAGTTCTGGGCCCCTCAGTATGGGAAAGATGTTAGGATACTGGAATGTGTTCAGAGGAGGGCAGCGAAGATGGTGAGGGGGCTGGAGCACAAGCCCTATGAGGAGCGACTGAGGGAATTGGGGCTGTTTAGCCTGGAGAAGAGGAGGCTCAGGGGAGACCTCATTGCTCTCTACAACTACCTAAAAGGAGGTTGTAGTCGGGCAGGGGTTGGTCTCTTCTCTCAGGTGACCAGTGGCAGAACCAGAGGGCATGGACTTAAGCTTCGTCAGGGAAAGTTTAGACTTGATGTGAGGAAAAAATTCTTCACTGAAAGGGTGATTGGCCATTGGAATGGGCTGCCCAGGAAGGTGGTGGAGTCACCTACCCTGGAGGTGTTTAAAGGGAGACTGGATGAGGCACTGAGTGCCATGGTCTAGATGATGGTTGGTGTTAGTGTTAGGTTATAGGTTGGACTTGATGATCTCAGAGGTCCTTTCCAACCTTATGATACTGTGATACTGTGATACAAGTTGTTTCCCTTCCCCAAACTGGTTCATTTTCCAAAAATTCGGGTTTTTTACCCCATTACTGGGTTCATTTTCCCCAAAATATTTTTTTTCCCCAAAACTGGGATTATTTTCCTTAAAAATGGATTTTTCCCCAAAAATTGGGTTCATTTTCCGCATAATCAGCATTTTTTCCTCTAAAACTAGGTTCATTTTCCACAAAATCCCTATTAACCCCCAAAACTGGGTACATTTTCACACAAATCAGGTTGTCCCCTCCAAACTGATTTCATTTTCCTCAAAATCTTCTATTTCCACTCCGCACTTGGTTCATTTTCCCCAAAATCAGGATTTTTCCCCATTACTGGGTTCATTTTCCCAAAATAATTTTTTCCCCAAAAAAACTGGGTTCATTTTCCCCAAAATATGTTTTTTCCACCAAAACTGGGGTTATTTCCCTACATATCGTGTTTTCCCCACCAAATTGTGTTCATTTTCCCCGACATATGGATTTTTGAACCAGTTACTGGATTTATTTCCCCAAAATCTTTTTTTTCCTTCAAAACTGGGTTCATTTTCATCAAAAATGATTGTTTCCCCCAACTGGTTTCATTTTTCTCCATAATCAGGATTTTTCCCAATTACAGGGTTCATTTTACCAACAATAATTTTTCCCCCCGAAAACTGGGTTCATTTTCCCCAAAATATGTTTTTTCCACCATAACTGGGTTTATTTCCCTGCATATCGGGTTTTCCGCACAGAATTGTGTTTATTTTCACCGACATATGGATTTTTGAACCAGTTACTGGCTTTATTTCACCAAAATATTTCTTTCCTTCCCCAAACTGGTTCATTTTCGTCATAAATGATTGTTTCCCCCCAAACTGGTTTCATTTTCCCCAAAATCCTTTTTTCCCCCAAAAAAATGGGTGCATTTTAACACAAACCAATTTTTCCCCTCCAAACGGTGTTCATTTTCCCCAAAATCAGGTTTATTCCCCCATACCTGGTTGATTTCCCCAAAATCGGTTTTTTCCCCCCCAAAACTGAGTTCATTTTCCCCAAAATATGTTTTTTTCCACCAAAACTGTGTTTATTTCCCTAAAAAACAGGTTTTCCCCACCAAATTGTGTTCATTTTCCCCGACATATGGACTTTTGAACCAGTTACTGGATTTATTTCCCCAAAATCATTTTTTTCCTTCAAAACTGGGTTCATTTTCATCAAAAATGATTGTTTCCCCCCAGACTGGTTTCATTTTCCCCATAATCAGGATTTTTCCCCATTACAGGGTTCATTTTCCCCAAAATAATTTTTTCCCCAAGAAAACTGGGTTCATTTTCCCCAAAATATGTTTTTTCCACCAAAACTGGGTTTATTTCCCTACATATCGGGTTTTCCGCACAGAATTGTGTTTATTTTCACCGACATATGGATTTTTGAACCATTTACTGGCTTTATTTCACCAAAATGTTTCTTTCCTTCCCCAAACTGGTTCATTTTCGTCATAAATGATTGTTTCCCCCCAAACTGGTTTCATTTTCCCCAAAATCCTTTTTTCCCCAAAAAAACTGGGTGCATTTTAACACAAATCAAGTTTTCTCCTCCAAACTGTGTTCATTTTCCTCAAAATCAGGTTTATTCCCCCATACCTGGTTGATTTCACCAAAATCGGGTTTTTTCCCCCAAAATTGGGTTCATTTTCCCCAAAGTCGGATTTTTTCCTCCCAAACTGGGTTGATTTTCCCCAAAGTCGGTTTTCTTTGAGCAAAACTCGGTTCATTTCCCTACAAGTTTGTTCCCCCCCCCAAACTCTGTTGATTTTCCCAAAAAATCGTTGGTTTTACCCCATTACTGGGTTGATTTTCCCCAAAATATTTTTTTTCTCCAATACTGGGTTCATTTTCCTTAAAAATGGATTTTTCCCCAAAAACTGGGTTCATTTTTGCGTATAATCAGCATTTTTTCCTCTATAAACTAGGTTAATTTTCCACAAAATCCCTATTAACCCACCAAACTGGGTACGTTTTCACACAAATCACGTTGTCCCCTCCAAACTGATTTCATTTTCCTCAAAATATTCTATTTCCACTCCGCACTTGGTTCATTTTCCCCAAAATCAGGATTTTTCCCCATTACTGGGTTCATTTTCCCCAAAATATATGTTTTCCAAAAAACTGGGTTTATTCCCCTACAAATTGGGTTTTCCCCACCAAATTGGTTTCATTTTCCCCAAAATCCGGGTTTTTTACTCAATTACTGGCTTTATTTCCACAAAATATTTTTCCCCCCAAACTGGTTTCATTTTCCCCATAATGAGCTTCTATCCTCCCAAACTGGGTTCATTTTCCCCCAAATCCTTTTTTTCTTCAAAACACTGGGTGCATTTTCACACAAATCAAGTTTGCCCCTCCAAACTGTGTTCATTTTCCCCAAAATCAGTTTTTTTCCCCAATACTGGGTTCATTTCGCCAAAATCGGGTTTTTTCCCCCAGAACTGGGTTCACTTTCCCCAAAGTCGGATTTTTTCCTCCCAAACTGAAGTGATTTTCCCCAAAGTTGGTTTTTTTTCGAGCAAAACTCGGTTCATTTCCCTACAAGTTTCCCCCCCCCCCCAAACACTGTTGATTTTCCAAAACTTTGGGGTTTTTACCCGATTACTGGGTTCATTTTCCCCAAAACATTTTTTTTCCCCAAAACTGGGATTATTTTCCTTAAAAATGGATTTTTCCCCCACAACTGGGTTCATTTTCCGCATAATCAGCATTTTTTCCTCCGAAACTAGGTTCATTTTCCACAAAATCCCTATTAACCCCCAAAACTGGGTACATTTTCACACAAATCAGGTTGTCCCCCCCAAACTGATTTCATTTTCCTCAAAATCTTCTTTTTCCACTCCGCACTTGGTTCATTTTCCCCAAAATCAGGATTTTTCCCCATTACTGGGTTCATTTTCCCCAAAATATTTTTTCCCCCCAAAACTGGGTTCATTTTCCCCAAAATACGGTTTTTCCACCAAAACTGGGTTTATTTCCCTACATATCACGTTTTCCCCACCAAATTGTGTTCATATTCTCCAAAATATGGATTTTTGAACCAGTTACTCGCTTTATTTCCTCAAAATCCTTTTTTTCCTTCAAAATTGGGTTCATTTTCATCAAAAATGATTGTTTCCCCCCAAACTGAGTTCATTTTCCCCATAATCAGGTTTTTTCCCCATTACAGGATTCATTTTCTCCAAAATATGTTTTTTCCACCAAAACTGGGATTATTTCCCTACATATCGTGTTTTCCCAACCAAATTGTGTTCATTTTCCCCGACATATGGATTTTTGAACCAGTTACTGGCTTTATTTGCCCAAAATAATTTTTTTTCCTTCAAAACTGGGTTCATTTTCTTTAAAAATGGATTTTTCCCACAAAACTGGGTTAATTTTCCGCATAATCTGCATTTTTTCCTCCGAAACTAGGTTCATTTTCCACAAAATCCCTATTAACCACCAAAACTGGGTACATTTTCACACAAATCACGTTGACCCCTCGAAACTGATTTCATTTTCCTCAAAATATTCTATTTCCCCCAAAACTGGATTCATTTTCCCCAAGATAATTTTTTTCCCCGCAACACTGGGTTCATTTTCCCTAAAATATATTTTTTCCACCAAAACTGGGGTTATTTCCCTACATATCGGGTTTTCCCCACAAAATTGTGTTTATTTTCCCCGACATATGGATTTTTGAACCAGTTACTGGCTTTATTTCCCCAAAATCTTTTTTTCCCTTCAAAACTGGTTTCATTTTCCTTAAAAATGGATTTTTCCCCCAAACTGGTTTCATTTTCCCTATAATCAGCTTCTTTCCTCCCAAACTAGGTTCATTTTCCACAAAATCCCTATTAACCCCCAAAACTGGGTACATTTTCACACAAATCAGGTTGTCCCCTCCAAACTGATTTCATTTTCCTCGAAATATTCTATTTCCACTCCGCACTTGATTCATTTTCCCCAAAATCAGTTTTTTTCCCCTTTACTGGGTTCATTTTCACCAAAATAATTTTTTTCCTCGCAAAACTGGGTTCATTTTCCCCAAAATCCGGGTTTTGTACTCAATTACTGGCTTTATTTCCACAAAATATTTTTCCCCCCCAAACTGGTTTCATTTTCCCCATAATGAGCTTCTATCCTCCCAAACTGGGTTCATTTTCCCCCAAATCCTTTTTTTCTTCAGAACACTGGGTGCATTTTCACACAAATCAAGTTTGCCCCTCCAAACTGTGTTCATTTTCCCCAAAATCAGGTTTTTTTCCCCATTACTGGGTTCATTTCGCCAAAATCGGGTTTTTTCCCCCAAAACTGGGTTCACTTTCCCCAAAGTCGGATTTTTTCCTCCCAAACTGGGTTGATTTTCCCCAAAGTCGGTTTTCTTTGAGCAAAACTCGGTTCATTTCCCTACAAGTTTGTTTCCCTCCCCCAAACACTGTTCATTTTCCAAAATTTCGGGTTTTTTACCCCATTACTGGGTTCATTTTCCCCAAAATAATTTTTTTTCCCCAAAACTGAAATCATTTTCCCCAAAATATGTTTTTTTCCACCAACTGGGTTTATTTCCCTACATATTGGGTTTTCCCCACCAAATTGTGTTCATTTTCCCCGACATATGGATTTTTAAAACAGTTACTGGATTTATTTCCCCAAAATCTTTTTTTTCCTTCCCCAAACTGGGTTCATTTTCGTCAAAAATGATTGTTTCCCCCCAAACTGGTTTCATTTTCCCCAAAATCCTTTTTTCCCCAAAAAAACTGGGTGCATTTTAACACAAATCAAGTTTTCCCCTCCAAACTGTGTTCATTTTCCCCAAAATCAATTTTTTCCCCATTAGTGGGTTCATTTTTCCAAAATCGGGGTTTTTCCTCCAAAACAGGGTTCATTTTCCCCAAAATCGGCTTTTTTCTCCCAAACTGAGTTGATTTTCCACAAAGTCGGTTTTTTTCAAGCAAAACTCGGTTCATTTCCCTACAAGTTGGTTTCACCCCACCAAACTCTGTTGATTTTCCCAAAAATTCGAGTTTTTTACCCCATTACTGGGTTCATTTTCCCCAAAATAATTTTTTTCCCCAAAACTGGGATCATTTTCCTTAAAAATGGATTTTTCCCCAAAAATTGGGTTCATTTTCCGCATAATCAGCATTTCTTCCTCCAAAACTAGGTTCATTTTCCACAAAATCCCTATTAACCCCCAAAACTGGGTATGTTTTCACACAAATCAGGTTGTCCCCTCCAAACTGATTTCATTTTCCTCAAAATCTTCTATTTCCACTCCACACTTGGTTCATTTTCCCCAAAATCAGGATATTTCCCCATTACTGGGTTCATTTTCCCCAAAATAATTTTTTTCCCCCAAAAAACTGGGTTCATTTTCCCCAAAATATGTTTTTTCCACCAAAACTGGGTTTATTTCCCTACATATCGGGTTTTCCCCACCAAATTGTGTTCATTTTCCCCGACATATAGATTTTTGAACAAGTTACTGGCTATATTTCCCCAAAGTCCTTTTTTTTCCTTCAAAACTGGGTTCATTTTTATCAAAAATGATTGTTTCCCCCCAAACTGAGTTTCATTTTCCCCACAATCCTTTTTTTCCCCAAAAAAACCTGGGTGCATTTTAAGACAAACCAAATTTTCCCCTCCAAACAGTGTTAATTTTCCCCAAAATCAGTTTTTTTCCCCCATACCTGGTTGATTTCCCCAAAATCGTTTTTTTTCCCCCAAAACTGTGTTCACTTTCCCCAAAGTCGGATTTTTTCCTCCCAAACTGAGTTGATTTTCCCCAAAGTCGGGTTTTTTTCGAGCAAAACTCGGTTCATTTCCCTACAAGTTGGTTCCCCCCCCCCCAAACTCTGTTGATTTTCCCCAAAAATTCGGGTTTTTTACCCGATTACTGGCTTCATTATCCCCAAAACATTTTTTTCTCCAGAACTGGGATCATTTTCCTTAAAAATGGATTTTTCCCCAAAAATTGGGTTCATTTTTCGCATAATCAGCATTTCTTCCTCCGAAACTAGGTTCATTTTCCACAAAATCCCTATTAACCCCCAAAACTGGGTACATTTTCACACAAATCAGGTTGTCCCCTCCAAACTGATTTCATTTTCCTCAAAATCATCTATTTCCACTCCGCACTTGGTTCATTTTCCCCAAAATCAGGATTTTTCCCCATTACTGGGTTCATATTCCCCAAAATAATATTTTCCCCCCTAAAACTGGGTTCATTTTCCCCAAAGTCGGATTTTTTCCTCCCAAACTGGGTTGATTTTCCCCAAAGTCGGTTTTCTTCGAGCAGAACTCGATTCATTTCCCTACAAGTTTGTTTCCCTCCCCCAAACACTGTTCATTTTCCCAAAAATTCGGGTTTTTTACCCCATTACTGGGTTCATTTTCCCCAAAATAATTTTTTTCCCCAAAACTGGGATCATTTTCCTTAAAAATGGATTTTTCCCCAAAAATTGGGTTCATTTTCCGCATAATCAGCATTTTTTCCTCTAAAACTAGGTTCATTTTCCAAAAGATCCCTATTAACCCCCAAAACTGGGTACATTTTCACACAAATCAGGTTGTCCCCTCCAAACTGATTTCATTTTCCTCAAAATCAACTCTTTCCACTCCGCACTTCATTCATTTACCCCAAAATCAGGATTTTTCCCCATTACTGGGTTCATTTTCCCCAAAATAATTTTTTCCCCCAAAAAACTGGGTTCATTTTCCCCAAAATATGTTTTTTCCACGAAAACTGGGGTTATATCCCTAAATATCGGGTTTTCCCCACCAAATTGTATTCATTTTCCTCGACATATGGATTTTTGAACCAGTTACTGGCTTTATTTCCCCAAAATCTTTTTTTTCCTTCAAAACTGGGTTCATTTTCATCAAAAATGATTGTTTCCCCCCAAACTGGTTTCATTTTCTCCATAATCAGGATTTTACCCCATTACAGGGTTCATTTTCCCCAAAATAATTTTTTCTCCCCCAAAACTGGGTTCATTTTCCCCAAAATAAGTTTTTTTCACGAAAACTGGGTTCATTTCCCTACATATCGGGTTTTCCCCACCAAATTGTATTCATTTTCCCCGACATATGGATTTTTGAACCAGTTACTGGCTTTATTTCCCCAAAATCTTTTTTTTCCTTCAAAACTGGGTTCATTTTCATCAAAAATGATTGTTTCCCCCCAAATTGGTTTCATTTTCCCCAAAATCCTTTTTTCCCCAAAAAAACTGGGTGCATTTTAACACAAATCAAGTTTTCCCCTCCAAAATGTGTTCATTTTCCCCAAAAACAGTTTTTTTCCCCATACCTGGTTGATTTCCCCAAAATCGTTTTTTTTCCCCCAAAACTGTGTTCACTTACTCCAAAGTCGGATTTTTTCCTCCCAAACTGAGTTGATTTTCCCCAAAGTCAGGTTTTTTTCGAGCAAAACTCGGTTCATTTCCCTACAAGTTTGTTCCCCCCCCCAAACTCAGTTGATTTTCCCAAAAATTCGTGTTTTTTACCCGATTAGTGGCTTCATTTTCCCCAAAACATTTTTTTCCCCAAAACTGGGATCATTTTCCTTAAAAATGGATTTTTCCCCAAAAATTGGGTTCATTTTCCACATAATCAGCATTTTTTCCTCTAAAACTAGGTTCATTTTCCAAAAGATCCCTATAGACCCCCAAAACTGGGTACATTTTCACACAAATCAGGTTGTCCCCTCCAAACTGATTTCATTTTCCTCAAAATCTTCTATTTCCACTCCGCACTTGGTTCATTTTCCCCAAAATCAGGATTTTTCCCCATTACTGGGTTCATTTTCCCCAAAATAATTTTTTCCCCCAAAAAACTGGGTTCATTTTCCCCAAAATATGTTTTTTCCACCAAATCTGGGGTTATTTCCCTACATATCGGGTTTTCCCCACCAAATTGTATTCATTTTCCTCGACATATGGATTTTTGAACCAGTTACTGGCTTTATTTCCCCAAAATCTTTTTTTTCCTTCAAAACTGGGTTCATTTTCATCAAAAATGATTGTTTCCCCCCAAACTGGTTTCATTTTCCCCATAATCAGGTTTTTACCCCATTACAGGGTTCATTTTCCCCAAAATAATTTTTTCCCCCCCAAAACTGTGTTAATTTTCCCCAAAATATGTTTTTTTCCACCAAAACTGGGTTTATTTCCCTACATATCGGGTTTTCCCCACCAAATTGTATTCATTTTCCCCGACATATGGATTTTTGAACCAGTTACTGGCTTTATTTCCCCAAAATCTTTTTTTTCCTTCAAAACTGGGTTCATTTTCATCAAAAATGATTGTTTCCCCCCAAACTGGTTTCATTTTCCCCAAAATCCTTTTTTCCCCAAAAAAACTGGGTGCATTTTAACACAAATCAAGTTTTCCCCTCCAAAATGTGTTCATTTTCCCCAAAATCAGGTTTACTCCCCGATACCTGCTTGATTTCCCCAAAATCGGTTTTTTTCCCCCAAAACTGTGTTCACTTACCCCAAAGTCGGATTTTTTCCTCCCAAGCAGAGTTGATTTTCCCCAAAGTCGGGGTTTTTTCGAGCAAAACTCGGTTCATTTCCCTACAAGTTTTTTCCCCCCCCAAACTCTGTTGATTTTCCCAAAAATTCGGGTTTTTTACCCGATTACTGGCTTCATTTTCCCCAAAACATTTTTTTCCCCAAAACTGGGATCATTTTCCTTAAAAATGGATATTTCCCCAAAAATTGGGTTCATTTTCCGCATAATCAGCATTTTTTCCTCCAAAACTAGGTTCATTTTCCACAAAATCTCTATTAACCCCCAAAACTGGGTACATTTTCACACAAATCAGGTTGTCCCCTCCAAACTGATTTCATTTTCCTCAAAATCTTCTATTTCCACTCCGCACTTGGTTCATTTTCCCCAAAATCAGGATTTTTCCCCATTACTGGGTTCATATTCCCCAAAATAATATTTCCCCCCCTAAAACTGGGTTCATTTTCCCCAAAGTCGGATTTTTTCCTCCCAAGCAGAGTTGATTTTCCCCAAAGTCGGTTTTCTTCGAGCAAAACTCGATTCATTTCCTTAGAAGTTTGTTTCCCTCCACCAAACACTGTTCATTTTCCCAAAAATTCGAGTTTTTTAACCCATTACTGGGTTCATTTTCCCCAAAATGATTTTTTTCCCCAAAACTGGGATCATTTTCCTTAAAAATGGATTTTTCCCCAAAAATTGGGTTCATTTTCCGCATAATCAGCATTTTTTCCTCCGAAACTAGCTTCATTTTCCAAAAGATCCCTATTGACCCCCAAAACTGGGTACATTTTCACACAAATCAGGTTGTCCCCTCCAAACTGATTTCATTTTCCTCAAAATCTTCTATTTCCACTCCGCACTTGGTTCATTTTCCCCAAAATCAGGATTTTTCCCCATTACTGGGTTCATTTTCCCCAAAATAATATTTTCCCCCCTAAAACTGGGTTCATTTTCCCCAAAGTCGGATTTTTTCCTCCCAAACTGGGTTGATTTTCCTCAAAGTCGGTTTTCTTCGAGCAAAACTCGATTCATTTCCCTACAAGTTTGTTTCCCTCCCCCAAACACTGTTCATTTTCCCAAAAATTCGGGTTTTTTACCCCATTACTGGGTTCATTTTCCCCAAAATAATTTTTTTCCCCAAAACTGGGATCATTTTCCTTAAAAATGGATTTTTCCCCAAAAATTGGGTTCATTTTCCGCATAATCAGCATTTTTTCCTCCAAAACTAAGTTCATTTTCCAAAAGATCCCTATTAACCCCCAAAACTGGGTACATTTTCACACAAATCAGGTTGTCCCCTCCAAACTGATTTCATTTTCTTCAAAATCAACTCTTTCCACTCCGCACTTGGTTCATTTTCCCCAAAATCAGTATTTTTCCCCATTACTGTGTTCATTTTCCCAAAAATAATTTTTTCCCCCCAAAACTGGGTTCATTTTCCCCAAAATATGTTTTTTCCACCAAAACTGGGTTTATTTCCCTACATATCGGGTTTTCCCCACCAAATTGTGTTTATTTTCCCCGACATATGGATTTTTGAACCAGTTACTGACTTTATTTCACCAAAATCTTTTTTTTCCCTTCAAAACTGGGTTCATTTTTATCAAAAATGTTTGTTTCCCCCCAAACTGGTTTCATTTTCCCCATAATCAGGATTTTACCCCATTACAGGGTTCATTTTCCCCAAAATAATTTTTTCCCCAAAAAAACTGGGTTCATTTTCCCCAAAATATGTTTTTTCCACCAAAACTGGGTTCATTTCCCTACATATCGGGTTTTCCCCACCAAATTGTATTCATTTTCCCTGACATATGGTTTTTTGAACCAGTTACTGGCTTTATTTCCCAAAAATCTTTTTTTTTCCTTCAAAACTGGGTTCATTTTCATCAAAAATGATTGTTTCCCCCCAAACTGGTTTCATTTTCCCCAAAATCCTTTTTTCCCCCAAAAAACTGGGTGCATTTTAACACAAATCAAGTTTTCCCCTCCAAAATGTGTTCATTTTCCCCAAAATCAGGTTTTTCCCCCATACCTGGTTGATTTCCCCAAAATCGGGTTTTTTCCCCCAAAACTGTGTTCACTTACCCCAAAGTCAGATTTTTTTCCTCCCAAACTGGGTTGATTTTCCCCAAAGTCGGTTTTCTTTGAGCAAAACTCGGTTCATTTCCCTACAAGTTGGTTTCCCACCCCCAAACTCTGTTGATTTTCCCAGAAATTCGGGTTTTTTACCCGATTACTAAGTACATTTTCCCCAAAATATTTTTTTTCACCAAAACTGGGTTCATTTTCTTTAAAAATGTAGTTTTCTCCCAAAACTGGGTTCTTTTTCCGCATAATGAGCATTTTTTCCTCCAAAACTAGGTTCATTTTCCACAAAATCCCTATTAACCCCCAAAACTGGGTACATTTTCACACAAATCAGGTTGTCCCCTCCAAACTGATTTCATTTTCCTCAAAATCTTCTCTTTCCACTCCGCACTTAGTTCATTTTCTCCAAAATCAGGATTTTTCCCCATTACTGGGTTCATTTTCCCCAAAATAATATTTCCCCCCCAAAACTGGGTTCATTTTCCCCAAAATATGTTTTTTTCACCAAAACTGGGTTCATTTCCCTACATATCGGGTTTTCCCCACCAAATTGTGTTCATTTTCCCCGACACATGGATTTTTGAACCAGTTACTGGCTTTATTTCCCCAAAATCTTTTTTTTCCTTCAAAACTGGGTTCATTTTCATCAAAAATAATTGTTTCCCCCCAAACTGGTTTCATTTTCCCCATAATCAGCTTCTTTCTTCCCAAACTGTGTTCATTTTCCCCAAAATCCTTTTTTTCCCCAAAAAAATGGCTGCATTTTAACACAAATCAAGTTTTCCCCTCCAAACTGTGTTCATTTTCCCCAAAATCAGGTTTATTCCCCCATACCTGGTTGATTTACCCAAAATAATTTTTTTCCCCAAAACTGGGTTAATTTTCCTTAAAAATGGATTTTCCCCCCAAAACTGGGTTCATTTTCCCCAAAATCAGCTTCTATCCTCCAACACTGGGTTCATTTTCACCACAATCCTTTTTTTCTTCAAAACACTGGGTGCATTTTCACACAAATCAACGTTTCCCTTCCAAACAGTGTTCATTTTCCCCAAAATCAGTTTTTTTCCCCATTACTGGATTCATTTTTCCAAAATCGGGTTTTTTCCTCCAAAACAGGGTTCATTTTCCACAAAATCGGCTTTTTTCCTGCCAAACTGAGTTGATTTTCCACAAAGTCGTTTTTTTTTCGAGCAAAACTCGGTTCATTTCCCTACAAGTTGGTTTCCCCCCACCAAACTCTGTTGATTTTCCCAAAAATTCGAGTTTTTTACCCCGTTAATGGGTTCATTTTCCCCGACATATGGACTTTTGAACCAGTTACTGGCTTTATTTCCCCAAAATAATTTTTTTCCTTCAAAACTGGGTTCATTTTCATCAAAAATGATTGTTTCCCCCCAGACTGGTTTCATTTTCCCCATAATCAGGATTTTTCCCCATTACAGGTTTCATTTTCCCCAAAATAATTTTTTCCCCGAGAAAACTGGGTTCATTTTCCCCAAAATATGTTTTTTCCACCAAAACTGGGTTTATTTCCCTACATATCGGGTTTTCCGCACAGAATTGTGTTTATTTTCACCGACATATGGATTTTTGAACCATTTACTGGCTTTATTTCACCAAAATATTTCTTTCCTTCCCCAAACTGGTTCATTTTCGTCATAAATGATTGTTTCCCCCCAAACTGGTTTCATTTTCCCCAAAATCCTTTTTTCCCCCAAAAAACTGGGTGCATTTTAACACAAATCAAGTTTTCTCCTCCAAACTGTGTTCATTTTCCTCAAAATCAGGTTTATTCCCCCATACCTGGTTGATTTCACCAAAATCGGGTTTTTTCCCCCAAAATTGGGTTCATTTTCCCCAAAGTCGGATTTTTTCCTCCCAAACTGGGTTGATTTTCCCCAAAGTCGGTTTTCTTTGAGCAAAACTCGGTTCATTTCCCTACAAGTTTGTTCCCCCCCCCAAACTCTGTTGACTTTCCCAAAAAATCGTTGGTTTTACCCCATTACTGGGTTCATTTTCCCCAAAATATTTTTTTTCTCCAATACTGGGTTCATTTTCCTTAAAAATGGATTTTTCCCCAAAAACTGGGTTCATTTTTGCGTATAATCAGCATTTTTTCCTCTATAAACTAGGTTAATTTTCCACAAAATCCCTATTAACCCACCAAACTGGGTACGTTTTCACACAAATCACGTTGTCCCCTCCAAACTGATTTCATTTTCCTCAAAATATTCTATTTCCACTCCGCACTTGGTTCATTTTCCCCAAAATCAGGATTTTTCCCCATTACTGGGTTCATTTTCCCCAAAATATATGTTTTCCAAAAAACTGGGTTTATTCCCCAACAAATTGGGTTTTCCCCACCAAATTGGTTTCATTTTCCCCAAAATCCGGGTTTTTTACTCAATTACTGGCTTTATTTCCACAAAATATTTTTCCCCCCAAACTGGTTTCATTTTCCCCATAATGAGCTTCTATCCTCCCAAACTGGGTTCATTTTCCCCCAAATCCTTTTTTTCTTCAAAACACTGGGTGCATTTTCACACAAATCAAGTTTGCCCCTCCAAACTGTGTTCATTTTCCCCAAAATCAGGTTTTTTCCCCAATACTGGGTTCATTTCGCCAAAATCGGGTTTTTTCCCCCAGAACTGGGTTCACTTTCCCCAAAGTCGGATTTTTTCCTCCCAAACTGAAGTGATTTTCCCCAAAGTTGGTTTTTTTTCGAGCAAAACTCGGTTCATTTCCCTACAAGTTTCCCCCCCCCCCCCAAACACTGTTGATTTTCCAAAACTTTGGGGTTTTTACCCGATTACTGGGTTCATTTTCCCCAAAACATTTTTTTTTCCCAAAACTGGGATTATTTTCCTTAAAAATGGATTTTTCCCCCACAACTGGGTTCATTTCCCGCATAATCAGCATTTTTTCCTCCAAAACTAGGTTCATTTTCCACAAAATCCCTATTAACCCCCAAAACTGGGTACATTTTCACACAAATCAGGTTGTCCCCCCCAAACTGATTTCATTTTCCTCAAAATCTTCTTTTTCCACTCCGCACTTGGTTCATTTTCCCCAAAATCAGGATTTTTCCCCATTACTGGGTTCATTTTCCCCAAAATATTTTTTCCCCCCAAAACTGGGTTCATTTTCCCCAAAATACGGTTTTTCCACCAAAACTGGGTTTATTTCCCTACATATCACGTTTTCCCCACCAAATTGTGTTCATATTCTCCAAAATATGGATTTTTGAACCAGTTACTCGCTTTATTTCCTCAAAATCCTTTTTTTCCTTCAAAATTGGGTTCATTTTCATCAAAAATGATTGTTTCCCCCAAAACTGAGTTCATTTTCCCCATAATCAGGTTTTTTCCCCATTACAGGGTTCATTTTCTCCAAAATATGTTTTTTCCACCAAATATGGGATTATTTCCCTACATATCGTGTTTTCCCAACCAAATTGTGTTCATTTTCCCCGACATATGGATTTTTGAACCAGTTACTGGCTTTATTTGCCCAAAATAATATTTTTCCTTCAAAACTGGGTTCATTTTCTTTAAAAATGGATTTTTCCCACAAAACTGGGTTAATTTTACGCATAATCTGCATTTTTTCCTCCGAAACTAGGTTCATTTTCCACAAAATCCCTATTAACCACCAAAACTGGTTACATTTTCACACAAATCAGGTTGACCCCTCGAAACTGATTTCATTTTCCTCAAAATATTCTATTTCCCCCAAAACTGGATTCATTTTCCCCAAGATAATTTTTTTCCCCGCAACACTGGGTTCATTTTCCCTAAAATATATTTTTTCCACCAAAACTGGTTTTATTTCCCTACATATCGGGTTTTCCCCACCAAATTGTGTACATTTTCCCCGACATATGGATTTTTGAACCAGTTACTGGATTTATTTCCCAAAAATCTTTTTTTTCCTTCCCCAAATTGGGTTCATTTTCGTCAAAAATGATTGTTTCCCCCCAAACTGGTTTCATTTTCCCCAAAATCCTTTTTTCCACAAAAAAACTGGGTGCATTTTAACACAAATCAAGTTTTCCCCTCCAAACTGTGTTCATTTTCCCCAAAATCATTTTTTTTCAACATTACTGGGTTAATTTTTCCAAAATCGGGTTTTTTCCTCCAAAACAGGGTTCATTTTCCCCAAAATCGGCTTTTTTCCTCCCAAACTGAGTTGATTTTCCACAAAGTCGGGTTTTTTTTGAGGAAAACTCGGTTCATTTCCCTACAAGTTGGTTTCCCTCCACGAAACTCTGTTGATTTTCCCAAAAATTCGGGTTTTTCCTCTCCAAACTGTGTTCATTTTCCCCAAAATAGGGTTTTTTCCCCCAAAACTGGGTTCATTTTCCCCAAAGTCGGATTTTTTCCTCCCAAACTGGGTTGATTTTCCCCATAGTCGGTTTTCTTCGAGGAAAACTCGGTTCATTTCCCTACAAGTTTGTTTCCCTCCCCCAAACTATGTTGATTTTCCAAAAATTCGGGTTTTTTACCCGATTACTGGGTTCATTTTCCCCAAAATATGTTTTTTCCACCAAAACTGTGTTTATTTCCCTACATATCGGGTTTTCCCCACCAAATTGTGTTCATTTTCCCCGAGACATGGATTTTTGAACCAGTTACTGGCTTTATTTCCCCAAAATATTTTTTTTCCTTCAAAACTGGGTTCATTTTCATCAAAAATGATTGTTTCCCCCCAAACTGGTTCATTTTCGTCAAAAATTATTGTTTCCCCCCAAACTGGTTTCATTTTCCCCAAAATCCTTTTTTCCCAAAAAAAACTGGGTGCATTATAACACAAATCAAGTTTTCCCTTCCAAACTGTGTTCACTTTCCCCAAAATCAGGTTTATTCCCCCATACCTGGTTGATTTCCCCAAAATCGGGTTTTTTCCCCCAAAACTGTGTTCACTTTCCCCAAAGTCGGATTTTTTCCTCCCAAACTGGGTTGATTTTCCCCAAAGTCGGTTTTCTTCGAGCAAAACTCGGTTCATTTCCCTACAAGTTTGTTTCCCTCCCCCAAACTCTGTTGATTTTCCCAAAAAATCGGTTTTTTTACCACATTACTGGGTTCATTTTCCCCAAAATGATTTTTTTCCCCAAAACTGGGTTCATTTTCCTTAAAAATGGATTTTTTCCCCAAAATTGGATTCATTTTCCGCATAATCAGCATTTTTTCCTCCAAAACTAGGTTCAATTTCCAAAAAATCCTTATTAACCCCCAAAACTGGGTACATTTTCACACAAATCAGGTTGTCCCCTCCAAATTGATTTCATTTTCCTCAAAATCTTCTATTTCCACTCCGCACTTGGCTCATTTTCCCCAAAATCAGGATTTTTCCCCATTACTGGGTTCATTTTCCCCAAAATCCGGGTTTTTTACTCAATTACTGGCTTTATTTCCACAAAATATTTTTCCCCCCCAAACTGGGCTCATTTTCCCCAAAATCAGCTTCTATCCTCCCAAACTGCGTTCATTTTCCCCAAAATCCTTTTTTTCTTCAAAACACTGGGTGCATTTTCACACAAATCAAGTTTGCCCCTCCAAACAGTGTTTATTTTCCCCAAAATCAGTTTTTTTCCCCATTACTGGGTTCATTTCCCAAAAAATCGCATTTTTTCCCACAAAACTGGGTTCATTTTCCCCAAAGTCGGATTTTTTCCTCCCAAACTAGGTTGATTATCCCCAAAGTCGGTTTTGTTTCGAGCAAAACTCGGTTCATTTCCCTACAAGTAGGTTTCCCCACCCCGAACTCTGTTGATTTTCCCAAAACTTCGGGTTTTTTAACACATTACTGGGTTCATTTTCCCCAAAATATTTCTTTTCCCCAAAACTGGGTTCATTTTCCTTAAAAATCGGATTTTCTCCCCAAAATTGGTTTCATTTCCGCATAATCAGCATTTTCCTCCTCTAAAACTAGGTTCATTTTCCACAAAAACCCTATTAACCCCCAAAACTGGGTACGTTTTCACACAAATCAGGTTGTCCCCTCCAAACTGATTTCATTTTCCTCAAAATCTTCTATTTCCACTCCGCACTTGGTTCATTTTCCCGAAAATCAGGATTTTTCCCCATTACTGGGTTCATTTTCCCCAAAATAATTTTATCCCCCCCAAAACTGGGTTCATTTTTCGCATAATCAGCATTTTTCCTCTAGAACTAGGTTCATTTTCATCAAAATCCCTATTAACCCCCCAAAATGGGTACGTTTTCACACAAATCAAGTTGTCCCCTCCAAACTGATTTCATTTTCCTCAAAATCTTCTATTTCCACTCCGCACTTGGTTCAGTTTCCCCAAAATCTGGATTTTTCCGCATTACTGGGTTCGTTTTCCCCAAAATATCTGTTTTCCACAAAACTGGGTTTATTCCCCTACAAATTGGGTTTTCCCCACCAAACTGGGTTCATTTTCCCCAAAATCCGTGTTTTTTACTCAATTACTGGCATTATTTCCACAAAATATTTTTCCCCCCAATCTGGGTTCATTTTCCCCAAAATATTTTTTTCCCCAAAACTGGGTTCATTTTCCTTAAAAATGGATTTTCCACCCAAAACTGGGTTCATTTTCCACATAATCAGCATTTTTTCCTCCAAAACTAGGTTCATTTTCCACAAAATCCCTATTAACCCCCTAAACTGGGTACATTTTCACACAAATCAGGTTGTCCCCTCCAAATTGATTTCATTTTCCTCAAAATCTTCTATTTCCAATCCGCACTTGGTTCATTTTCCCCAAATCAGGATTTTTTCCCATTACTGGGTTCATTTTCCCCAAAATATATGTTTTCAACAAAACTGGGTTTATTCCCCTACAAATTGGGTTTTCCCCACCAAACTGGGTTCATTTTCCCCAAAATCCGGGTTTTTTACTCAATTACTGGCTTTATTTCCACAAAATATTTCCCCCCCCCCCCCCCAAACTGGGTTCATTTTCCCCAAAATCAGCTTCTATCCTCCCAAACTGGGTTCATTTTCCCCAAAATCCTTTTTTTCTTCAAAACACTGGGTGCATTTTCACGCAAATCAAGTTTGCCCTTCCAAACAGTGTTCATTTTCCCAAAATCAGTTTTTTTCCCCATTACTGGGTTCATTTCCCAAAAATCGCGTTTTTTCCCACAAAACTGGGTTCATTTTCCATAAAGTCGGATTTTTTCCTCCCAAACTAGGTTGATTATCCCCAAAGTCGGTTTTTTTTCGAGCAAAACTCGGTTCATTTCCCTACAAGTAGGTTTACCCCCCCAAACTCTGTTGATTTTCCCAAAACTTCGGGTTTTTTACCCCATTACTGGGTTCATTTTCCCCAAAATATTTTTTTTCCCCAAAACTGGGTTCATTTTCCTTAAAAATGGATTTTCCCCCCAAAACTGGGTTCATTTTCCGCATAATCAGCATTTTTTCCTCCAAAACTAGGTTCATTTTCCACAAAATCCCTATTAACCCCCAAAACTGGGTACATTTTTACACAAATCAGGTTGTCCCCTCCAAATTGATGTCATTTTCGTCAAAATCTTCTATTTCCACTCCTTACTTGGTTCATTTTCCCCAAATCAGGATTTTTCCCCATTACTGGGTTCATTTTCCCCAAAATATATATTTTCAACAAAACTGGGTTTATTCCCCTACAAATTGGGTTTTCCCCACCAATCTGGGTTCATTTTCCCCAAAATCTGGGTTTTTTACTCAATTACTGGCTTTATTTCCACAAAATATTTTCCCCTCCAAACTGGGTTCATTTTCCCCTTAATCAGCATCTATCCTCCCAAACTGGGTTCTTTATCCCCAAAATCCTTTTTTTCTTCGAAACACTGGGTGAATTTTCACACAAATCAAGTTTGCCCCTCCAAACAGTGTTCATTTTCCCCAAAATCAGTTTTTTTCCCCATTACTGGGTTCATTTCCCCAAAGTCGGATTTTTTCCTCCCAAACTGTGTTGATTTTCCCCAAAGTCGGTTTTCTTCGAGCAAAACTTGGTTCAATTCACTACAAGTTTGTTTCCCTCCCCCAAACTCTGTGGATTTTCCCAAAAAATCGGGTTTTTTACCACATTACTGGGTTCATTTTCCCCAAAATAATTTTTTTCCCCAAAACTGGGTACATTTTCCACATAATCAGCATTTTTTCCTCTAAAATTAGGTTCATTTTCCACAAAATCCCTATTAACCCCCCAAACTGGGTACGTTTTCACACAAATAAGGTTGTCCCCTCCAAACTGATTTCGTTTTCCTCAAAATCTTCTATTTCCACTCCGCACTTGGTTCATTTTCCCCAAAATCAGGATTTTTCCCCATTACTGGGTTCATTTTCCCCAAAATCCGTGTTTTTTACTCAATTACTGGCTTTATTTCCACAAAATATTTTCCCCCCCCAAACTGGGTTCATTTTCCCCAAAATCAGCTTCTATCCTCCCAAACTGGGTTCATTTTCCCCAAAATCCTTTTTTTCTTCCAAACACTGGGTGCATTTTCACACAAATCAAGTTTGCCCCTCCAAACAGTGTTCATTTTCCCCAAAATCAGGTTTTTTCCCCATTACTGGGTTCATTTCCCCAAAATCGTGTTTTTTCCCCCAAAACTGCATTCATTTTCCCCAAAGTCGGATTTTTTCCTCCCAAACTGGGTTGATTTTCCCCAAAGTCGTTTTTTTTTCGAGCAAAACTCGGTTCATTTCCCTACAAGTTGGTTTCCCACCACCAAACTCGGTTGATTTTCCAAAAACTTCGGGTTTTTTTCCCCATTACTGTGTTCATTTTCCCCAAAATATTTCTTTTCCCCAAAACTGGGTTCATTTTCCTTAAAAATTGGATTTTCCCCCCAATATTGGTTTCATTTACCGCATAATCAGCATTTTTCCTCTAGTACTAGGTTCATTTTCCAAAAAATCACTATTAACCCCCCAAACTGGGAACGTTTTCACACACATCAGGTTGTCCCGTCCAAACTGATTTCATTTTCCTCAAAATCTTCTATTTCCACTCCGCACTTGTTTCATTTTCCCGAAAATCAGGATTTTTCCCCATTACTGGGTTCATTTTCCCCAAAATAATTTTATCCCCCCCAAAAATGGGTTCATTTTCCGCATAATCAGCATTTTTCCCCTAAAGCTAGGTTCATTTTCCACAAAATCCCTATTAACCCCCAAAACTGGGTACGTTTTCACACAAATCAGGTTGTCCCCTCCAAATTGATTTCATTTTCCTCAAAATCTTCTATTTCCACTCCGCACTTGGTTCATTTTCCCGAAAATCAGGATTTTTCCCCATTACTGGGTTCATTTTCCCCAAAATAATTTTATCCCCCCCAAAACTGGGTACATTTTTCGCATAATCAGCATTTTTCCTCTAGAACTAGGTTCATTTTCCACAAAATCCCTATTAACCTCCCAAAATGGGTACGTTTTCACACAAATCAGGTTGTCCCCTCCAAACTGATTTCATTTTCCTCAAAATCTTCTATTTCCACTCCGCACTTGGCTCATTTTCCCCAAAATCAGGATTTTTCCCCATTACTGGGTTCATTTTCCCCAAAATCCGGGTTTTTTACTCAATTACTGGCTTTATTTCCACAAAATATTTTTCCCCCCCAAACTGGGCTCATTTTCCCCAAAATCAGCTTCTATCCTCCCAAACTGCGTTCATTTTCCCCAAAATCCTTTTTTTCTTCAAAACACTGGGTGCATTTTCACACAAATCAAGTTTGCCCCTCCAAACAGTGTTTATTTTCCCCAAAATCAGTTTTTTTCCCCATTACTGGGTTCATTTCCCAAAAAATCGCATTTTTTCCCACAAAACTGGGTTCATTTTCCCCAAAGTCGGATTTTTTCCTCCCAAACTAGGTTGATTATCCCCAAAGTCGGTTTTGTTTCGAGCAAAACTCGGTTCATTTCCCTACAAGTAGGTTTCCCCACCCCGAACTCTGTTGATTTTCCCAAAACTTCGGGTTTTTTAACACATTACTGGGTTCATTTTCCCCAAAATATTTCTTTTCCCCAAAACTGGGTTCATTTTCCTTAAAAATCGGATTTTCTCCCCAAAATTGGTTTCATTTCCGCATAATCAGCATTTTCCTCCTCTAAAACTAGGTTCATTTTCCACAAAAACCCTATTAACCCCCAAAACTGGGTACGTTTTCACACAAATCAGGTTGTCCCCTCCAAACTGATTTCATTTTCCTCAAAATCTTCTATTTCCACTCCGCACTTGGTTCATTTTCCCGAAAATCAGGATTTTTCCCCATTACTGGGTTCATTTTCCCCAAAATAATTTTATCCCCCCCAAAACTGGGTTCATTTTTCGCATAATCAGCATTTTTCCTCTAGAACTAGGTTCATTTTCATCAAAATCCCTATTAACCCCCCAAAATGGGTACGTTTTCACACAAATCAAGTTGTCCCCTCCAAACTGATTTCATTTTCCTCAAAATCTTCTATTTCCACTCCGCACTTGGTTCAGTTTCCCCAAAATCTGGATTTTTCCGCATTACTGGGTTCGTTTTCCCCAAAATATCTGTTTTCCACAAAACTGGGTTTATTCCCCTACAAATTGGGTTTTCCCCACCAAACTGGGTTCATTTTCCCCAAAATCCGTGTTTTTTACTCAATTACTGGCATTATTTCCACAAAATATTTTTCCCCCCAATCTGGGTTCATTTTCCCCAAAATATTTTTTTCCCCAAAACTGGGTTCATTTTCCTTAAAAATGGATTTTCCACCCAAAACTGGGTTCATTTTCCACATAATCAGCATTTTTTCCTCCAAAACTAGGTTCATTTTCCACAAAATCCCTATTAACCCCCTAAACTGGGTACATTTTCACACAAATCAGGTTGTCCCCTCCAAATTGATTTCATTTTCCTCAAAATCTTCTATTTCCAATCCGCACTTGGTTCATTTTCCCCAAATCAGGATTTTTTCCCATTACTGGGTTCATTTTCCCCAAAATATATGTTTTCAACAAAACTGGGTTTATTCCCCTACAAATTGGGTTTTCCCCACCAAACTGGGTTCATTTTCCCCAAAATCCGGGTTTTTTACTCAATTACTGGCTTTATTTCCACAAAATATTTCCCCCCCCCCCCCCCAAACTGGGTTCATTTTCCCCAAAATCAGCTTCTATCCTCCCAAACTGGGTTCATTTTCCCCAAAATCCTTTTTTTCTTCAAAACACTGGGTGCATTTTCACGCAAATCAAGTTTGCCCTTCCAAACAGTGTTCATTTTCCCAAAATCAGTTTTTTTCCCCATTACTGGGTTCATTTCCCAAAAATCGCGTTTTTTCCCACAAAACTGGGTTCATTTTCCATAAAGTCGGATTTTTTCCTCCCAAACTAGGTTGATTATCCCCAAAGTCGGTTTTTTTTCGAGCAAAACTCGGTTCATTTCCCTACAAGTAGGTTTACCCCCCCAAACTCTGTTGATTTTCCCAAAACTTCGGGTTTTTTACCCCATTACTGGGTTCATTTTCCCCAAAATATTTTTTTTCCCCAAAACTGGGTTCATTTTCCTTAAAAATGGATTTTCCCCCCAAAACTGGGTTCATTTTCCGCATAATCAGCATTTTTTCCTCCAAAACTAGGTTCATTTTCCACAAAATCCCTATTAACCCCCAAAACTGGGTACATTTTTACACAAATCAGGTTGTCCCCTCCAAATTGATGTCATTTTCGTCAAAATCTTCTATTTCCACTCCTTACTTGGTTCATTTTCCCCAAATCAGGATTTTTCCCCATTACTGGGTTCATTTTCCCCAAAATATATATTTTCAACAAAACTGGGTTTATTCCCCTACAAATTGGGTTTTCCCCACCAATCTGGGTTCATTTTCCCCAAAATCTGGGTTTTTTACTCAATTACTGGCTTTATTTCCACAAAATATTTTCCCCTCCAAACTGGGTTCATTTTCCCCTTAATCAGCATCTATCCTCCCAAACTGGGTTCTTTATCCCCAAAATCCTTTTTTTCTTCGAAACACTGGGTGAATTTTCACACAAATCAAGTTTGCCCCTCCAAACAGTGTTCATTTTCCCCAAAATCAGTTTTTTTCCCCATTACTGGGTTCATTTCCCCAAAGTCGGATTTTTTCCTCCCAAACTGTGTTGATTTTCCCCAAAGTCGGTTTTCTTCGAGCAAAACTTGGTTCAATTCACTACAAGTTTGTTTCCCTCCCCCAAACTCTGTGGATTTTCCCAAAAAATCGGGTTTTTTACCACATTACTGGGTTCATTTTCCCCAAAATAATTTTTTTCCCCAAAACTGGGTACATTTTCCACATAATCAGCATTTTTTCCTCTAAAATTAGGTTCATTTTCCACAAAATCCCTATTAACCCCCCAAACTGGGTACGTTTTCACACAAATAAGGTTGTCCCCTCCAAACTGATTTCGTTTTCCTCAAAATCTTCTATTTCCACTCCGCACTTGGTTCATTTTCCCCAAAATCAGGATTTTTCCCCATTACTGGGTTCATTTTCCCCAAAATCCGTGTTTTTTACTCAATTACTGGCTTTATTTCCACAAAATATTTTTACCCCCCAAACTGGGTTCATTTTCCCCAAAATCAGCTTCTATCCTCCCAAACTGGGTTCATTTTCCCCAAAATCCTTTTTTTCTTCAAAACACTGGGTGCATTTTCACACAAATCAAGTTTGCCCCTCCAAACAGTGTTCATTTTCCCCAAAATCAGGTTTTTTCCCCATTACTGGGTTCATTTCCCCAAAATCGTGTTTTTTCCCCCAAAACTGCATTCATTTTCCCCAAAGTCGGATTTTTTCCTCCCAAACTGGGTTGATTTTCCCCAAAGTCGTTTTTTTTTCGAGCAAAACTCGGTTCATTTCCCTACAAGTTGGTTTCCCACCACCAAACTCGGTTGATTTTCCAAAAACTTCGGGTTTTTTTCCCCATTACTGTGTTCATTTTCCCCAAAATATTTCTTTTCCCCAAAACTGGGTTCATTTTCCTTAAAAATTGGATTTTCCCCCCAATATTGGTTTCATTTACCGCATAATCAGCATTTTTCCTCTAGTACTAGGTTCATTTTCCAAAAAATCACTATTAACCCCCCAAACTGGGAACGTTTTCACACACATCAGGTTGTCCCGTCCAAACTGATTTCATTTTCCTCAAAATCTTCTATTTCCACTCCGCACTTGTTTCATTTTCCCGAAAATCAGGATTTTTCCCCATTACTGGGTTCATTTTCCCCAAAATAATTTTATCCCCCCCAAAAATGGGTTCATTTTCCGCATAATCAGCATTTTTCCCCTAAAGCTAGGTTCATTTTCCACAAAATCCCTATTAACCCCCAAAACTGGGTACGTTTTCACACAAATCAGGTTGTCCCCTCCAAATTGATTTCATTTTCCTCAAAATCTTCTATTTCCACTCCGCACTTGGTTCATTTTCCCGAAAATCAGGATTTTTCCCCATTACTGGGTTCATTTTCCCCAAAATAATTTTATCCCCCCCAAAACTGGGTACATTTTTCGCATAATCAGCATTTTTCCTCTAGAACTAGGTTCATTTTCCACAAAATCCCTATTAACCTCCCAAAATGGGTACGTTTTCACACAAATCAGGTTGTCCCCTCCAAACTGATTTCATTTTCCTCAAAATCTTCTATTTCCACTCCGCACTTGGTTCAGTTTCCCCAAAATCTGGATTTTTCCGCATTACTGGGTTCGTTTTCCCCAAAATATATGTTTTCCACAAAACTGGGTTTATTCCCCTACAAATTGGGTTTTCCCCACCAAACTGGGTTCATTTTCCCCAAAATCCGGGTTTTTTACTCAATTACTGGCTTTATTTCCACAAAATATTTTTCCCCCCAAACTGGGTTCATTTTCCCCAAAATATTTTTTTTCCCCAAAACTTGGTTCATTTTCCTTAAAAATGGATTTTCCCCCCAAAACTGGGTTCATTTTCCGCATAATCAGCATTTTTTCCTCCAAAACTAGGTTCATTTTCCACAAAATCCCTATTAACCCCCAAAACTGGGTACATTTTCACTCAAATCAGGTTGTCCCCTCCAAATTGATTTCATTTTCCTCAAAATCTTCTATTTCCACTCCGCACTTGGTTCATTTTCCCCAAATCAGGATTTTTCCCCATTACTGGGTTCATTTTCCCCAAAATATATGTTTTCAACAAAACTGGGTTTATTCCCCTACAAATTGGGTTTTCCCCACCAAACTGGGTTCATTTTCCCCAAAATCCGGGTTTTTTACTCAATTACTGGCTTTATTTCCACAAAATATTTTTCCCCCCCAAACTCCTGCAATCCACGAGGAGGAGGTTAGAGACCTACTGAGCCGCTTGGACCCTCATAAGTCTATGGGGCCGGATGGGATCCATCCTAGGGTGCTGAGAGAGCTGGCGGATGAGCTTGCTAAGCCGCTCTCCATCATCTTTCAGCGGTCCTGGCTCTCTGGAGAGGTCCCGGAAGACTGGAAGTTGGCCAATGTGACGCCCATCCACAAGAAGGGCCGTAAGGATGATCCAGGTAATTACAGACCTGTCAGCCTGACCTCGGTCCCAGGTAAAATCATGGAGAAGATAATCCTGGGTGAAATCATGCACCACCTGCAGAACGGTCAAGAAATCAGGCCCAGCCAGCATGGATTTAGGAGGGGTAGGTCCTGCCTGACCAACCTGATCTCCTTTTACGATCATGTGACTCGCCTGGTGGATGAGAGGAAGGCTGTGGATGTGGTATACTTGGATTTCAGTAAGGCCTTTGACACGGTCCCCCACAGTAGACTCCTAGGGAAGCTGGCAGCTCGTGGCCTAGATGGGAGCACTTTGTGCTGGGTTAGGAATTGGCTGGATGGCCGAGCCCAAAGAGTGATGGTAAATGGTGTTTCATCCAGTTGGCGGCCGGTCACCAGTGGTGTCCCCCAGGGCTCGGTATTGGGTCCCGTCCTGTTTAATGTCTTTATTGACGATTTGGATGAGGGGATTGAGTCCATCATCAGCAAATTTGCAGATGATACCAAGCTGGGAGGAAGAGTCGATCTGCTAGAGGGTAGGATGGCCCTACAGAGGGACCTGGACAGATTGGAGAGCTGGGCCGATTCTAATGGGATGATGTTTAATAAGTCCAAATGTCGGGTACTTCATTTTGGACACAACAATCCCATGCAGAGCTACAGACTGGGGACAGAGTGGCTAGAGAGTAGTCAGGTAGAAAAGGACCTGGGAGTGCTGGTGGACAGGAAGCTCAACATGAGCCAGCAGTGTGCCCAGGTGGCCAAGAAGGCTAATGGAATCCTGGCCTGCATCAGGAATAGTGTAGTAAGCAGGACCAGAGAAGTTATTGTCCCCCTGTACTCGGCACTGGTCAGGCCTCACCTTGAATATTGTGTCCAGTTCTGGGCCCCTCAGTATGGGAAAGATGTTAGGATACTGGAATGTGTTCAGAGGAGGGCAACGAAGATGGTGAGGGGGCTGGAGCACAAGCCCTATGAGGAGCGACTGAGGGAATTGGGGCTGTTTAGCCTGGAGAAGAGGAGGCTCAGGGGAGACCTCATTGCTCTCTACAACTACCTAAAAGGAGGTTGTAGTCGGGCAGGGGTTGGTCTCTTCTCTCAGGTGACCAGTGGCAGAACCAGAGGGCATGGACTTAAGCTTCGTCAGGGAAAGTTTAGACTTGATGTGAGGAAAAAATTCTTCACTGAAAGGGTGATTGGCCATTGGAATGGGCTGCCCAGGAAGGTGGTGGAGTCACCGACCCTGGAGGTGTTTAAAGGGAGACTGGATGAGGCACTGAGTGCCATGGTCTAGATGATGGTTGGTGTTAGTGTTAGGTTATAGGTTGGACTTGATGATCTCAGAGGTCCTTTCCAACCTTATGATACTGTGATACTGTGATACTGTGATACTGGGTTCATTTTCCACAAAATCAGCTTCTATCCTCCCAAACTGGGTTCATTTTCCCCAAAATCCTTTTTTTCTTCAAAACACTGGGTGCATTTTCACACAAATCAAGTTTGCCCCTCCAAACAGTGTTCATTTTCCCCAAAATCAGTTTTTTTCCCCATTACTGGGTTCATTTCCCAAAAATCGCGTTTTTTCCCACAAAACTGGGTTCATTTTCCCCAAAGTCGGATTTTTTACTCCCAAACTAGGTTGATTATCCCCAAAGTTGGTTTTTTTTCGAGCAAAACTCGGTTCATTTCCCTACAAGTAGGTTTCCCCCCCCAAACTCTGTTGATTTTCCCAAAACTTCGGGTTTTTTATCCCATTACTGGGTTCATTTTCCCCAAAATATTTTTTTTCCCCAAAACTGGGTTCATTTTCCTTAAAAATTGGATTTTCCCCCCAATATTGGTTTCATTTTCCGCATAATCAGCATTTTTCCTCTAGTACTAGGTTCATTTTCCACAAAATCCCTATTAACCCCCCAAACTGGGAACGTTTTCACACACATCAGGTTGTCCCGTCCAAACTGATTTCATTTTCCTCAAAATCTTCTATTTCCACTCCGCACTTGTTTCATTTTCCCGAAAATCAAGATTTTTCCCCATTACTGGGTTCATTTTCCCCAAAATAATTTTATCCCCCCCCAAAACTGGGTTCATTTTCCGCATAATCAGCATTTTTTCCTCCAAAACTAGGTTCATTTTCCACAAAATCCCTATTAACCCCCAAAACTGGGTACATTTTCACACAAATCAGGTTGTCCCCTCCAAATTGATTTCATTTTCCTCAAAATCTTCTATTTCCACTCCGCACTTGGTTCATTTTCCCCAAATCAGGATTATTCCCCATTACTGGGTTCATTTTCCCCAAAATATATGTTTTCCACAAAATGGGGTTTATTCCCCTACAAATTGGGTTTTCCCCACCAAACTGGGTTCATTTTCCCCACAATCCGGGTTTTTTACTCAATTACTGGCTTTATTTCCACAAAATATTTTCCCCCTCAACTGGGTTCATTTTCCCCATAATAAGCATCTATCCTCCCAAACTGGGTTCATTTTCCCCAAAATCAGTTTTTTTCCCCATTACTGGGTTCATTTCCCCAAAATCGGGTTTTATCCCTAAAACCGGTTTCATTTTCCCCAAAATCCTTTTTTTCTTTAAAACACTGGGTGCATTTTCACACAAATCAAGTTTGCCCCTCCAAACAGTGTTCATTTTCCCCAAAATCATGTTTTTTCCACCATTACTGGGATCATTTCCTTAAAATGGGTTTTTTTCCCCCAAAACTGGGTTCATTTTCCCTAAAGTCGGATTTGTTCCTCCCAAACTGTGTTGATTTTCCCCAAAGTCGGTTTTCTTCGAGCAAAACTCGGTTCAATTCACTACAAGTTTCTTTCCCTCCCCCAAACTGTGTGGATTTTCCCAAAAAATCGGGGTTTTTACCCCATTACTGGGTTCATTTTCCCCAAAATAATTTTTTTCCCCAAAACTGGGTTCATTTTCCCCAAAGTCGGATTTTTTCCTCCCAAACTGGGTTGATTTTCCCCAAAGTCGGTTTTCTTCGAGCAAAACTCGGTTCTTTTCCCTACAAGTTTGTTTCCCTCCTCCAAACTCTGTGGATTTTCCCAAAACTTCCTGTTTTTTACCCCATTACTGGGTTCATTTTCCCCAAAATATTTTTTTCCCCAAAACTTGGTTCATTTTCCCCAAAGTCGGTTTTTTTCCTCCCAAAATTGGTTGATTTTCCCCAAAGTCGGTCTTTTTTTCGACCAAAACTCGGTTCATTTCCCTACAAGTTGGTTTCCCAACCCCAAACTCTGTTGATTTTCCCAAAACTTCCTGTTTTTTACCCCATTACTGGGTTCATTTTCCCCAAAATATTTTTTTTCCCCAAAACTGGGTTCATTTTTATTAAAAATGGATTTCCCCCCCAAAACTGGGTTCATTTTCCGCATAATCAGCATTTTTTCCTCTAAAACTAGGTTGATTTTCCACAAAATCCCTATTAACCCCCAAAACTGGGTACATTTTCACACAAATCAGGTTGTCCCCTCCAAACTGTTTAATTTTCCTCAAAATCTTCTATTTCCACTCCGCACTTGGTTCATTTTCCCCAAAATCAGGACTTTTCCCCATTACTGGGTTCATTTTCCCCAAAATATATGTTTTCCACAAAACGGGGTTTATTCCCCTACAAATTGGGTTTTCCCCACCAATCTGGGTTCATTTTCCCCACAATCCGGGTTTTTTACTCAATTACTGGCTTTATTTCCACAAAATATTTCCCCCCCCCAAACTGGGTTCATTTTCCCCATAATCATCATCTATCCTCCCAAACTGGGTTGATTTTCCCCAAAATCCTTTTTTTCTTCAAAACACTGGGTGCATTTTCACACAAATCAAGTTTGCCCCTCCAAACAGTGTTCATTTTCACCAAAATAAGCTTTTTTCCCCATTACTGTGTTCATTTTTCCAAAATCGGGTTTTATCCCCAAAACTGGGTTCATTTTCACCAAAGTCGGATTTTTTCCTCCCAAACTGGGTTGATTTTCCCCAAAGTCGGTTTTTTTTCGAGCAAAACTCGGTTCATTTCCCTACAAGTTGGTTTCCCCCCCCCAAACTCTGTTGATTTTCCCAAAAATTCGGGTTTTTTTACCCATTACTGGGTTCATTTTCCCCAAAATATTTTTTTCCCCAAAACTGGGTTCATTTTCCTTAAAAGTGGATTTTTCCCCAAAAATTGGTTTCATTTTCCGCATAATCAGAATTTTTTTCTTCCGAAACTAGGTTCATTTTCCACAAAAATCCTATTAACCCCCCAAACTGGGAACGTTTTCACACACATCAGGTTGTCCCCTCCAAACTGATTTAATTTTCCTCAAAAAATCTTCTATTTCCACTCCGCACTTGGTTCATTTTCCCCAAAATCAGGACTTTTCCCCATTACTGGGTTCATTTTCCCCAAAATATATGTTTTCCACAAAACGGGGTTTATTCCCCTACAAATTGGGTTTTCCCCACCAATCTGGGTTCATTTTTCCCACAATCCGGGTTTTTTACTCAATTACTGGCTTTATTTCCACAAAATATTTCCCCCCCCCAAACTGGGTTCATTTTCCCCATAATCAGCATCTATCCTCCCAAACTGGGTTGATTTTCCCCAAAATCCTTTTTTTCTTCAAAACACTGGGTGCATTTTCACACAAATCAAGTTTGCCCCTCCAAACAGTGTTCATTTTCACCAAAATAAGCTTTTATCCCCATTACTGGGTTCATTTTTCCAAAATCGGGTTTTATCCCCAAAACTGGGTTCATTTTCACCAAAGTCGGATTTTTTCCTCCCAAACTGGGTTGATTTTCCCCAAAGGCGGGTTTTTTTCGAGCAAAACTCGGTTCATTTCCCTACAAGTTGGTTTCCCACCCCCAAACTCTGTTGATTTTCCCAAAACTTCAGGTTTCTTACCCCATTACTGGGTTCATTTTCCCCAAAATATTTTTTTCCCCAAAAACTGGGTTCATTTTCCGCATAATCAGCATTTTTTCCTCCAAAACTAGGTTCATTTTACACAAAATCCCTATTAACCCCCAAAACTGGGTACATTTTCACACAAATCAGGTTGTCCCCTCCAAACTGATTTCATTTTCCTCAAAATCTTCTATTTCCTCTACGCACTTGGTTCATTTTCCACAAAATATTTTTTTTCCCAAAAACTGGATTCATTTTCCTTAAAAATTGGATTTTCTCCCCAAAATTGGTTTCATTTTCCGCATAATCAGCATTTTTTCCTCCAAAACTACGTTCATTTTCCACAAAATCCCTATTAACCCCCAAAACTGGGTACATTTTCACACAAATCAGGTTGTCCCCTCCAAACTGATTTCATTTTCCTCAAAATCTTCTATTTCCTCTACGCACTTGGTTCATTTTCCACAAAATATTTTTTTTCCCCAAAACTGGATTCATTTTCCTTAAAAATTGGATTTTCTCCCCAAAATTGGTTTCATTTTCCGCATAATCAGCATTTTTTCCTCCAAAACTAGGTTCATTTTCCACAAAATCCCTATTAACCCCCAAAACTGGGTACGTTTTCACACAAATCAGGTTGTCCCCTCCAAACTGATTTCATTTTCCTCAAAATCTTCTATTTCCACTCCGCACTTGGTTCATTTTCCCCAAAATCAGGATTTTTCCCCATTACTGGGTTCATTTTCCCCAAAATATATGTTTTCCACAAAACTGGGTTTATTCCCCTACAAATTGGGTTTTCCCCACCATACTGAGTTCATTTTACCCAAAATCCGGGTTTTTTACTCAATTACTGGCTTTATTTCCACAAAATATTTTCCCCCCCAAACTGGGTTCATTTTCCCCAAAATCCGGGTTTTTTACTGAATTACTGGCTTTATTTCCACAAAATATTTCCCCCCCAAACTGGGTTCATTTTCCCCATAATCAGCATCTATCCTCCCAAACTGGGTTGATGTTCCCCAAAATCCTTTTTTTCTTCAAAACACTGGGTGCATTTTCACACAAATCAAGTTTGCCCCTCCAAACAGTGTTCATTTTCACCAAAATCAGGTTTTTTCCCCATTACTGGGTTCATTTCCCCAAAATCGCGTTTTTTCCCCCAAAACTGGGTTCATTTTCCCCAAAGTCGGATTTTTTCCTCCCAAACTGGGTTGATTTTCCCCAAAGTCGGTTTTTTTTCGAGCAAAACTCGGTTCATTTCCTTACAAGTTGGTTTCCCACCCCCAAACTCTGTTGATTTTCCCAAAACTTCGGGTTTTTTATCCCATTACTGGGTTCATTTTCCCCAAAATATTTTTTTTCCCCAAAACTGGGTTCATTTTCCTTAAAAATTGGATTTCCCCCCAAAATTGGTTACATTTTCCGCATAATCAGCATTTTTTCCTCCAAAACTAGGTTCATTTTCTACAAAATCCCTATTAACCCCCAAAACTGGGTACGTTTTCACACAAATCAGGTTGTCCCCTCCAAACTGATTTCATTTTCCTCAAAATCTTCTATTTCCTCTCCGCACTTGGTTCATTTTCCCCAAAATCAGGATTTTTCCCCAATACTGGTTTCATTTTCCCCAAAATAATTTTATCCTCACAAAACTGGGTTCATTTTCCGCATAATTAGCATTATTCCTCTAAAACTTGGTTCTTTTTCCACAAAATCCCTATTAACCCACCAAACTGGGTACGTTTTCCCACAAATCATGTTGTCCCCTCCAAACTGATTTCATTTTCCTCAAAATCTTCTATTTCCACTCCGCACTTGGTTCATTTTCCCCAAAATCAGGATTTTTCCCCATTACTGGGTTCATTTTCCCCAAAATATATGTTTTCCACAAAACTGGGTTTATTCCCCTACAAATTGGGTTTTCCTCACCGAACTGGGTTCATTTTCCCCAAAATCCGGGTTTTTAACTCAATTACTGGCTTTAATTCCACAAAATATTTTTCCCCCCCAAACTGGTTTCATTTTCCCCAAAATCAGCTTCTATCCTCCCAAACTGCTATCATTTTCCCCAAAATCCTTTTTTTCTTCAAAACACTGGGTGCATTTTCACACAAATCAAGTTTGCCCATCCAAACAGTGTTCATTTTCCCCAAAATCAGTTTTTTTCCCCATTACTGGGCTCATTTCCCCAAAATTGGGTTTTATCCCCAAAACTGGGTTCATTTTCCCCAAAGTCGGATTTTTTCCTCCCAAACTGGGTTGATTTTCCCCAAAGTCGGTTTTTTTTCGAGCAAAACTCGGTTCATTTCCCTACAAGTTGGTTTCCCCCCCCCAAACTCTGTTGATTTTCCCAAAAATTCGCGTTTTTTTACCCATTACTGGGTTCATTTTCCCCAAAATATTTTTTTCCCGAAAACTGGGTTCATTTTCCTTAAAAATGGATTTTTCCCCAAAAATTGGTTTCATTTTCCGCATAATCAGCATTTTTTCCTCCAAAACTAGGTTCATTTTCCACAAAATCCCTATTAACCCCCAAAACTGGGTACGTTTTCACACAAATCAGGTTGTCCCCTCCAAACTGATTTCATTTTCCTCAAAATCTTCTATTTCCACTCCGCACTTGGTTCATTTTCCCCAAAATCAGGATTTTTCCCGATTACTGGGTGCATTTTCCCCAAAATATATGTTTTCCACAAAACTGGGTTTATTCCCCTACAAATTGGGTTTTCCCCACCATACTGGGTTCATTTTACCCAAAGTCCGGGTTTTTTACTCAATTACTGGCTTTATTTCCACAAATTATTTTTCCCCCCCAAACTGGGTTCATTTTCCCCAAAATCAGCTTCTATCCTCCCAAACTGGGTTCATTTTCCCCAAAATCCTTTTTTTCTTCAAAACACTGGGTGCATTTTCACACAAATCAAGTTTGCCCCTCCAAACAGTGTTCATTTTCCCCAAAATCAGGTTTTTTCCCCATTACTGGGTTCATTTTCCCCAAAATATATGTTTTACACAAAACTGGGTTTATTCCCCTACAAATTGGGTTTTCCCCACCAAACTGGGTTCATTTTCCCCAAAATCCGGGTTTTTTACTGAATTACTGGCTTTATTTCCACAAAATATTTCCCCCCCCAAACTGGGTTCATTTTCCCCATAATCAGCATCTATCCTCCCAAACTGGGTTCATTTTCCCCAAAATCCTTTTTTTCTTCAAAACACTGGGTGCATTTTCACACAAATCAAGTTTGCCCCTCCAAACAGTGTTCATTTTCACCAAAATAAGCTTTTTTCCTCATTACTGGGTTCATTTCCCCGAAATCGGGTTTTATCCCCAAAACTGGGTTCGTTCTCACCAAAGTCGGATTTTTTCCTCCCAAACTGGGTTGATTTTCCCCAAAGTCGGGTTTTTTTCGAGCAAAACTCGGTTCATTTCCCTACAAGTTGGTTTCCCCCCCCCCAAACTCTGTTGATTTTCCCAAAACTTCAGGTTTTTTACCCCATTACTGGGTTCATTTTCCCCAAAATATTTTTTTTCCCCAAAACTGGGTTCATTTTCCTTAAAAATGGGTTTTTCCCCAAAAACTGGGTTCATTTTCCACATAATCAGCATTTTTTCCACCAAAACTAGGTTCATTTCCCACAAAATTCCTATTAACCCCCAAAACTGGGTACATTTTCACGCAAATCAGGTTGTCCCCTCCAAACTGATTTCATTTTCCTCAAAATCTTCTATTTCCTATACGCACTTGGTTCATTTTCCACAAAATATTTTTTTTCCCCAATACTGGATTCATTTTCCTTAAAAATTGGATTTTCTCCCCGAAATTGGTTTCATTTTCCGCATAATCAGCATTTTTTCCTCCAAAACTAGGTTCATTTTCCACAAAATCCCTATTAACCCCCAAAACTGGGTACATTTTCACACAAATCTGGTTGTCCCCTTCAAACTGATTTCATTTTCCTCAAAATCTTCTATTTCCACTCCGCACTTGGTTCATTTTCCCGAAAATCAGGATTTTTCCCCATTACTGGGTTCATTTTACAAAAATAATTTTATCCCCCCCAAAACAGGGTTCATTTTCCGCATAATCAACATTTTTCCTCTTAAACTAGGTTCATTTTCCACAAAATCCCTATTAACCCCCAAAACTGGGTACGTTTTCACACAAATCAGGTTGTCCCCTCCAAACTGATTTCATTTTCCTCAAAATCTTCTATTTCCACTCTGCACTTGGTTCATTTTCCCCAAAATCAGGACTTTTCCCCATTACTGGGTTCATTTTCCCCAAAATATATGTTTTCCACAAAACTGGGTTTATTCCCCTACAAATTGGGTTTTCCCCCCCAAACTGTGTTCATTTTCCCCAAAATCAGCTTCTATCCTCCCAAACTGGGTTCATTTTCCCCAAAATCCTTTTTTTCTTCAAAACACTGGGTGCATTTTCACACAAATCAAGTTTGCCCCTCCAAACAGTGTTCATTTTCCCCAAAATCATGTTTTTTCCCCATTACTGGGTTCATTTCCCCAAAATCGCGTTTTTTCCCCCAAAACTGGGTTCATTATCCCTAAAGTCGGATTTTTTCCTCCCAAACTGGGTTGATTTTCCCCAAAGTCGGTTTTTTTTTGAGCAAAACTCGGTTCATTTCCCTACAAGTTGGTTTCACACCCCCAAACTTTGTTGATTTTCCCAAGACTTCGAGTTTTTTACCCCATTACTCGGTTCATTTTCCCCAAAATATTTTTTTTCCCCAAAACTGGGTTCATTTTCCTTAAAAATGGATTACCCCCCACAACAGGGTTCATTTTCCGCATAATCAGCATTTTTTCCTCCGAAACTAGGTTCATTTTCCACAAAATCCCTATTAACCCCCAAAACTGGGTACGTTTTCACAAAAACCAGGTTGTCCACCCCAAACTGATTTCATTTTCCTTAAAATCTTCTATTTCCACTCCGCACTTGGTTCATTTTCCCCAAAATCAGGATTTTTCCCCATTACTGGGTTCATTTTCCCCAAAATAATTTTATCCCCCCCAAAACTGGGTTCATTTTCCGCATAATCAGCATTTTTCCTGTAAAACTGGGTTCATTTTCCACAAAATCCCTATTAACCCCCAAAACTGGTTACGTTTTCACACAAATCAGTTTGTCCCCTCCAAACTGATTTCATTTTCCTCAAAATCTTCTATTTCCACTCCGCACTTGGTTCATTTTCCCGAAAATCAGGATTTTTCCCCATTACTGGGTTCATTTTCCCCAAAATATATGTTTTCCTCAAAACTGTGTTTATTCCCCTACAAATTGGGTTTTCCCCACCAAACTGGGTTCATTTTCCCCAAAATCCGGGTTTTTTACTGAATTACTGGCTTTATTTCCACAAAATATTTCCCCCCCCAAACTGGGTTCATTTTCCCCATAATCAGCATCTATACTCCCAAGCTGTGTTCATTTTCCCCAAAATCCTTTTTTTCTTCAAAACACTGGGTGCATTTTCACACAAATCAAGTTTGCCCCTCCAAACAGTGTTCATTTTCACCAAAATAAGCTTTTTTCCTCATTACTGGGTTCATTTCCCCAAAATCGGGTTTTATCCCCAAAACTGGGTTCATTTTCACCAAAGTCGGATTTTTTCCTCCCAAACTGGGTTGATTTTCCCCAAAGGCGGTTTTTTTTCGAGCAAAACTCGGTTCATTTCCCTACAAGTTGGTATCCCCCCCCCCAAAACTCTGTTGATTTTCCCAAAACTTCAGGTTTTTTACCCGATTACTGGGTTCATTTTCCCCAAAATATATGTTTTCCACAAAACTGGATTTATTCCCCTACAAATTGGGTTTTCCCCACCATACTGGGTTCATTTTACCCAAAATTCGGGTTTTTTACTCAATTACTGGCTTTATTTCCACAAATTATTTTCCCCCCAAAACTGGGTTCATTTTCCCCATAATCCGCATCTATCCTCCCAAACTGGGTTCTTTTTCTCCAAAAACCCTTTTTTTCTTCAAAACACTGGGTGCATTTTCGCACAAATCAAGTTTGCCCCTCCAAACAGTGTTCATTTTCCCCAAAATCAGGTTTTTTCCCCATTACTGGGTTCATTTCCCCAAAATCGCGTTTTTTCCCCCAAAACTGGGTTCATTTTCCCCAAAGTCGGATTTTTTCCTACCAAACTGGGTTGATTTTCCCCAAAGGCGGTTTTTTTTCGAGCAAAACTCGGTTCATTTCCCTACAAGTTGGTTTCCCCCCCCCCAAAACTCTGTTGATTTTCCCAAAACTTCAGGTTTTTTACCCCATTACTGGGTTCATTTTCCCCAAAATATATGTTTTCCACAAAACTGGATTTATTCCCCTACAAATTGGGTTTTCCCCACCATACTGGGTTCATTTTACCCAAAATTCGGGTTTTTTACTCAATTACTGGCTTTATTTCCACAAATTATTTTCCCCCGCAAACTGGGTTCATTTTCCCCATAATCCGCATCTATCCTCCCAAACTGGGTTCTTTTTCTCCAAAAACCCTTTTTTTCTTCAAAACACTGGGTGCATTTTCGCACAAATCAAGTTTGCCCCTCCTAACTGTGTTCATTTTCCCCAAAATCAGGTTTTTTCCCCATTACTGGGTTCATTTCCCCAAAATCGCGTTTTTTCCCCCAAAACTGGGTTCATTTTCACCAAAGTCGGATTTTTTCCTACCAAACTGGGTTGATTTTCCCCAAAGTCGGTTTTTTTTCGAGCAAAACTCGGTTCATTTCCCTACAAGTTGGTTTCACACCCCCAAACTCTGTTGATTTTCCAAAAACTTCGGTTTTTTTATCCCATTACTGGGTTCATTTTCCCCAAAATATTTTTTTTCCCCAAAAATGTGTTCATTTACCTTAAAAATTGGATTTCCCCCCAAAATTGGTTACATTTTCCGCATAGTCAGCATTTTTTCCTCCAAAACTACGTTCATTTTCCACAAAATCCCTATTAACCACCAAAACTGGGTACGTTTTCACACGAATCAGGTTGTCCCCTCCAAACTGATTTCTTTTTCCTCAAAATCTTCTATTTCCTCTCCGCACTTGGTTCATTTTCCCCAAAATCAGGATTTTTCCCCAATACTGGGTTCATTTTCCCCAAAATAAATTTATCCTCACCAAAACTGGGTTCATTTTCCGCATAATTAGCATTATTCCTCTAAAACTTGGTTCTTTTTCCACAAAATCCCTATTAACCCACCAAAATGGGTACGTTTTCACACAAATCATGTTGTCCCCTCCAAACTGATTTCATTTTCCTCAAAATCTTCTATTTCCACTCCGCACTTGGTTCATTTTCCCCAAAATCAGGATTTTTCCCCATTACTGGGTTCATTTTCCCCAAAATATATGTTTTCCACAAAACTGGGTTTATTCCCCTACAAATTGGGTTTTCCTCACCAAACTGGGTTCATTTTACCCAAAATCCGGGGTTTTTACTCAATTACTGGCTTTATTTCCACAAAATATTTTTCCCCCCAAACTGGGTTTCTTTTTCTCCAAAATCAGCTTCTATCCTCCCAAACTGGGTTCATTTTCCCAAAAATCCTTTTTTTCTTCAAAACACTGGGTGCATTTTCATACAAATCAAGTTTGCCCCTCCAAACAGTGTTCATATTCCCCAAAAGCAGGTTTTTTCCCCATTACTGGGTTCATTTTCCCCAAAATCCGGGGTTTTTACTCAATTACTGGCTTTATTTCCACAAAATATTTTTCCCCCCAAACTGGGTTTCTTTTTCTCCAAAATAAGATTCTATCCTCCCAAACTGGGTTCATTTTCCCAAAAATCCTTTTTTTCTTCAAAACACTGGTTGCATTTTCATACAAATCAAGTTTGCCCCTCCAAACAGTGTTCATTTTCCCCAAAATCAGGTTTTTTCCCCATTACTGGGTTCATTTCCCCAAAATCGCGTTTTTTCCCCCAAAACTGGGTTCATTTTCCCCAAAGTCGGATTTTTTCCTCCTAAACCGGGTTGATTTTCCCCAAAGTTGGTTTTTTTTCGGGCAAAACTCGGTTCATTTCCCTACAAGTTGGTTTCCCACCCCCAAACTCTGTTGATTTTCCCAAAACTTCGGGTTTTTTACCCCATTACAGGGTTCATTTCCCCCAAAATATTTTTTTTCCCCAAAACTGGATTCATTTTCCTTAAAAATTGGATTTTCTCCCCAAAATTGGTTTCATTTTCCGCATAATCAGCATTTTTTCCTCCAAAACTAGGTTCATTTTCCACAAAATCCCTATTAACCCCCAAAACTGGGTACGTTTTCACACAAATCAGGTTGTCCCCTCCAAACTGATTTCATTTTCCTCAAAATCTTCTATTTCCACTCCGCACTTGGTTCATTTTCCCGAAAATCAGGATTTTTCCCCATTACTGGGTTCATTTTCCCCAAAATAATTTTATCCCCCCCAAAACTGGGTTCATTTTTCGCATAATCAGCATTTTTCCTCTAGAACTAGGTTCATTTTCATCAAAATCACTATTAACCCCCCAAAATGGGTACGTTTTCACACAAATCAGGTTGTCCCCTCCAAACTGATTTCATTTTCCTCAAAATCTTCTATTTCCACTCCGCACTTGGTTCAGTTTCCCCAAAATCTGGATTTTTCCGCATTACTGGGTTCGTTTTCCCCAAAATATATGTTTTCCACAAAACTGGGTTTATTCCCCTACAAATTGGGTTTTCCCCACCAAACTGGGTTCATTTTCCCCAAAATCCGTGTTTTTTACTCAATTACTGGCATTATTTCCACAAAATATTTTTCCCCCCAAACTGGGTTCATTTTCCCCAAAATATTTTTTTTCCCCAAAACTGGGTTCATTTTCCTTAAAAATGGATTTTCCCCCCAAAACTGGGTTCATTTTCCGCATAATCAGCATTTTTTCCTCCAAAACTAGGTTCATTTTCCACAAAATCCCTATTAACCCCCAAAACTGGGTACATTTTCACACAAATCAGGTTGTCCCCTCCAAATTGATTTCATTTTCCTCAAAATCTTCTATTTCCACTCCGCACTTGGTTCATTTTCCCCAAATCAGGATTTTTCCCCATTACTGGGTTCATTTTCCCCAAAATATATGTTTTCAACAAAACTGGGTTTATTCCCCTACAAATTGGGTTTTCCCCACCAAACTGGGTTCATTTTTCCCAAAATCCGGGTTTTTTACTCAATTACTGGCTTTATTTCCACAAAATATTCCCCCCCCCCCCCCAGACTGGGTTCATTTTCCCAAAAATCATGTTTTTTCCCCCATTACTGGGATCATTTCCTTAAAATGGTTTTTTTTCCCCCAAAACTGGGTTCATTTTTTCCAAAGTCGGATTTTTTCCTCCCAAACTGTGTTGATTTTCCCCAAAGTCGGTTTTCTACGAGCAAAACTCGGTTCAATTCACTACAAGTTTCTTTCCCTCCCCCAAACTGTGTGGATTTTCCCAAAAAATCGGGGTTTTTACCCCATTACTGGGTTCATTTTCCCCAAAATAATTTTTTTCCCCAAAACTGGGTTCATTTTCCACATAATCAGCATTTTTTCCTCCAAAACTAGGTTCATTTTCCACAAAATCCCTATTAACCCCCAAAACTGGGTACGTTTTCACACAAATCAGGTTGTCCCCTCCAAACTGATTTCATTTTCCTCAAAATCTTCTATTTCCACTCCGCACTTTGTTCATTTTCCCCAAAATCTGGATTTTTCCGCATTACTGCGTTCATTTTCCCCAAAATATATGTTTTCCACAAAACTGGGTTTATTCCCCTACAAATTGGGTTTTCCCCACCAAACTGGGTTCATTTTCCCCAAAATCCGGGTTTTTTACTCAATTACTGGCTTTATTTCCACAAAATATTTCCCCCCCCCAAACTGGGTTCATTTTCCCCAAAATCAGCTTCTATCCTCCCAAACTGGGTTCATTTTCCCCAAAATCCTTTTTTTCTTCAAAACACTGGGTGCATTTTCACACAAATCAAGTTTGTCCCTCCAAACAGTGTTCATTTTCCCCAAAATCAGTTTTTTTCCCCATTATTGTGTTCATTTCCCCAAAATTGGTTTTTATCCCCAAAACTGGGTTCATTTTCCCCAAAGTCGGATTTTTTCCTCCCAAACTGGGTTGATTTTCCCCAAAGTCGGTTTTCTTCGAGCAAAACTCGGTTCTTTTCCCTACAAGTTTGTTTCCCTCCTCCAAACTCTGTGGATTTTCCCAAAACTTCCTGTTTTTTACCCCATTACTGGGTTCATTTTCCCCAAAATATTTTTTTCCCCAAACCTTGGTTCATTTTCCCCAAAGTCGGTTTTTTTCCTCCCAAAATTGGTTGATTTTCCCCAAAGTCGGTCTTTTTTTCGACCAAAACTCGGTTCATTTCCCCACAAGTTGGTTTCCCAACCCCAAACTCTGTTGATTTTCCCAAAACTTCCTGTTTTTTACCCCATTACTGGGTTCATTTTCCCCAAAATATTTTTTTTCCCCAAAACTGGGTTCATTTTTATTAAAAATGGATTTCCCCCCCAAAACTGGGTTCATTTTCCGCATAATCAGCATTTTTTCCTCTAAAACTAGGTTGATTTTCCACAAACTCCCTATTAACCCCCAAAACTGGGTACATATTCACACAAATCAGGTTGTCCCCTCCAAACTGATTTCATTTTCCTCAAAATCTTCTATTTCCACTCCGCACTTGGTTCATTTTCCCCAAAATCAGGACTTTTCCCCATTACTGGGTTCACTTTCCCCAAAATATATGTTTTCCACAAAACTGGGTTTATTCCCCTACAAATTGGGTTTTCCCCACCAAACTGGGTTCATTTTCCCCCAAATCCGTGTTTTTTACTCAATTACTGGCTTTATTTCCACAAAATATTTTTCCCCCCCAAACTGGGTTCATTTTCCCGAAAATCAGCATCTATCCTCCCAAACTGGGTTCATTTTCCCCAAAATCCTTTTTTTCTTCAAAACACTGGGTGCATTTTCACACAAATCAAGTTTGCCCCTCCAAACAGTGTTCATTTTCACCAAAATAAGCTTTTTTCCCCATTACTGGGTTCATTTTTCCATAATCGGGTTTTATCCCCAAAACTGGGTTCATTTTCACCAAAGTCGGATTTTTTCCTCCCAAACTGGGTTGATTTTCCCCAAAGTCGTTTTTTTTTCGAGCAAAACTCGGTTCATTTCCCTACAAGTTGGTTTCCCCCCCCCAAACTCTGTTGATTTTCCCAAAAATTCGGGTTTTTTTACCCCATTACTGGGTTCATTTTCCCCAAAATATTTTTTTCCCCAAAACTGGGTTCATTTTCCTTAAAAGTGGATTTTTCCCCCAAAATTGGTTTCATTTTCCGCATAATCAGAATTTTTTCCTCTGAAACTAGGTTCATTTTCCAAAAAATCGCTATTAACCCCCCAAACTGGGTACATTTTCACACAAATCAGGTTGTCCCCTCCAAACTGATTTCATTTTCCTCAAAATCTTCTATTTCCACTCCGCACTTGGTTCATTTTCCCCAAAATCAGGATTTTTTCCCCATTACTGGGTGCATTTTTCCCAAAATATATGTTTTCCACAAAACTGGGTTTATTCCCCTACAAATTGGGTTTTCCCCACCAAACTGGGTTCATTTTCCCCACAATCCGGGTTTTTTACTCAATTACTGGCTTTATTTCCAGAAAATATTTCCCCCCCCAACTGGGTTCATTTTCCCCATAATCAGCATCTATCCTCCCAAACTGGGTTTATTTTCCCCAAAATCAGTTTTTTTCCCCATTACTGGGTTCATTTCCCCAAAATCGGGTTTTATCCCTAAAACCGGTTTCATTTTCCCCAAAATCAGTTTTTTTCCCCATTACTGGGTTCATTTCCCCAAAATCGGGTTTTATCCCTAAAACCGGTTTCATTTTCCCCAAAATCAGTTTTTTTCCCCATTACTGGGTTCATTTCCCAAAAATCGCGTTTTTTCCCACAAAATTGGGTTCATTTTCCATAAAGTCGGATTTTTTCCTCCCAAACTAGGTTGATAATCCCCAAAGTCGGTTTTTTTTCGAGCAAAATTCGGTTCATTTCCCTACAAGTAGGTTTACCCCCCCAAACTCTGTTGATTTTCCCAAAACTTCGGGTTTTTTACCCCATTACTGGGTTCATTTTCCCCAAAATATTTTTTTCCCCCAAAACTGGCTTCATTTTCCTTAAAAATGGATTTTCCCCCCAAAACTGGGTTCATTTTCCGCATAATCAGCATTTTTTCCTCCAAAACTAGGTTCATTTTCCACAAAATCCCTATTAACCCACCAAACTGGGTACGTTTTCACACAAATCAGGTTGTCCCCTCCAAACTGATTTCATTTTCCTCAAAATCTTCTATTTCCTCTCCGCACTTGGTTCATTTTCCCCAAAATCAGGATTTTGCCCCAATACTGGGTTCATTTTCCCCAAAATAAATTTATCCTCACCAAAACTGGGTTCATTTTCCGCATAATTAGCATTATTCCTCTAAAACTTGGTTCTTTTTCCACAAAATCCCTATTAACACACCAAAATGGGTACGTTTTCACACAAATCATGTTGTCCCCTCCAAACTGATTTCATTTTCCTCAATATCTTCTATTTCCACTCTGCACTTGGTTCATTTTCCCCAAATCAGGATTTTTCCCCATTACTGGGTTCATTTTCCCCAAAATATATGTTTTCCAAAAAACTGGGTTTATTCCCCTACAAATTGGGTTTTCCCCACCAAATTGGTTTCATTTTCCCCAAAATCCGGGTTTTTTACTCAATTACTGGCTTTATTTCCACAAAATATTTTCCCCCCCAAACTGGGTTCATTTTCCCCATAATCAGCATCTATCCTCCCAAACTGGGTTCTTTTTCCCCAAAATCCTTTTTTTCTTCGAAACACTGGGTGAATTTTCACACAAATCAAGTTTGCCCCTCCAAACTGTGTTCATTTTCCCCAAAATCATTTTTTTTCCCCATTACTGGGTTCATTTCCCCAAAGTCGGATTTTTTCCTCCCAAACTGTGTTGATTTTCCCCAAAGTCGGTTTTCTTCGAGTAAAACTCGGTTCAATTCACTACAAGTTTCTTTCCCTCCCCCAAACTGTGTGGATTTTCCCAAAAAATCGGGGTTTTTACCCCATTACTGGGTTCATTTTCCCCAAAATAATTTTTTTCCCCAAAACTGGGTTCATTTTCCACATAATCAGCATTTTTTCCTCCAAAACTAGGTTCATTTTCCACAAAATCCCTATTAACCCCCAAAACTGGGTACGTTTTCACACAAATCAGGTTGTCCCCTCCAAACTGATTTCATTTTCCTCAAAATCTTCTATTTCCACTCCGCACTTTGTTCATTTTCCCCAAAATCTGGATTTTTCCGCATTACTGCGTTCATTTTCCCCAAAATATATGTTTTCCACAAAACTGGGTATATTCCCCTACAAATTGGGTTTTCCCCACCAAACTGGGTTCATTTTCCCCAAAATCCGGGTTTTTTACTCAATTACTGGCTTTATTTCCACAAAATATTTCCCCCCCCCAAACTGGGTTCATTTTCCCCAAAATCAGCTTCTATCCTCCCAAACTGTGTTCATTTTCCCCAAAATCCTTTTTTTCTTCAAAACACTGGGTGCATTTTCACACAAATCAAGTTTGTCCCTCCAAACAGTGTTCATTTTCCCCAAAATCAGTTTTTTTCCCCATTATTGTGTTCATTTCCCCAAAATTGGTTTTTATCCCCAAAACTGGGTTCATTTTCCCCAAAGTCGGATTTTTTCCTCCCAAACTGGGTTGATTTTCCCCAAAGTCGGTTTTCTTCGAGCAAAACTCGGTTCTTTTCCCTACAAGTTTGTTTCCCTCCTCCAAACTCTGTGGATTTTCCCAAAACTTCCTGTTTTTTACCCCATTACTGGGTTCATTTTCCCCAAAATATTTTTTTTCCCCAAAACTGGGTTCATTTTTATTAAAAATGGATTTCCCCCCCAAAACTGGGTTCATTTTCCGCATAATCAGCATTTTTTCCTCTAAAACTAGGTTGATTTTCCACAAAATCCCTATTAACCCCCAAACTGGGTACATTTTCACACAAATCAGGTTGTCCCCTCCAAACTGTTTAATTTTCCTCAAAATCTTCTATTTCCACTCCGCACTTGGTTCATTTTCCCCAAAATCAGGACTTTTCCCATTACTGGGTTCATTTTCCCCAAAATATATGTATTCCACAAAACTGGGTTTATTCCCCTCCAAATTGGGTTTTCCCCACCAAACTGCGTTCATTTTCCCCACAATCCGGGTTTTTTACTCAATTCCTGGCTTTATTTCCACAAAATATTTCCCCCCCCCAAACTGGGTTCATTTTCCCGAAAATCAGCATCTATCCTCCCAAACTGGGTTCATTTTCCCCAAAATCCTTTTTTTCTTCAAAACACTGGGTGCATTTTCACACAAATCAAGTTTGCCCCTCCAAACAGTGTTCATTTTCACCAAAATAAGCTTTTTCCCCATTACTGGGTTCATTTTTCCAAAATCGGGTTTTATCCCCAAAACTGGGCTCATTTTCACCAAAGTCGGATTTTTTCCTCCCAAACTGGGTTGATTTTCCCCAAAGTCGTTTTTTTTTCGAGCAAAACTCGGTTCATTTCCCTACAAGTTGGTTTCCCCCCCCCAAACTCTGTTGATTTTCCCAAAAATTCGGGTTTTTTTACCCCATTACTGGGTTCATTTTCCCCAAAATATTTTTTTCCCCAAAACTGGGTTCATTTTCCTTAAAAGTGGATTTTTCCCCAAAAATTGGTTTCATTTTCCGCATAATCAGAATTTTTTCCTCCGAAACTAGGTTCATTTTCCAAAAAATCACTATTAACCCCCCAAACTGGGTACATTTTCACACAAATCAGGTTGTCCCCTCCAAACTGATTTCATTTTCCTCAAAATCTTCTATTTCCACTCCGCACTTGGTTCATTTTCCCCAAAATCAGGATTTTTCCCCATTACTGGGTGCATTTTTCCCAAAATATATGTTTTCCACAAAACTGGGTTTATTCCCCTACAAATTGGGTTTTCCCCACCAAACTGGGTTCATTTTCCCCACAATCCGGGTTTTTTACTCAATTACTGGCTTTATTTCCAGAAAATATTTTCCCCCCCAACTGGGTTCATTTTCCCCATAATCAGCATCTATCCTCCCAAACTGGGTTTATTTTCCCCAAAATCAGTTTTTTTCCCCATTACTGGGTTCATTTCCCCAAAATCGGGTTTTATCCCTAAAACCGGTTTCATTTTCCCCAAAATCAGTTTTTTTCCCCATTACTGGGTTCATTTCCCAAAAATCGCGTTTTTTCCCACAAAATTGGGTTCATTTTCCATAAAGTCGGATTTTTTCCTCCCAAACTAGGTTGATAATCCCCAAAGTCGGTTTTTTTTCGAGCAAAATTCGGTTCATTTCCCTACAAGTAGGTTTACCCCCCCAAACTCTGTTGATTTTCCCAAAACTTCGGGTTTTTTACCCCATTACTGGGTTCATTTTCCCCAAAATATTTTTTTCCCCCAAAACTGGCTTCATTTTCCTTAAAAATGGATTTTCCCCCCAAAACTGGGTTCATTTTCCGCATAATCAGCATTTTTTCCTCCAAAACTAGGTTCATTTTCCACAAAATCCCTATTAACCCACCAAACTGGGTACGTTTTCACACAAATCAGGTTGTCCCCTCCAAACTGATTTCATTTTCCTCAAAATCTTCTATTTCCTCTCCGCACTTGGTTCATTTTCCCCAAAATCAGGATTTTGCCCCAATACTGGGTTCATTTTCCCCAAAATAAATTTATCCTCACCAAAACTGGGTTCATTTTCCGCATAATTAGCATTATTCCTCTAAAACTTGGTTCTTTTTCCACAAAATCCCTATTAACACACCAAAATGGGTACGTTTTCACACAAATCATGTTGTCCCCTCCAAACTGATTTCATTTTCCTCAAAATCTTCTATTTCCACTCCGCACTTGGTTCATTTTCCCCAAATCAGGATTTTTCCCCATTACTGCGTACATTTTCCCCAAAATATATGTTTTCCAAAAAACTGGGTTTATTCCCCTACAAATTGGGTTTTCCCCACCAATCTGGGTTCATTTTCCCCAAAATCCGGGTTTTTTACTCAATTACTGGCTTTATTTCCACAAAATATTTTCCCCCCCAAACTGGGTTCATTTTCCCCATAATCAGCATCTATCCTCCCAAACTGGGTTCTTTTTCCCCAAAATCCTTTTTTTCTTCGAAACACTGGGTGAATTTTCACACAAATCAAGTTTGCCCCTCCAAACAGTGTTCATTTTCCCCAAAATCATTTTTTTTCCCCATTACTGGGTTCATTTCCCCAAAGTCGGATTTTTTCCTCCCAAACTGTGTTGATTTTCCCCAAAGTCGGTTTTCTTCGAGCAAAACTCGGTTCAATTCACTACAAGTTTCTTTCCCTCCCCCAAACTGTGTGGATTTTCCCAAAAAATCGGGGTTTTTACCCCATTACTGGGTTCATTTTCCCCAAAATAATTTTTTTCCCCAAAACTGGGTTCATTTTCCACATAATCAGCATTTTTTCCTCCAAAACTAGGTTCATTTTCCACAAAATCCCTATTAACCCCCAAAACTGGGTACGTTTTCACACAAATCAGGTTGTCCCCTCCAAACTGATTTCATTTTCCTCAAAATCTTCTATTTCCACTCCGCACTTTGTTCATTTTCCCCAAAATCTGGATTTTTCCGCATTACTGCGTTCATTTTCCCCAAAATATATGTTTTCCACAAAACTGGGTTTATTCCCCTACAAATTGGGTTTTCCCCACCAAACTGGGTTCATTTTCCCCAAAATCCGGGTTTTTTACTCAATTACTGGCTTTATTTCCACAAAATATTTCCCCCCCCCAAACTGGGTTCATTTTCCCCAAAATCAGCTTCTATCCTCCCAAACTGGGTTCATTTTCCCCAAAATCCTTTTTTTCTTCAAAACACTGGGTGCATTTTCACACAAATCAAGTTTGTCCCTCCAAACAGTGTTCATTTTCCCCAAAATCAGTTTTTTTCCCCATTATTGTGTTCATTTCCCCAAAATTGGTTTTTATCCCCAAAACTGGGTTCATTTTCCCCAAAGTCGGATTTTTTCCTCCCAAACTGGGTTGATTTTCCCCAAAGTCGGTTTTCTTCGAGCAAAACTCGGTTCTTTTCCCTACAAGTTTGTTTCCCTCCTCCAAACTCTGTGGATTTTCCCAAAACTTCCTGTTTTTTACCCCATTACTGGGTTCATTTTCCCCAAAATATTTTTTTCCCCAAAACTTGGTTCATTTTCCCCAAAGTCGGTTTTTTTCCTCCCAAAATTGGTTGATTTTCCCCAAAGTCGGTCTTTTTTTCGACCAAAACTCGGTTCATTTCCCTACAAGTTGGTTTCCCAACCCCAAACTCTGTTGATTTTCCCAAAACTTCCTGTTTTTTACCCCATTACTGGGTTCATTTTCCCCAAAATATTTTTTTTCCCCAAAACTGGGTTCATTTTTATTAAAAATGGATTTCCCCCCCAAAACTGATTTCATTTTCCGCATAATCAGCATTTTTTCCTCTAAAACTAGGTTGATTTTCCACAAAATCCCTATTAACCCCCAAACTGGGTACATTTTCACACAAATCAGGTTGTCCCCTCCAAACTGTTTAATTTTCCTCAAAATCTTCTATTTCCACTCCGCACTTGGTTCATTTTCCCCAAAATCAGGACTTTTCCCATTACTGGGTTCATTTTCCCCAAAATATATGTTTTCCACAAAACTGGGTTTATTCTTCTCCAAATTGGGTTTTCCCCACCAAACTGCGTTCATTTTCCCCACAATCCGGGTTTTTTACTCAATTACTGGCTTTATTTCCACAAAATATTTCCCCCCCCCAAACTGGGTTCATTTTCCCGAAAATCAGCATCTATCCTCCCAAACTGGGTTCATTTTCCCCAAAATCCTTTTTTTCTTCAAAACACTGGGTGCATTTTCACACAAATCAAGTTTGCCCCTCCAAACAGTGTTCATTTTCACCAAAATAAGCTTTTTTCCCCATTACTGGGTTCATTTTTCCAAAATCGGGTTTTATCCCCAAAACTGGGTTCATTTTCACCAAAGTCGGATTTTTTCCTCCCAAACTGGGTTGATTTTCCCCAAAGTCGGTTTTTTTTCGAGCAAAACTCGGTTCATTTCCCTACAAGTTGGTTTCCCCCCCCCAAACTCTGTTGATTTTCCCAAAAATTCGGGGTTTTTTACCCCATTACTGGGTGCATTTTTCCCAAAATATATGTTTTCCACAAAACTGGGTTTATTCCCCTACAAATTGGGTTTTCCCCACCAAACTGGGTTCATTTTCCCCACAATCCGGGTTTTTTACTCAATTACTGGCTTTATTTCCAGAAAATATTTTCCCCCCCAACTGGGTTCATTTTCCCCATAATCAGCATCTATCCTCCCAAACTGGGTTTATTTTCCCCAAAATCAGTTTTTTTCCCCATAACTGGGTTCATTTCCCCAAAATCGGGTTTTATCCCTAAAACCGGTTTCATTTTCCCCAAAATCAGTTTTTTTCCCCATTACTGGGTTCATTTCCCAAAAATCGCATTTTTTCCCACAAAACTGGGTTCATTTTCCATAAAGTCGGATTTTTTCCTCCCAAACTAGGTTGATAATCCCAATAGTCGGTTTTTTTTCGAGCAAAACTCGGTTCATTTCCCTACAAGTAGGTTTACCCCCCCAAACTCTGTTGATTTTCCCAAAACTTCGGGTTTTTTACCCCATTACTGGGTTCATTTTCCCCAAAATATTTTTTTTCCCCAAAACTGGCTTCATTTTCCTTAAAAATGGATTTCCCCCCCAAAACTGGGTTCATTTTCCGCATAATCAGCATTTTTTCCTCCAAAACTAGGTTCATTTTCCACAAAATCCCTATTAACCCACCAAACTGGGTACGTTTTCACACAAATCAGGTTGTCCCCTCCAAACTGATTTCATTTTCCTCAAAATCTTCTATTTCCTCTCCGCACTCGGTTCATTTTCCCCAAAATCAGGATTTTGCCCCAATACTGGGTTCATTTTCCCCAAAATAAATTTATCCTCACCAAAACTGGGTTCATTTTCCGCATAATTAGCATTATTCCTCTAAAACTTGGTTCTTTTTCCACAAAATCCCTATTAACACACCAAAATGTTTGTGTTTTCACACAAATCATGTTGTCCCCTCCAAACTGATTTCATTTTCCTCAAAATCTTCTATTTCCACTCCGCACTTGGTTCATTTTCCCCAAATCAGGATTTTTCCCCATTACTGGGTTCATTTTCCCCAAATGTTTTCAACAAAACTGGGTTTATTCCCCTACAAATTGGGTTTTCCCCACCAATCTGGGTTCATTTTCCCCAAAATCCGGGTTTTTTACTCAATTACTGGCTTTATTTCCACAAAATATTTTCCCCCCCAAACTGGGTTCATTTTCCCCATAATCAGCATCTATCCTCCCAAACTGGGTTCTTTTTCCCCAAAATCCTTTTTTTCTTCGAAACACTGGGTGAATTTTCACACAAATCAAGTTTGCCCCTCCAAACAGTGTTCATTTTCCCCAAAATCATTTTTTTTCCCCATTACTGGGTTCATTTCCCCAAAGTCGGATTTTTTCCTCCCAAACTGTGTTGATTTTCCCCAAAGTCGGTTTTCTTCGAGCAAAACTCGGTTCAATTCACTACAAGTTTGTTTCCCTCCCCCAAACTCTGTGGATTTTCCCAAAAAATCGGGTTTTTTACCACATTACTGGGTTCATTTTCCCCAAAATAATTTTTTTCCCCAAAACTGGGTACATTTTCCACATAATCAGCATTTTTTCCTCTAAAATTAGGTTCATTTTCCACAAAATCCCTATTAACCCCTCAAACTGGGTACGTTTTCACACAAATAAGGTTGTCCCCTCCAAACTGATTTCGTTTTCCTCAAAATCTTCTATTTCCACTCCGCACTTGGTTCATTTTCCCCAAAATCAGGATTTTTCCCCATTACTGGGTTCATTTTCCCCAAAATCCGTGTTTTTTACTCAATTACTGGCTTTATTTCCACAAAATATTTTTACCCCCCAAACTGGGTTCATTCTCCCCAAAATCAGCTTCTATCCTCCCAAACTGGGTTCATTTTCCCCAAAATCCTTTTTTTCTTCAAAACACTGGGTGCATTTTCACACAAATCAAGTTTGCCCCTCCAAACAGTGTTCATTTTCCCCAAAATCAGGTTTTTTCCCCATTACTGGGTTCATTTCCCCAAAATCGTGTTTTTTCCCCCAAAACTGCATTCATTTTCCCCAAAGTCGGATTTTTTCCTCCCAAACTGGGTTGATTTTCCCCAAAGTCGTTTTTTTTTCGAGGAAAACTCGGTTCATTTCCCTACAAGTTGGTTTCCCACCACCAAACTCTGTTGATTTTCCAAAAACTTCGGGTTTTTTTCCCCATTACTGTGTTCATTTTCCCCAAAATATTTCTTTTCCTCAAAACTGGGTTCATTTTCCTTAAAAATTGGATTTTCCCCCCAATATTGGTTTCATTTTCCGCATAATCAGCATTTTTCCTCTAGTACTAGGTTCATTTTCCACAAAATCCCTATTAACCCCCCAAACTCGGAACGTTTTCACACACATCAGGTTGTCCCATCCAAACTGATTTCATTTTCCTCAAAATCTTCTATTTCCACTCCTCACTTGTTTCATTTTCACGAAAATCAGGATTTTTCCCCATTACTGGGTTCATTTTCCCCAAAATAATTTTATCCCCCCCAAAACTGGGTTCATTTTCCGCATAATCAGCATTTTTCCCCTAAAACTAGGTTCATTTTCCACAAAATCCCTATTAACCCCCAAAACTGGGTACGTTTTCACACAAATCAGGTTGTCCCCTCCAAATTGATTTCATTTTCCTCAAAATCTTCTATTTCCACTCCGCACTTGGTTCATTTTCCCGAAAATCAGGATTTTTCCCCATTACTGGGTTCATTTTCCCCAAAATAATTTTATCCCCCCCAAAACTGGGTTCATTTTTCGCATAATCAGCATTTTTCCTCTAGAACTAGGTTCATTTTCCACAAAATCCCTATTAACCCCCCAAAATGGGTACGTTTTCACACAAATCAGGTTGTCCCCTCCAAACTGATTTCATTTTCCTCAAAATCTTCTATTTCCACTCCGCACTTGGTTCAGTTTCCCCAAAATCTGGATTTTTCCGCATTACTGGGTTCGTTTTCCCCAAAATATATTTTTTCCACAAAACTGGGTTTATTCCCCTACAAATTGGGTTTTCCCCAACAAACTGGGTTCATTTTCCCCTAAATCCGGGTTTTTTACTCAATTACTGGCTTTATTTCCACAAAATATTTTTCCCCCCAAACTGGGTTCATTTTCCCCAAAATATTTTTTTTCCCCAAAACTGGGTTCATTTTCCTTAAAAATGGATTTTCCCCCCAAAACTGGGTTCATTTTCCGCATAATCAGCATTTTTTCCTCCAAAACTAGGTTCATTTTCCACAAAATCCCTATTAACCCCCAAAACTGGGTACATTTTCACTCAAATCAGGTTGTCCCCTCCAAATTGATTTCATTTTCCTCAAAATCTTTTATTTCCACTCCGCACTTGGTTCATTTTCCCCAAATCAGGATTTTTCCCCATTACTGGGTTCATTTTCCCCAAAATATATGTTTTCAACAAAACTGGGTTTATTCCCCTACAAATTGGGTTTTCCCCACCAAACTGGGTTCATTTTCCCCAAAATCCGGGTTTTTTACTCAATTACTGGCTTTATTTCCACAAAATATTTTTCCCCCCCAAACTCCTGCAATCCACGAGGAGGAGGTTAGAGACCTACTGAGCCGCTTGGACCCTCATAAGTCTATGGGGCCGGATGGGATCCATCCTAGGGTGCTGAGAGAGCTGGCGGATGAGCTTGCTAAGCCGCTCTCCATCATCTTTCAGCGGTCCTGGCTCTCTGGAGAGGTCCCGGAAGACTGGAAGTTGGCCAATGTGACGCCCATCCGCAAGAAGGGCCGTAAGGATGATCCAGGTAATTACAGACCTGTCAGCCTGACCTCGGTCCCAGGTAAAATCATGGAGAAGATAATCCTGGGTGAAATCATGCACCACCTGCAGAACGGTCAAGAAATCAGGCCCAGCCAGCATGGATTTAGGAGGGGTAGGTCCTGCCTGACCAACCTGATCTCCTTTTACGATCATGTGACTCGCCTGGTGGATGAGAGGAAGGCTGTGGATGTGGTATACTTGGATTTCAGTAAGGCCTTTGACACGGTCCCCCACAGTAGACTCCTAGGGAAGCTGGCAGCTCGTGGCCTAGATGGGAGCACTTTGTGCTGGGTTAGGAATTGGCTGGATGGCCGAGCCCAAAGAGTGATGGTAAATGGTGTTTCATCCAGTTGGCGGCCGGTCACCAGTGGTGTCCCCCAGGGCTCGGTATTGGGTCCCGTCCTGTTTAATATCTTTATTGACGATTTGGATGAGGGGATTGAGTCCATCATCAGCAAATTTGCAGATGATACCAAGCTGGGAGGAAGAGTTGATCTGCTGGAGGGTAGGATGGCCCTACAGAGGGACCTGGACAGATTGGAGAGCTGGGCCGATTCTAATGGGATGATGTTTAATAAGTCCAAATGTCGGGTACTTCATTTTGGACACAACAATCCCATGCAGAGCTACAGACTGGGGACAGAGTGGCTGGAGAGGAGTCAGGCAGAAAAGGACCTGGGAGTGCTGGTGGACAGGAAGCTCAACATGAGCCAGCAGTGTGCCCAGGTGGCCAAGAAGGCTAATGGAATCCTGGCCTGCATCAGGAATAGTGTAGTAAGCAGGACCAGAGAAGTTATTGTCCCCCTGTACTCGGCACTGGTCAGGCCTCACCTTGAATATTGTGTCCAGTTCTGGGCCCCTCAGTATGGGAAAGATGTTAGGATACTGGAATGTGTTCAGAGGAGGGCAACGAAGATGGTGAGGGGGCTGGAGCACAAGCCCTATGAGGAGCGACTGAGGGAATTGGGGCTGTTTAGCCTGGAGAAGAGGAGGCTCAGGGGAGACCTCATTGCTCTCTACAACTACCTAAAAGGAGGTTGTAGTCGGGCAGGGGTTGGTCTCTTCTCTCAGGTGACCAGTGGCAGAACCAGAGGGCATGGACTTAAGCTTCGTCAGGGAAAGTTTAGACTTGATGTGAGGAAAAAATTCTTCACTGAAAGGGTGATTGGCCATTGGAATGGGCTGCCCAGGAAGGTGGTGGAGTCACCGACCCTGGAGGTGTTTAAAGGGAGACTGGATGAGGCACTGAGTGCCATGGTCTAGATGATGGTTGGTGTTAGTGTTAGGTTATAGGTTGGACTTGATGATCTCAGAGGTCCTTTCCAACCTTATGATACTGTGATACTGTGATACTGTGATACTGGGTTCATTTTCCACAAAATCAGCTTCTATCCTCCCAAACTGGGTTCATTTTCCCCAAAATCCTTTTTTTTCTTCAAAACACTGGGTGCATTTTCACACAAATCAAGTTTGCCCCTCCAAACAGTGTTCATTTTCCCCAAAATCAGTTTTTTTCCCCATTACTGGGTTCATTTCCCAAAAATCGCGTTTTTTCCCACAAAACTGGGTTCATTTTCCCCAAAGTCGGATTTTTTACTCCCAAACTAGGTTGATTATCCCCAAAGTTGGTTTTTTTTCGAGCAAAACTCGGTTCATTTCCCTACAAGTATGTTTCCCCCCCCCAAACTCTGTTGATTTTCCAAAAACTTCGGGTTTTTTACCCCATTACTGGGTTCATTTTCCCCAAAATATTTTTTTTCCCCAAAACTGGGTTCATTTTCCTTAAAAATTGGATTTTCCCCCCAATATTGGTTTCATTTTCCGCATAATCAGCATTTTTCCTCTAGCACTAGGTTCATTTTCCACAAAATCCCTATTAACCCCCCAAACTGGGAACGTTTTCACACACATCAGGTTGTCCCGTCCAAACTGATTTCATTTTCCTCAAAATCTTCTATTTCCACTCCGCACTTGTTTCATTTTCCCGAAAATCAAGATTTTTCCCCATTACTGGGTTCATTTTCCTCAAAATAATTTTATCCCCCCCAAAAACTGGGTTCATTTTCCGCATAATCAGCATTTTTTCCTCCAAAACTAGGTTCATTTTCCACAAAATCCCTATTAACCCCCAAAACTGGGTACATTTTCACACAAATCAGGTTGTCCCCTCCAAATTGATTTCATTTTCCTCAAAATCTTCTATTTCCACTCCGCACTTGGTTCATTTTCCCCAAATCAGGATTTTTCCCCATTACTGGGTTCATTTTCCCCAAAATATATGTTTTCAACAAAATTGGGTTTATTCCCCTACAAATTGGGTTTTCCCCACCAAACTGGGTTCATTTTCCCCACAATCCGGGTTTTTTACTCAGTTACTGGCTTTATTTCCACAAAATATTTCCCCCCCCCAAACTGGGTTCATTTTCCCCAAAATCAGCTTCTATCCTCCCAAACTGGGTTCATTTTCCCCAAAATCCTTTTTTTCTTCAAAACACTGGGTGCATTTTCACACAAATCAAGTTTGCCCCTCCAAACAGTGTTCATTTTCCCCAAAATCAGGTTTTTTTCCCCATTACTGGGTTCATTTCCCAAAAATCGCGTTTTTTCCCACAAAACTGGGTTCATTTTCCCCAAAGTCGGATTTTTTCCTCCCAAACTAGGTTGATTATCCCAAAAGTTGGTTTTTTTTCGAGCAAAACTCGGTTCATTTCCCTACAAGTAGGTTTCCCCCCCCCAAACTCTGTTGATTTTCCAAAAACTTCGGGTTTTTTTCCCCATTACTGTGTTCATTTTCCCCAAAATATTTCTTTTCCTCAAAACTGGGTTCATTTTCCTTAAAAATTGGATTTTCCCCCCAATATTGGTTTCATTTTCCGCATAATCAGCATTTTTCCTCTAGTACTAGGTTCATTTTCCACAAAATCCCTATTAACCCCCCAAACTCGGAACGTTTTCACACACATCAGGTTGTCCCATCCAAACTGATTTCATTTTCCTCAAAATCTTCTATTTCCACTCCTCACTTGTTTCATTTTCGCGAAAATCAGGATTTTTCCCCATTACTGGGTTCATTTTCCCCAAAATAATTTTATCCCCCCCAAAACTGGGTTCATTTTCCGCATAATCAGCATTTTTCCCCTAAAACTAGGTTCATTTTCCACAAAATCCCTATTAACCCCCAAAACTGGGTACGTTTTCACACAAATCAGGTTGTCCCCTCCAAATTGATTTCATTTTCCTCAAAATCTTCTATTTCCACTCCGCACTTGGTTCATTTTCCCGAAAATCAGGATTTTTCCCCATTACTGGGTTCATTTTCCCCAAAATAATTTTATCCCCCCCAAAACTGGGTACATTTTTCGCATAATCAGCATTTTTCCTCTAGAACTAGGTTCATTTTCCACAAAATCCCTATTAACCCCCCAAAATGGGTACGTTTTCACACAAATCAGGTTGTCCCCTCCAAACTGATTTCATTTTCCTCAAAATCTTCTATTTCCACTCCGCACTTGGTTCAGTTTCCCCAAAATCTGGATTTTTCCGCATTACTGGGTTCGTTTTCCCCAAAATATATTTTTTCCACAAAACTGGGTTTATTCCCCTACAAATTGGGTTTTCCCCAACAAACTGGGTTCATTTTCCCCTAAATCCGGGTTTTTTACTCAATTACTGGCTTTATTTCCACAAAATATTTTTCCCCCCAAACTGGGTTCATTTTCCCCAAAATATTTTTTTTCCCCAAAACTGGGTTCATTTTCCTTAAAAATGGATTTTCCCCCCAAAACTGGGTTCATTTTCCGCATAATCAGCATTTTTTCCTCCAAAACTAGGTTCATTTTCCACAAAATCCCTATTAACCCCCAAAACTGGGTACATTTTCACTCAAATCAGGTTGTCCCCTCCAAATTGATTTCATTTTCCTCAAAATCTTTTATTTCCACTCCGCACTTGGTTCATTTTCCCCAAATCAGGATTTTTCCCCATTACTGGGTTCATTTTCCCCAAAATATATGTTTTCAACAAAACTGGGTTTATTCCCCTACAAATTGGGTTTTCCCCACCAAACTGGGTTCATTTTCCCCAAAATCCGGGTTTTTTACTCAATTACTGGCTTTATTTCCACAAAATATTTTTCCCCCCCAAACTCCTGCAATCCACGAGGAGGAGGTTAGAGACCTACTGAGCCGCTTGGACCCTCATAAGTCTATGGGGCCGGATGGGATCCATCCTAGGGTGCTGAGAGAGCTGGCGGATGAGCTTGCTAAGCCGCTCTCCATCATCTTTCAGCGGTCCTGGCTCTCTGGAGAGGTCCCGGAAGACTGGAAGTTGGCCAATGTGACGCCCATCCGCAAGAAGGGCCGTAAGGATGATCCAGGTAATTACAGACCTGTCAGCCTGACCTCGGTCCCAGGTAAAATCATGGAGAAGATAATCCTGGGTGAAATCATGCACCACCTGCAGAACGGTCAAGAAATCAGGCCCAGCCAGCATGGATTTAGGAGGGGTAGGTCCTGCCTGACCAACCTGATCTCCTTTTACGATCATGTGACTCGCCTGGTGGATGAGAGGAAGGCTGTGGATGTGGTATACTTGGATTTCAGTAAGGCCTTTGACACGGTCCCCCACAGTAGACTCCTAGGGAAGCTGGCAGCTCGTGGCCTAGATGGGAGCACTTTGTGCTGGGTTAGGAATTGGCTGGATGGCCGAGCCCAAAGAGTGATGGTAAATGGTGTTTCATCCAGTTGGCGGCCGGTCACCAGTGGTGTCCCCCAGGGCTCGGTATTGGGTCCCGTCCTGTTTAATATCTTTATTGACGATTTGGATGAGGGGATTGAGTCCATCATCAGCAAATTTGCAGATGATACCAAGCTGGGAGGAAGAGTTGATCTGCTGGAGGGTAGGATGGCCCTACAGAGGGACCTGGACAGATTGGAGAGCTGGGCCGATTCTAATGGGATGATGTTTAATAAGTCCAAATGTCGGGTACTTCATTTTGGACACAACAATCCCATGCAGAGCTACAGACTGGGGACAGAGTGGCTGGAGAGGAGTCAGGCAGAAAAGGACCTGGGAGTGCTGGTGGACAGGAAGCTCAACATGAGCCAGCAGTGTGCCCAGGTGGCCAAGAAGGCTAATGGAATCCTGGCCTGCATCAGGAATAGTGTAGTAAGCAGGACCAGAGAAGTTATTGTCCCCCTGTACTCGGCACTGGTCAGGCCTCACCTTGAATATTGTGTCCAGTTCTGGGCCCCTCAGTATGGGAAAGATGTTAGGATACTGGAATGTGTTCAGAGGAGGGCAACGAAGATGGTGAGGGGGCTGGAGCACAAGCCCTATGAGGAGCGACTGAGGGAATTGGGGCTGTTTAGCCTGGAGAAGAGGAGGCTCAGGGGAGACCTCATTGCTCTCTACAACTACCTAAAAGGAGGTTGTAGTCGGGCAGGGGTTGGTCTCTTCTCTCAGGTGACCAGTGGCAGAACCAGAGGGCATGGACTTAAGCTTCGTCAGGGAAAGTTTAGACTTGATGTGAGGAAAAAATTCTTCACTGAAAGGGTGATTGGCCATTGGAATGGGCTGCCCAGGAAGGTGGTGGAGTCACCGACCCTGGAGGTGTTTAAAGGGAGACTGGATGAGGCACTGAGTGCCATGGTCTAGATGATGGTTGGTGTTAGTGTTAGGTTATAGGTTGGACTTGATGATCTCAGAGGTCCTTTCCAAACTTATGATACTGTGATACTGTGATACTGTGATACTGGGTTCATTTTCCACAAAATCAGCTTCTATCCTCCCAAACTGGGTTCATTTTCCCCAAAATCCTTTTTTTTCTTCAAAACACTGGGTGCATTTTCACACAAATCAAGTTTGCCCCTCCAAACAGTGTTCATTTTCCCCAAAATCAGTTTTTTTCCCCATTACTGGGTTCATTTCCCAAAAATCGCGTTTTTTCCCACAAAACTGGGTTCATTTTCCCCAAAGTCGGATTTTTTACTCCCAAACTAGGTTGATTATCCCCAAAGTTGGTTTTTTTTCGAGCAAAACTCGGTTCATTTCCCTACAAGTATGTTTCCCCCCCCCAAACTCTGTTGATTTTCCAAAAACTTCGGGTTTTTTACCCCATTACTGGGTTCATTTTCCCCAAAATATTTTTTTTCCCCAAAACTGGGTTCATTTTCCTTAAAAATTGGATTTTCCCCCCAATATTGGTTTCATTTTCCGCATAATCAGCATTTTTCCTCTAGCACTAGGTTCATTTTCCACAAAATCCCTATTAACCCCCCAAACTGGGAACGTTTTCACACACATCAGGTTGTCCCGTCCAAACTGATTTCATTTTCCTCAAAATCTTCTATTTCCACTCCGCACTTGTTTCATTTTCCCGAAAATCAAGATTTTTCCCCATTACTGGGTTCATTTTCCCCAAAATAATTTTATCCCCCCCAAAAACTGGGTTCATTTTCCGCATAATCAGCATTTTTTCCTCCAAAACTAGGTTCATTTTCCACAAAATCCCTATTAACCCCCAAAACTGGGTACATTTTCACACAAATCAGGTTGTCCCCTCCAAATTGATTTCATTTTCCTCAAAATCTTCTATTTCCACTCCGCACTTGGTTCATTTTCCCCAAATCAGGATTTTTCCCCATTACTGGGTTCATTTTCCCCAAAATATATGTTTTCAACAAAATTGGGTTTATTCCCCTACAAATTGGGTTTTCCCCACCAAACTGGGTTCATTTTCCCCAAAATCCGGGTTTTTTACTCAGTTACTGGCTTTATTTCCACAAAATATTTTTCCCCCCCAAACTGGGTTCATTTTCCCCAAAATCAGCTTCTATCCTCCCAAACTGGATTCATTTTCCCCAAAATCCTTTTTTTCTTCAAAACACTGGGTGCATTTTCACACAAATCAAGTTTGCCCCTCCAAACAGTGTTCATTTTCCCCAAAATCAGGTTTTTTTCCCCATTACTGGGTTCATTTCCCAAAAATCGCGTTTTTTCCCACAAAACTGGGTTCATTTTCCCCAAAGTCGGATTTTTTCCTCCCAAACTAGGTTGATTATCCCCAAAGTTGGTTTTTTTTCGAGCAAAACTCGGTTCATTTCCCTACAAGTAGGTTTCCCCCCCCCAAACTCTGTTGATTTTCCCAAAACTTCGGGTTTTTTACCCCATTACTGGGTTCATTTTCCCCAAAATAATTTTTTTCCCCAAAACTGGGTTCATTTTCTTTAAAAATTGGATTTTCCCCCCAATATTGGTTTCATTTTCCGCATAATCAGCATTTTTCCTCTAGTACAAGGTTCATTTTCCACAAAATCCCTATTAACCCCCCAAACTGGGAACGTTTTCACACACATCAGGTTGTCCCGTCCAAACTTATTTAATTTTCCTCAAAAAATCTTCTATTTCCACTCCGCACTTGGTTCATTTTCCCGAAAATAAGGATTTTTCCCCATTACTGGGTTCGATTTCCCCAAAATATATGTTTTCCACAAAACTGGGTTTATTCCCCTACAAATTGGGTTTTCCCCACAAAACTGGGTTCATTTTCCCCAAAATCCGGGTTTTTTACTCAATTACTGGCTTTATTTCCACAAAATATTTCCCCCCCCCCAAACTGGGTTCATTTTCCCCAAAATCCTTTTTTTCTTCAAAACACTGGGTGCATTTTCACACAAATCAAGTTTGCCCCTCCAAACAGTGTTCATTTTCCCCAAAATCAGGATTTTTCCCCAATAGTGGGTTCATTTCCCCAAAATAATTTTTTCCCCCCCAAAACTGGGTTCATTTTCCCCAAAGTCGGATTTTTTCCTCCCAAACTGGGTTTATTTTCCCCAAAGTCGGTTTTTTTTCGAGCAAAACTCGGTTCATTTCCCTACAAGTTGGTTTCCGCCCCCCAAACTTTGTTGATTTTCCCAAAATTTCGAGTTTTTTACCCCATTACTGGGTTCATTTTCCCCAAAATATTTTTTTTCCCCAAAACTGGGTTCATTTTCCTTAAAAATGGATTTCCCCCCCACAACAGAGTTCATTTTCCGCATAATCAGCATTTTTTCCTCCAAAACTAGGTTCATTTTCCACAAAATCCCTATTAACCCCCAAAACTGGGTACGTTTTCACACAAATCAGGTTGTCCCCTCCAAACTGATTTCATTTTCCTCAAAATCTTCTATTTCCACTCCGCACTTTGTTCATTTTCCCCAAAATCTGGATTTTTCCGCATTACTGCGTTCATTTTCCCCAAAATATATGTTTTCCACAAAACTGGGTTTATTCCCCTACAAATTGGGTTTTCCCCACCAAACTGGGTTCATTTTCCCCCAAATCCGGGTTTTTTACTCAATTACTGGCTTTATTTCCACAAAATATTTTTCCCCCCCAAACTGGGTTCATTTTCCCCAAAATCAGCTTCTATCCTCCCAAACTGCGTTCATTTTCCCCAAAATCCTTTTTTTCTTCAAAACACTGGGTGCATTTTCACACAAATCAAGTTTGTCCCTCCAAACAGTGTTCATTTTCCCCAAAATCAGTTTTTTTCCCCATTATTGTGTTCATTTCCCCAAAATTGGTTTTTATCCCCAAAACTGGGTTCATTTTCCCCAAAGTCGGATTTTTTCCTCCCAAACTGGGTTGATTTTCCCCAAAGTCGGTTTTCTTCGAGCAAAACTCGGTTCTTTTCCCTACAAGTTTGTTTCCCTCCTCCAAACTCTGTGGTTTTTACCAAAACTTCCTGTTTTTTACCCCATTACTGGGTTCATTTTCCCCAAAATATTTTTTTCCCCAAAACTTGGTTCATTTTCCCCAAAGTCGGTTTTTTTCCTCCCAAAATTGGTTGATTTTCCCCAAAGTCGGTCATTTTTTCGACCAAAACTCGGTTCATTTCCCTACAAGTTGGTTTCCCAACCCCAAACTCTGTTGATTTTCCCAAAAATTCGGGTTTTTTTACCCATTACTGGGTTCATTTTCCCCAAAATATTTTTTTCCCCAAAACTGGGTTCATTTTCCTTAAAAGTGGATTTTTCCCCAAAAATTGGTTTCATTTTCCGCATAATCAGAATTTTTTCCTCCGAAACTAGGTTCATTTTCCAAAAAATCACTATTAACCCCCCAAACTGGGTACATTTTCACACAAATCAGGTTGTCCCCTCCAAACTGATTTCATTTTCCTCAAAATCTTCTATTTCCACTCCGCACTTGGTTCATTTTCCACAAAATCTGGATTTTTCCCCATTACTGGGTGCATTTTTCCCAAAATATATGTTTTCCACAAAACTGGGTTTATTCCCCTACAAATTGGGTTTTCCCCACCAAACTGGGTTCATTTTCCCCACAATCCGGGTTTTTTACTCAATTACTGGCTTTATTTCCAGAAAATATTTCCCCCCCCAACTGGGTTCATTTTCCCCATAATCAGCATCTATCCTCCCAAACTGGGTTTATTTTCCCCAAAATCAGTTTTTTTCCCCATTACTGGGTTCATTTCCCCAAAATCGGGTTTTATCCCTAAAACCGGTTTCATTTTCTCCAAAATCCTTTTTTTCTTTAAAACACTGGATGCATTTTCACACAAATCAAGTTTGCCCCTCCAAAGAGTGTTCATTTTCCCCAAAATCATGTTTTTTCCCCCATTACTGGGATCATTTCCTTAAAATGGGTTTTTTTCCCCCAAAACTGGGTTCATTTTCCCCAAAGTCGGATTTTTTCCTCCCAAACTGTGTTGATTTTCCCCAAAGTCGGTTTTCTTCGAGCAAAACTCGGTTCAATTCACTACAAGTTTCTTTCCCTCCCCCAAACTGTGTGGATTTTCCCAAAAAATCGGGGTTTTTACCCCATTACTGGGTTCATTTTCCCCAAAATAATTTTTTTCCCCAAAACTGGGTTCATTTTCCACATAATCAGCATTATTTCCTCCAAAACTAGGTTCATTTTACACAAAATCCCTATTAACCCCCAAAACTGGGTACGTTTTCACACAAATCAGGTTGTCCCCTCCAAACTGATTTCATTTTCCTCAAAATCTTCTATTTCCTCTCCGCACTTGGTTCATTTTCCCCAAAATCAGGATTTTTCCCCAATACTGGGTTCATTTTCCCCAAAATAATTTTATCCTCACCAAAACTGGGTTCATTTTCCGCATAATTAGCATTATTCCTCTAAAACTTGGTTCTTTTTCCACAAAATCCCTATTAACCCACCAAACTGGGTACGTTTTCCCACAAATCATGTTGTCCCCTCCAAACTGATTTCATTTTCCTCAAAATCTTCTATTTCCACTCCGCACTTGGTTCATTTTCCCCAAAATCAGGATTTTTCCCCATTACTGGGTTCATTTTCCCCAAAATATATGTTTTCCACAAAACTGGGTTTATTCCCCTACAAATTGGGTTTTCCTCACCGAACTGGGTTCATTTTCCCCAAAATCCGGGTTTTTTACTCAATTACTGGCTTTAATTCCACAAAATATTTTTCCCCCCCAAACTGGTTTCATTTTCCCCAAAATCAGCTTCTATCCTCCCAAACTGCTATCATTTTCCCCAAAATCCTTTTTTTCTTCAAAACACTGGGTGCATTTTCACACAAATCAAGTTTGCCCATCCAAACAGTGTTCATTTTCCCCAAAATCAGTTTTTTTCCCCATTACTGGGCTCATTTCCCCAAAATCGGGTTTTATCCCCAAAACTGGGTTCATTTTCCCCAAAGTCGGATTTTTTCCTCCTAAACCGGGTTGATTTTCCCCAAAGTTGGTTTTTTTCGAGCAAAACTCGGTTCATTTCCCTACAAGTTAATTTCCCACCCCCAAACTCTGTTGATTTTCCGAAAAATTCGGGTTTTTTATCCCATTACTGGGTTCATTTTCCCCAAAATATTTTTTTTCCCCAAAACTGGGTTCATTTTCCTTAAAAATTGGATTTCCCCCCAAAATTGGTTACATTTTCCGCATAATCAGCATTTTTTCCTCCAAAACTAGGTTCATTTTCCACAAAATCCCTATTAACCCCCAAAACTGGGTACGTTTTCACACAAATCAGGTTGTCCCCTCCAAACTGATTTCATTTTCCTCAAAATCTTCTATTTCCTCTCCGCACTTGGTTCATTTTCCCCAAAATCAGGATTTTTCCCCAATACTGGGTTCATTTTCCCCAAAATAATTTTATCCTCACCAAAACTGGGTTCATTTTCCGCATAATTAGCATTATTCCTCTAAAACTTGGTTCTTTTTCCACAAAATCCCTATTAACCCACCAAAATGGGTATGTTTTCACACAAATCATGTTGTCCCCTCCAAACTGATTTCATTTTCCTCAAAATCTTCTATTTCCACTCCGCACTTGGTTCATTTTCCCCAAAATCAGGATTTTTCCCCATTACTGGGTTCATTTTCCCCAAAATATATGTTTTCCACAAAACTGGGTTTATTCCCCTACAAATTGGGTTTTCCTCAACAAACTGGGTTCATTTTCCCCAAAATCCGGGTTTTTTACTCAATTACTGGCTTTAATTCCACAAAATATTTTTCCCCCCCAAACTGGTTTCATTTTCCCCAAAATCAGCTTCTATCCTCCCAAACTGCTATCATTTTCCCCAAAATCCTTTCTATCTTCAAAACATTGGGTGCATTTTCACACAAATCAAGTTTGCCCCTCCAAACTGTGTTCATTTTCCCCAAAATCAGGTTTTTTCCCCATTACTGGGTTCATTTCCCCCAAATCAGCTGCTATCCTCCCAAACTGGGTTCATTTTCCCCAAAATCCTTTTTTTCTTCAAAACACTGGGTGCATTTTCACACAAATCAAGTTTGCCCCTCCAAACAATGTTCATTTTCCCCAAAATCAGGTTTTTTCCCCATTACTGGGTTCATTTCCCCAAAATCGCGTTTTTTCCCCCAAAACTGGGTTCATTTTCCCCAAAGTCGGATTTTTTTCTCCCAAACTGGGTTGATTTTCCCCAAAGTCGGTTTTTTTCGAGCAAAACTCGGTTCATTTCCCTACAGGTTGGTTTCCCACCACCAAACTCTGTTGATTTTCCCAAAACTTCGGGTTTTTTATCCCATTAGTGGGTTCATTTTCCCCAAAATATTTTTTTTCCCCAAAACTGGGTTAATTTTCCTTAAAAATTGGATTTCCCCCCAAAATTGGTTTCATTTTCCGCATAATCAGCATTTTTTCCTCCAAAACTAGGTTCATTTTCCACAAAATCCCTATTAATCCCCAAAACTGGGTAAGTTTTCACACAAATCAGGTTGTCCCCTTCAAACTGATTTCATTTTCCTCAAAATCTTATATTTCCACTCCGCACTTGGTTCATTTTCCCCAAAATCAGGATTTTGCCCCAATACTGTGTTCATTTTCCCCAAAATAATTTTATCCTCCCCAAAAATGGGTTCATTTTCCGCATAATCAGCATTATTCCTCTAAAACTAGGTTCATTTTCCACAAAATCCCTATTAACCCATCAAACTGGGTACGTTTTCACACAAATCAGGTTGTCCCCTCCAAACTGATTTCATTTTCCTCAAAATCTTCTATTTCCACAACGCACTTGGTTCATTTTCCCCAAAATCAGGATTTTTTCCCATTACTGGGTTCATTTTCCCCAAAATATATGTTTTCCACAAAACTGGGTTTATTCCCCTACAAATTGGGTTTTCCCCACCATACTGGGTTCATTTTCCCCAAAATCCGGTGTTTTTACTCAATTACTGGCTTTATTTCCACAAAATATTTTTCCCCCCAAACTGTGTTCATTTTCCCCAAAATCAGCTTCTATCCTCCCAAACTGGGTTCATTTTCCCCAAAATCCTTTTTTTCTTCAAAACACTGGGTGCATTTTCACACAAATCAAGTTTGCCCCTCCAAACAGTGTTCATTTTCACCAAAATAAGCTTTTTTCCCCATTACTGGGTTCATTTTTCCAAAATCAAGTTTTATCCCCAAAACTGGGTTCATTTTCATCAAAGTCGGATTTTTTCCTCCCAAACTGGTTTGATTTTCCCCAAAGTCGGTTTTTTTTCGAGCAAAACTCGGTTCATTTCCCTACAAGTTGGTTTCCCCCCCCCCAAACTCTGTTGATTTTCCCAAAAATTCGGGTTTTTTTACCCATTACTGGGTTCATTTTCCTTAAAAGTGGATTTTTCCCCAAAAATTGGTTTCATTTTCCGCATAATCAGAATTTTTTCCTCCGAAACTAGGTTCATTTTCCAAAAAATCACTATTAACCCCCCAAACTGGGTACATTTTCACACAAATCAGGTTGTCCCCTCCAAACTGATTTCATTTTCCTCAAAATCTTCTATTTCCACTCCGCACTTGGTTCATTTTCCACAAAATCTGGATTTTTCCCCATTACTGGGTGCATTTTTCTCAAAATATATGTTTTCCACAAAACTGGGTTTATTCCCCTACAAATTGGGTTTTCCCCACCAAACTGGGTTCATTTTCCCCACAATCCGGGTTTTTTACTCAATTACTGGCTTTATTTCCAGAAAATATTTCCCCCCCCAACTGGGTTCATTTTCCCCATAATCAGCATCTATCCTCCCAAACTGGGTTTATTTTCCCCAAAATCAGTTTTTTTCCCCATTACTGGGTTCATTTCCCCAAAATCGGGTTTTATCCCTAAAACCGGTTTCATTTTCTCCAAAATCCTTTTTTTCTTTAAAACACTGGATGCATTTTCACACAAATCAAGTTTGCCCCTCCAAAGAGTGTTCATTTTCCCCAAAATCATGTTTTTTCCCCCATTACTGGGATCATTTCCTTAAAATGGGTTTTTTTCCCCCAAAACTGGGTTCATTTTCCCCAAAGTCGGATTTTTTCCTCCCAAACTGTGTTGATTTTCCCCAAAGTCGGTTTTCTTCGAGCAAAACTCGGTTCAATTCACTACAAGTTTCTTTCCCTCCCCCAAACTGTGTGGATTTTCCCAAAAAATCGGGGTTTTTACCCCATTACTGGGTTCATTTTCCCCAAAATAATTTTTTTCCCCAAAACTGGGTTCATTTTCCACATAATCAGCATTATTTCCTCCAAAACTAGGTTCATTTTACACAAAATCCCTATTAACCCCCAAAACTGGGTACGTTTTCACACAAATCAGGTTGTCCCCTCCAAACTGATTTCATTTTCCTCAAAATCTTCTATTTCCTCTCCGCACTTGGTTCATTTTCCCCAAAATCAGGATTTTTCCCCAATACTGGGTTCATTTTCCCCAAAATAATTTTATCCTCACCAAAACTGGGTTCATTTTCCGCATAATTAGCATTATTCCTCTAAAACTTGGTTCTTTTTCCACAAAATCCCTATTAACCCACCAAACTGGGTACGTTTTCCCACAAATCATGTTGTCCCCTCCAAACTGATTTCATTTTCCTCAAAATCTTCTATTTCCACTCCGCACTTGGTTCATTTTCCCCAAAATCAGGATTTTTCCCCATTACTGGGTTCATTTTCCCCAAAATATATGTTTTCCACAAAACTGGGTTTATTCCCCTACAAATTGGGTTTTCCTCACCGAACTGGGTTCATTTTCCCCAAAATCCGGGTTTTTTACTCAATTACTGGCTTTAATTCCACAAAATATTTTTCCCCCCCAAACTGGTTTCATTTTCTCCAAAATCAGCTTCTATCCTCCCAAACTGCTATCATTTTCCCCAAAATCCTTTTTTTCTTCAAAACACTGGGTGCATTTTCACACAAATCAAGTTTGCCCATCCAAACAGTGTTCATTTTCCCCAAAATCAGTTTTTTTCCCCATTACTGGGCTCATTTCCCCAAAATCGGGTTTTATCCCCAAAACTGGGTTCATTTTCCCCAAAGTCGGATTTTTTCCTCCTAAACCGGGTTGATTTTCCCCAAAGTTGTTTTTTTTCGAGCAAAACTCGGTTCATTTCCCTACAAGTTAATTTCCCACCCCCAAACTCTGTTGATTTTCCGAAAAATTCGGGTTTTTTATCCCATTACTGGGTTCATTTTCCCCAAAATATTTTTTTTCCCCAAAACTGGGTTAATTTTCCTTAAAAATTGGATTTCCCCCCAAAATTGGTTTCATTTTCCGCATAATCAGCATTTTTTCCTCCAAAACTAGGTTCATTTTCCACAAAATCCCTATTAACCCCCAAAACTGGGTACGTTTTCACACAAATCAGGTTGTCCCCTTCAAACTGATTTCATTTTCCTCAAAATCTTATATTTCCACTCCACACTTGGTTCATTTTCCCGAAAATCAGGATTTTTCCCCAATACTGGGTTCATTTTCCCCAAAATAATTTTATCCTCCCCAAAAATGGGTTCATTTTCCGCATAATCAGCATTTTTCCCCTAAAACTAGATACATTTTTTACAAAATCCCTATTAACCCCCAAAACTGGGTACGTTTTCACACAAATCAAGTTTGTACCCTCCAAACTGATTTCATTTTCCTCAAAATCTTCTATTTCCACTCCGCACTTGGTTCATTTTCCCCAAAATATATGTTTTCCACAAAACTGGGTTTATTCCCCTACAAATTGGGTTTTCCCCACCAGAATGGGTTCATTTTCCCCAAAATCCGGGGTTTTTACTCAATTACTGGCTTTATTTCCACAAATTATTTTTCCCCCCCAAACTGGGTTCATTTTCCCCAAAATCAGCTTCTATCCTCCCAAACTGGGTTCATTTTCCCCAAAATCCTTTTTTTCTTCAAAACACTGGGTGCATTTTCACACAAATCAAGTTTGCCCCTCCAAACAGTGTTCATTTTCCCCAAAATCAGGTTTTTTTCCCATTACTGGGATCATTTCCCAAAATCGCGTTTTTTCCCACAAAACTGGGTTCATTTTCCCCAAAGTCGGATTTTTTCCTCCCAAAGCGGGTTGATTTTTCCCAAAGTCGGTTTTTTTTCGAGCAAAACACGGTTCATTTCCCTACAAGTTGGTTTCCCACCACCAAACTCTGTTGATTTTCCCAAAACTTCGGGTTTTTAACCCCATTACTGTGTTCATTTTACCCAAAATATTTTTTTTCCCCAAAACTGGGTTCATTTTCCTTAAAAATTGGATTTCCCCCCAAAATTGGTTTCATTTTCCGCAAAATCAGCATTTTTTCCTCCAAAACTAGGTTCATTTTCCACAAAATCCCTATTAACCCCCAAAACTGGGTACGTTTTCACACAAATCAGGTTGTCCTCTTCAAAATGATTTCATTTTCCTCAAAATCTTCTATTTCCACTCCGCACTTGGTTCATTTTCCCCAAAATCAGGATTTTGCCCCAATACTGGGTTCATTTTCCCCAAAATAATTTTATCCTCCCCAAAAATGGGTTCATTTTCCGCATAATCAGCATTATTCCTCTAAAACTAGGTTCATTTTCCACAAAATCCCTATTAACCCATCAAACTGGGTACGTTTTCACACAAATCAGGTTGTCCCCTCCAAACTGATTTCATTTTCCTCAAAATCTTCTATTTCCACAACGCACTTGGTTCATTTTCCCCAAAATCAGGATTTTTTCCCATTACTGGGTTCATTTTCCCCAAAATATATGTTTTCCACAAAACTGGGTTTATTCCCCTACAAATTGGGTTTTCCCCACCATACTGGGTTCATTTTCCCCAAAATCCGGTGTTTTTACTCAATTACTGGCTTTATTTCCACAAAATATTTTTCCCCCCAAACTGTGTTCATTTTCCCCAAAATCAGCTTCTATCCTCCCAAACTGGGTTCATTTTCCCCAAAATCCTTTTTTTCTTCAAAACACTGGGTGCATTTTCACACAAATCAAGTTTGCCCCTCCAAACAGTTTTCATTTTCCCCAAAATCAGTTTTTTTCCCCATTACTGGGTTCATTTCCCCAAAATCGCGGTTTTTCCCCCAAAACTGGGTTCATTTTCCCCAAAGTCGGATTTTTTCCTCCCAAACTGGGTTGATTTTCCCCAAAGTCGTTTTTTTTCCGAGCAAAACTCGGTTCATTTCCCTACAAGTTGGTTTCCCCCCCCCAAACTCTGTTGATTTTCCCAAAACTTCGGGGTTATTACTCCATTACTGGGTTCATTTTCCCCAAAATATTTTTTTTCCCCAAAACTGGGTTCATTTTCCTTAAAAATTGGATTTTCCCCCCAAAATTGGTTTCATTTTCCGCATAATCAGCATTTTTTCCTCCAAAACTAGGTTCATTTTCCACAAAATCCCTATTAACCCACCAAAATGGGTACGTTTTCACACAAATCATGTTGTCCCCTCCAAACTGATTTCATTTTCCTCAAAATCTTCTATTTCCACTCCGCACTTGGTTCATTTTCCCCAAATCAGGATTTTTCGCCAATACTGGGTTCATTTTCCCCACAATAATTTTATCCCCCCCAAAACTGGGTTCATTTTCCGCATAATCAGCATTATTTCTCAAAACTGGGTTCATTTTCCACAAAATCCCTATTAACCCCACAAACTGGGTACGTTTTCACACAAATCAGGTTGTCCCCTCCAAACTGATTTCATTTTCCTCAAAATCTTCTATTTCCACTCTGCACTTGGTTCATTTTCCCCAAAATCAGGATTTTTCCCCATTACTGGGTTCATTTTCCCCAAAATATATGTTTTCCACAAAACTCTGTTTATTCCCCTACAAATTGGGTTTTCCCCACCAAACTGGGTTCATTTTCCCCAAAATCCGGTGTTTTTACTCAATTACTGGCTTTATTTCCACAAAATATTTTTCCCCCCCAAACTGGGTTCATTTTCCCCAAAATCAGCTTCTATCCTCCCGAACTGCGTTCATTTTCCCCAAAATCCTTTTTTTCTTCAAAACACTGGGTGCATTTTCACACAAATCAAGTTTGCCCCTCCAAACAGTGTTCATTTTCCCCAAAATCAGTTTTTTTCCCCATTACTGGGTTCGTTTCCCCAAAATCACGTTTTTTCCCCCAAAACTGGGTTCATTTTCCCCAAAGTCGGATTTTTTCCTCCCAAACTGGGTTGATTTTCCCCAAAGTCGTTTTTTTTTCGAGCAAAACTCGGTTCATTTCCCTACAAGTTGGTTTCCCCCCCCAAACTCTGTTGATTTTCCCAAAACTTCGGGTTTTTTACCCCATTACTGGCTTCATTTTCCCCAAAATATTTTTTTCCCCAAAACTGGGTTCATTTTCCTTAAAAATTGGATTTTCCCCCCAAAATTGGTTTCATTTTCTGCATAATCAGCATTTTTTCCTCCAAACCTAGGTTCATTTTCCACAAAATCCCTATTAACCCCCAAAACTGGGTACGTTTTCACACAAATCAGGTTGTCCCCTCCAAACTGATTTCATTTTCCTCAAAATCTTCTATTTCCTCTCCGCACTTGGTTCATTTTCCCGAAAATCAGGATTTTTCCCCAATACTGGGTTCATTTTACCCAAAATAATTTTATCCCCCCCAAAACAGGGTTCATTTTCCGCATAATCAGCATTTTTCCTCTAAAACTAGGATCATTTTCCACAAAATCCCTATTAACCCCCAAAACTGGGTACGTTTTCACACAAATCAGGTTGTCCCCTCCAAACTGATTTCACTTTCCTCAAAATCTTCTATTTCCACTAAACACTTGGTTCATTTTCCCCAAAATCAGGATTTTTCCCCATTACTGGGTTCATTTTCCCCAAAATATATGTTTTCCACAAAACTGGGTTTATTCCCCTACAAATTGGGTTTTCCCCACCAAACTGCGTTCATTTTCCCCAAAATCCGGGGTTTTTACTCAATTACTGGCTTTATTTCCACAAAATATTTTCCCCCCCAAACTGGGTTCATTTTCCCCAAAATCAGCTTCTATCCTCCCAAACTGGGTTCATTTTCCCCAAAATCCTTTTTTTCTTCAAAACACTGGGTGCATTTTCACACAAATCAAGTTTGCCCCTCCAAACAGTGTTCATTTTCCCCAAAATCAGGTTTTTTTCCCATTACTGGGTTCATTTCCCCAAAATCGCGTTTTTTCCCAAAAAACTGGGTTCCTTTTCCCCAAAGTCGGATTTTTTCCTCCCAAAGCGGGTTGATTTTTCCCAAAGTCGGTTTTTTTTCGAGCAAAACACGGTTCATTTCCCTACAAGTTGGTTTCCCCCCACCAAACTCTGTTGATTTTCCCAAAACTTCGGGTTTTTTACCCCATTACTGTGTTCATTTTACCCAAAATATTTTTTTTTCCCCAAAACTGGGTTCATTTTCCTTAAAAATTGGATTTCCCCCCAAAATTGGTTTCATTTTCCGCAAAATCAGCATTTTTTCCTCCAAAACTAGGTTCATTTTCCACAAAATCCCTATTAACCCCCAAAACTGGGTACGTTTTCACACAAATCAGGTTGTCCTCTTCAAAATGATTTCATTTTCCTCAAAATCTTCCATTTCCACTCCGCACTTGGTTCATTTTCCCCAAAATCAGGATTTTTCCCCAATACTGGGTTCATTTTCCCCAAAATAATTTTATCCTCCCCAAAAATGGGTTCATTTTCCGCATAATCAGCATTATTCCTCTAAAACTAGGTTCATTTTCCACAAAATCCCTATTAACCCATCAAACTGGGTACGTTTTCACACAAATCAGGTTGTCCCCTCCAAACTGATTTCATTTTCCTCAAAATCTTCTATTTCCACACCGCACTTGGTTCATTTTCCCCAAAATCAGGATTTTTTCCCATTACTGGGTTCATTTTCCCCAAAATATATGTTTTACACAAAACTGGGTTTATTCCCCTACAAATTGGGTTTTCCCCACCATACTGGGTTCATTTTCCCCAAAATCCGTTGTTTTTACTCAATTACTGGCTTTATTTCCACAAAATATTTTCCCCCCCAAACTGTGTTCATTTTCCCCAAAATCAGATTCTATCCTCCCAAACTGCGTTCATTTTCCCCAAAATCCTTTTTTTCTTCAAAACACTGGGTGCATTTTCACACAAATCAAGTTTGCCCCTCCAAACAGTGTTCATTTTCCCCAAAATCAGGTTTTTTCCCCATTACTGGATTAATTTCCCCAAAATCGCGTTTTTTCCCACAAAACTGGGTTCATTTTCCCCAAAGTCGGATTTTTTCCTCCCAAACTGGGTTGATTTTCCCCAAAGTCGTTTTTTTTTCGAGCAAAATTCGGTTCATTTCCCTACAAGTTGTTTTCCCCCCCCAAACTCTGTTGATTTTCCCAAAACTTCGGGTTTTTTACCCCATTACTTGGTTCATTTTCCCCAAAATATTTTTTTTCCCCAAAACTGGGTCCATTTTCCTTAAAAATTGGATTTTTCCCCCAAAACGGAGTTCATTTTCCGCATAATCAGAATTTTTTCCTCCAAAACTAGGTTCATTTTCCACAAAATCCCTATTAACCCCCAAAACTGGGTACGTTTTCACACAAATCAGGTTGTCCCCTCCAAACTGATTTCATTTTCCTCAAAATCTTCTATTTCCTCTCCGCACTTGGTTCATTTTCCCCAAAATCAGGATTTTTCCCCATTACTGGGTTCATTTTCCCCAAAATATATGTTTTCCACAAAACTCTGTTTATTCCCCTACAATTTGGGTTTTCCCCACCAAACTGGGTTCATTTTCCCCAAAATCCGGGTTTTTTACTCAATTACAGGCTTAATTTCCACAAAATATTTTCCCCCCCCAAACTGGGTTCATTTTCCCCAAAATCAGCTTCTATCCTCCCAAACTGGGTTCATTTTCCCCAAAATCCTTTTTTTTCTTCAAAACACTGGGTGCATTTTCACACAAATTGTTTGCTTCTCCAAACTGTGTTCATTTTCCCCAAAATCAGGTTTTTTCCCCATTACTGGGTTCATTTCCCCAAAATCGGGTTTTATCCCACCAAAAAGAGTTCATTTTCCCCAAAGTCGGTTTTTTTCTGAGCAAAACTCGGTTCATTTCCCTACAAGTTGGTTTCCCCCCCCCAAACTCTGTTGATTTTCCCAAAACTTCGGGGTTTTTACCCCATTACTGGGTTCATTTTCCCCAAAATATTTTTTTTCCCCAAAACTGGTTTCATTCTCCTTAAAAATTGGATTTTCCCCCCAAAATTGGATTCATTTTCCGCATAATCAGCATTTTTTCCTCCAAAACTAGGTTCATTTTCCACAAAATCCCTATTAACCCCCAAAACTGGGTACATTTTTAACACAAATCAAGTTGTCCCCTTCAAACTGATTTCATTTTCCTCAAAATCTTCTATTTCCACTCCGCACTTGGTTCATTTTCCCGAAAATCAGGATTTTTCCCCATTACTGGGTTCATTTTCCCCAAAATAATTTTATCCCCCCCAAAACAGGGTTCATTTTCCGCATAATCAGCATTTTTCCTCTAAAACTAGGTTCATTTTCCACAAAATCCCTATTAACCCCCAAAACTGGGTACGTTTTCACACAAATCAGGTTGTCCCCTCCAAACTGATTTCATTTTCCTCAAAATCTTCTATTTCCACAACGCACTTGGTTCATTTTCCCCAAAATCAGGATTTTTCCCCATTACTGGGTTCATTTTCCCCAAAATATATGTTTTCCACAAAACTGGGTTTATTCCCCTCCAAATTGGGTTTTCCCCACCAAACTGCGTTCATTTTCCCCAAAATCCGGGGTTTTTACTCAATTACTGGCTTTATTTCCACAAAATATTTTCCCCCCCAAACTGGGTTCATTTTCCCCATAATCAGCATCTATCCTCCCAAACTGGGTTCATTTTCCCCAAAATCTTTTTTTTCTTCAAAACACTGAGTGCATTTTCACACAAATCAAGTTTGCCCCTCCAAACTGTGTTCATTTTCCCCAAAATCAGGTTTTTTCCCCATTACTGGGTTCATTTCCCCAAAATCGGGTTTTTTCCCCCAAAACTGGGTTCATTTTCCCCAAAGTCGGATTTTTTCCTCCCAAACTGGGTTGATTTTCCCCAAAGTCGGTTTTTTTTTCGAGCAAAACTCGGTTCATTTCCCTACAAGTTGGTTTCCCACCCCCAAACTCAGTTGATTTTCCCAAAATTTCGGGTTATTTACCCCATTACTGGGTTCATTTCCCCCGAAATATTTTTTTTCCCCAAAACTGGGTTCATTTTCCTTAAAAATGGATTTTCCCCCAAAAACTGGGTTCATTTTCCGCATAATCAGCATTTTTTCCTTCAAAACTAGGTTCATTATCCACAAAATCCCTATTAACCCCCAAAACTGGGTTCATTTTCCTTAAAAATTGGATTTCCCCCAAAAATTGGTTTCATTTTCCGCATAATCAGCATTTTTTCCTCCAAAACTGGCTTCATTTTCCACAAAATCCCTATTAACCCCCAAAACTGGGTACGTTTTCACACAAATCAGGTTGTCCCCTCCAAACTGATTTCATTTTCCTCAAAATCTTCAATTTCCACTCCGCACTTGGTTCATTTTCCCCAAAATCAGGATTTTTCCCCATTACTGCGTTCATTTTCCCCAAAATATATGTTTTCCACAAAACTGGGTTTATTCCCCTACAAATTGGGTTTTCCCCACCATACTAGGTTCATTTTCCCCAAAATCCGGGGTTTTTACTCAATTACTGGCTTTATTTCCACAAAATATTTTTCCCCCCCAAACTGTGTTCATTTTCCCCATAATCAGCATCTATCCTCCCAAACTGGGTTCATTTTCCCGAAAATCCTTTTTTTCTTCAAAACACTGGGTGCATTTTCACACAAATCAAGTTTGCCCCTCCAAACTGTGTTCATTTTCCCCAAAATCAGTTTTTTTCCCCATTACTGGGTTCATTTCCCCAAAATCGCGTTTTTTCCCCCAAAACTGGGTTCATTTTCCCCAAAGTCGGATTTTTTCCTCCCAAACTGGGTTGATTTTCCCCAAAGTCGGGTTTTTTTCAAGTAAAACTCGGTTCATTTCCCTACAAGTTGGTTTCCCCCCCCCCAAACTCTGTTGATTTTCGCAAAACTTCGGGGTTTTTACCCCATTACTGGGTTCAATTTTTCCAAAATATTTTTTTTCCCAAAAAACTGCGTTCATTTTCCTTAAAAATTGGATTTCCCCCCCAAAATTGGTTTCATTTTCCGCATAATCAGCATTTTTTCCTCCAAAACTAGGTTCATTTTCCACAAAATCCCTATTAACCCCCAAAACTGGGTACATTTTCACACAAATCAGGTTGTCCCCTCCAAACTGATTTCGTTTTCCTCAAAATCTTCTATTTCCACTCCGCACTTGGTTCATTTTCCCGAAAATCAGGATTTTTCCCCAATACTGGGTTCATTTTCCCCACAATAATTTTATTCCCCCAAAACTGGGTTCATTTTCAGCATAATCAGCATTATTCCTCTAAAACTAGGTTCATTTTTCACAAAATCCCTATTAACCCCACAAACTGGGTACGTTTTCACACAAATGAGGTTGTCCCCTCCAAACTGATTTCACTTTCCTCAAAATCTTCTATTTCCACTCCGCACTTGGTTCATTTTCCCCAAAATCAGGATTTTTCCCCATTACTACGTTCATTTTCCCCAAAATATATGTTTTCCAGAAAACTGGGTTTATTCCCCTACAAATTGGGTTTTCCCCACCATACTGGGTTCATTTTCCCCAAAATCCGTGGTTTTTACTCAATTACTGGCTTTATTTCCACAAAATATTTTTCCCACCCAACTGTGTTCATTTTCCCCATAATCAGCATCTATCCTCGCAAACTGGGTTCATTTTCCCAAAAATCCTTTTTTTCTTCAAAACACTGGGTGCATTTTCACACAAATCAAGTTTGCCCCTCCAAACAGTGTTCATTTTCCCCAAAATCAGTTTTTTTCCCCATTACTGGGTTCATTTCCCCAAAATCGCGTTTTTTCCCCCAAAACTGGGTTCATTTTCCCCAAAGTCGGATTTTTTCCTCCCAAACTGGGATGATTTTCCCCAAAGTCGGTTTTCTTCGAGCAAAACTCGGTTCATTTTCCTACAAGTTTGTTTCCCTCCCCCAAACTCTGTGGATTTTCCGAAAAAATCGGTTTTGTTACCCCATTACTGGGTTCATTTTCCCAAAAATATATGTTTTCCACAAAACGCGGTTTATTCCCCTACAAATTGGGTTTTCCCCACCAAACTGGGTTCATTTTCCCCAAAATCCGGGTTTTTTACTCAATTACTGTCTTTATTTCCACAAAATATTTTTCCCCCCCAAACTGGGTTCACTTTCCCCAAAATCAGCTTCTATCCTCCCAAACCGGGTTCATTTTCCCCAAAATCCTTTTTTTCTTCAAAACACTGGGTGCATTTTCACACAAATCAAGTTTGCCCCTCCAAACAGTGTTCATTTTCCCCAAAATCAGTTTTTTTCCCCATTACTGGGTTCATTTCCCCAAAATCGCGTTTTCCTCCCCACAAAACTGGGTTCATTTTCCCCAAAGTCGGATTTTTTCCTCCCAAACTGGGTTGATATTCCCCAAAGTCGGTTTTTTTTCGAGCAAAACTGGGTTAATTTCCCTACAAGTTGGTTTCCCTCCCCAAAACTCTGTTGATTTTCCCAAAAATTCGGGTTTTTTACCCCATTACTGGGTTCATTTTCCCCAAAATATTTTTTTTCCTCAAAACTGGGTTCATTTTCCTTAAAAATGGATTTTTCCCCAAAAATTGGTTTCATTTTCCGCATAATCAGAATTCTTTCCTCCGAAACTAGGTTCATTTTCCACAAAATCCCTATTAACCCATCAAACTGGGTACGTTTTCACACAAATCAGGTTGTCCCCTCCAAACTGATTTCATTTTCCTCAAAATCTTCTATTTCCACAACGCACTTGGTTCATTTTCCCCAAAATCAGGATTTTTCCCCATTACTGCGTTCATTTTCCCCAAAATATATGCTTTCCACAAAACGGGGTTTATTCCCCTACAAATTGGGTTTTCCCCACCAAACTGGGTTCATTTTCCCCAAAATCCGTTTTTTTTACTCAATTACTGGCTTTATTTCCACAAAATATTTTACCCCCCAAACTGGGTTCATTTTCCCCAAAATCCTTTTTTTCTTCAAAACACTGGGTGCATTTTCACACAAATCTAGTTTGCCCCTCCAAACAGTGTTGATTTTCCCCAAAATCAGTTTTTTTCCCCATTACGGGGTTCATTTCCACAAAATCGGGTTTTACCCCCAAAACCGGTTTCATTTTCCTCAAAATCCTTTTTTTCTTCAAAACACTGGGTTCATTTTCACACAAATCAAGTTTGCCCCTCCAAACTGTGTTCGTTTTCCCCATAATCAGGTTTTTTTTTCCATTACTGGGTTCATTACCACAAAATCGGGTTTTATCCCCAAAACCGGTTTCATTTTCCCCAAAATCCCTTTTTTCTTCAAAACACTGGGTGCATTTTCACACAAATCATGTTTGCCCCTCCAAACAGTGTTCGTTTTCCCCAAAATCAGTTTTTTTTCCCCATTACTGGGTTCATTTCCCCAAAATCGCGTTTTTTCCCCCAAAACTGGGTTCATTTTCCCCAAAGTCGGATTTTTTCCTCCCAAACTAGGTTGATTTTCCCCAAAGTCGTTTTTTTTTCGAGCAAAACTCGGTTCATTTCCCTACAGGTTGGTTTACCCCCCCCAAACTCTGTTGATTTTCCCAAAACTTCGGGTATTTTACACCATTACTGGGTTCATTTTCCCAAAAATATTTTTTTTCCCCAAAACTGGGTTCATTTTCCTTAAAAATGGATTTTTCCCCCAAAACGGAGTTCATTTTCCGCATAATCAGAATTTTTTCCTCTAAAACTAGGTTCATTTTCCACAAAATCCCTATTAACCCCCCAAACTGGGTACGTTTTCACACAAATCAGGTTGTCCCCTCCAAACTGATTTCATTTTCCTCAAAATCTTCTATTTCCAATCCGCACTTGGTTCATTTTCCCCAAAATCAGGATTTTTCCCCATTACTGGCTTCATTTTCCCCAAAATATATGTTTTTCACAAAACTGGGTTCATTCCCCTACAAATTCGGTTTTCCCCACCAAACTGGGTTCATTTTCCCCAAAATCCGGGTTTTTTACTCAATTACTGGCTTTATTTCCACAAAATATTTCCCCCCCCCCCAAACTGGGTTCATTTTCCCCAAAATCAGCTTCTATCCTCCCAAACTGGGTTCATTTTCCCCAAAATCCTTTTTTTCTTCAAAACACTGGGTGCATTTTCACACAAATCAAGTTTGCCCCTCCAAACAGTGTTCATTTTCCCCAAAATCAGTTTTTTTCCCCATTACTGTGTTCATTTCCACAAAATCGGGTTTTATCCCCAAAACCGGTTTCATTTTCCCCAAAATCCTTTTTTTCTTCAAAACACTGGGTGCATTTTCACACAAATCAAGTTTGCCCCTCCAAACAGTGTTCATTTTCCCCAAAATCAGGTTTTTTCCCCATTACTGGGTTCATTTCCCCAAAATCGCGTTTTTTTCCCCCAAAACTGGGTTCATTTTCCCCAAAGTCGGATTTTTTCCTCCCAAACTGGGATGATTTTCCCCAAAGTCAGTTTTCTTCGAGCTAAACTCGGTTCATTTTCCTACAAGTTTGTTTCCCTACCCCAAACTCTGTGGATTTTCCAAAAATATCGGTTTTGTTACCCCATTACTGGGTTCATTTTCCCAAAAATATATGTTTTCCACAAAACGGGGTTTATTCCCCTACAAATTGGGTTTTCCCCACCAAACTGGGTTCATTTTCCCCAAAATCCGGGTTTTTTACTCAATTACTGGCTTTATTTCCACAAAATATTTTCCCCCCCCAAACTGGGTTCACTTTCCCCAAAATCAGCTTCTATCCTCCCAAACCGGGTTCATTTTCCCCAAAATCCTTTTTTTCTTCAAAACACTGGGTGCATTTTCACACAAATCAAGTTTGCCCCTCCAAACAGTGTTCATTTTCCCCAAAATCAGTTTTTTTCCCCATTACTGGGTTCATTTCCCCAAAATCGTGTTTTCCTCCCCACAAAACTGGGTTCATTTTCCCCAAAGTCGGATTTTTTCCTCCCAAACTGTGTTGATATTCCCCAAAGTCGTTTTTTTTCGAGCAAATCTGGGTTAATTTCCCTACAAGTTGGTTTCCCTCCCCGAAACTCTGTTGATTTTCCCAAAAATTCGGGTTTTTTACCCCATTACTGGGTTCATTTTCCCAAAAATATTTTTTTTCCTCAAAACTGGGTTCATTTTCCTTAAAAATGGATTTTTCCCCAAAAATTGGTTTCATTTTCCGCATAATCAGAATTCTTTCCTCCGAAACTAGGTTCATTTTCCACAAAATCCCTATTAACCCACAAAACTGGGTACATTTTCACACAAATCAGGTTGTCCCCTCCAAACTGGTTTAATTTTCCTCAAAATCTTCTATTTCCACTCCGCACTTGGTTCATTTTCCCCAAAATCAGGATTTTCCCCCATTACTGGGTTCATTTTCCACAAAATATATGCTTTCCACAAAACGGGGTTTATTCCCCTACAAATTGGGTTTTCCCCACCAAACTGGGTTCATTTTCCCCAAAATCCGGGTTTTTTACTCAATTACTGGCTTTATTTCCACAAAATATTTTTCCCCCTCAAACTGGGTTCACTTTCCCCAAAATCAGCTTCTATCCTCCCAAAGTGGTTTCATTTTCCCCAAAATCCTTTTTTTCTTCAAAACACTGGGTGCAATTTCACACAAATCTAGTTTGCCCCTCCAAACAGTGTTTATTTTCCCCAAAATCAGTTTTTTTCCAGATTACTGGGTTCATTTCCCCAAAATCGCGTTTTTTCCCCCAAAGATGGGTTCATTTTCCCCAAACTCGGATTTTTTCCTCCCCAACCTGGGTTGATTTTCCCCAAACTCGGTTTTCTTCGAGCAAAACTCGGTTCATTTCCCTACAGGTTGGTTTCCCCCGCCAAACTCTGTGGATTTTCCCAAAACTTCGGGTTTTTTACCCCATTACTGGCTTCATTTTCCCAAAAATATTTTTTTCCCCAAAACTGGGTTCATTTTCCTTTTAAATGGATTTTTTCCCCCAAAACGGGGTTCATTTTCCGCCTAATCAGAATTCTTTCCTCCGAAACTAGGTTCATTTTCCACAAAATCCCTATTAACCCCCCAAACTGGGTACGTTTTCACACAAATCAGGTTGTCCCCTCCAAACTGATTTCATTTTTCTCAAAATCTTCTATTTCCAATCCGCACTTGGTTCATTTTCCCCAAAATCAGGATTTTTCCCCATTACTGGGTTCATTTTCCCCAAAATATATGTTTTCCACAAAACTGGGTTTATTCCCCTACAAATTGGGTTTTCCCCACCAAACTGGGTTCATTTTCCCCAAAATCCGGGTTTTTTTACTCAATTACTGGCTTTATTTCCACAAAATATTTTCCCCCCCCAAACTGGGTTCATTTTCCCCAAAATCAGCTTCTATCCTCCCAAACTGGGTTCATTTTCCCCAAAATCCTTTTTTTCTTCCAAACACTGGGTGCATTTTCACACAAATCAAGTTTGCCCCTCCAAACAGTGTTCATTTTCCCCAAAATCAGTTTTTATTCCCATTACTGGGTTCATTTCCACAAAATCGGGTTTTATCCCCAAAACCAGTTTCATTTTCCCCAAAATCCTTTTTTTTTTCAAGACACTGGGTGCATTTTCACACAAATCATGTTTGCCCCTCCAAACAGTGTTCATTTTCCCCAAAATAAGGTTTTTTCCCCATTACTGGGCTCATTTCCACAAAATCGCGTTTTTTCCCCCAAAACTGGGTTCATTTTCCCCAAAGTCGGATTTTTTCCTCCCAAACTGGGTTGATATTCCCCAAAGTCGTTTTTTTTCGAGCAAAACTCGGTTAATTTCCCTACAAGTTGGTTTCCCTCCCCCAAACTCTGTTGATTTTCCCAAAAATTCGGGTTTTTTACCCCATTACTGGGTTCATTTTCCCAAAAATATTTTTTTTCCTCAAAACTGGGTTCATTTTCCTTAAAAATGGATTTTTACCCCAAAAATTGCTTTCATTTTCCGCATAATCAGAATTTTTTCCTCCTAAACTAGGTTCATTTTCCACAAAATCCCTATTAACCCCCAAAACTGGGTACATTTTCACACAAATCAGATTGTCCCCTCCAAACTGATTTCATTTTCCTCAAAATCTTCTATTTGCACTCCGCACTTGGTTCATTTTCCCCAAAATCAGGATTTTTACCCATTTCTGCGTTCATTTTCCCCAAAATATATGTTTTCCACAAAACGGGGTTTATTCCCCTACAAATTGGGTTTTCCCCCCCAAACTGGGTTCATTTTCCCCAAAATCAGCTTCTATCCTCCCAAACTGTGTTCATTTTTCCCAAAATCCTTTTTATCTTCAAAACACTGGGTGAATTTTCACACAAATCAAGTTTGCCCCTCCAAACAGTGTTCATTTTCCCCAAAATCAGTTTTTTTCCCCATTACTGGGTTCATTTCCCCAAAATCGCGTTTTTTCCCCCAAAACTGGGTTATTTTTTGCCCAAAGTCGGATTTTTTCCTCCCAAACTGGGTTGATTTTCCCCAAAGTCATTTTTTTTTCGAGCAAAACTCGGTTCATTTCCCTACAGGTTGGTTTCCCCCCCCCCAAACTCTGTTGATTTTCCAAAAACTTCGGGTTTTTTACCCCATTACTGGGTTCATTTTCCCAAAAATATTTTTTTCCCCAAAACTGGGTTCATTTTCCTTAAAAATGGATTTTTCCCCCAAAACGGAGTTCATTTTCCGCATAATCAGAATTTTTTCCTCCAAAACTATGTTCATTTTCCACAAAATCCCTATTAACCCCCCAAACTGGGTACGTTTTCACACAAATCAGGTTGTCCCCTCCAAACCGATTTCATTTTCCTCAAAATCTTCTATTTCCACTCCGCACTTGGTTCATTTTCCCCAAAATCAGGATTTTTCCCCATTACTGGGTTCATTTTCCCCAAAATATATGTTTTCCACAAAACTGGGTTTATTCCCCTACAAATTGGGTTTTCCCCACCAATCTGGGTTCATTTTCCCCAAAATCCGTTTTTTTTACTCAATTACTGGCTTTATTTCCACAAAATATTTCCCCCCCCCCAAACTGGGTTCATTTTTCCCAAAATCAGTTTCTATCCTCCCAAACCGGGTTCATTTTCCCCAAAATCCTTTTTTCCTTCAAAACACTGGGTGCATTTTCACACAAATCAAGTTTGCCCCTCCAAACAGTGTTCATTTTCCCCAAAATCAGTTTTTTTCCCCATTACTGGGTTCATTTCCACAAAATCGCGTTTTCCTCCCCACAAAACTGGGTTCATTTTCCCCAAAGTCGGATTTTTTCCTCCCAAACTGGGTTGATATTCCACAAAGTCGTTTTTTTTTCGAGCAAAACTGGGTTAATTTCCCTACAAGTTGGTTTCCCTCCCCAAAACTCTGTTGATTTTCCCAAAAATTCGGGTTTTTTACCCCATTACTGGGTTCATTTTCCCCAAAATATTTTTATTCCTCAAAACTGGGTTCATTTTCCTTAAAAATGGATTTTTCCCCAAAAATTGGTTTCATTTTCCGCATAATCAGAATTCTTTCCTCCGAAACTAGGTTCATTTTCCACAAAATCCCTATTAACCCCCCAAACTGGGTACATTTTCACACAAATCAGGTTGTCCCCTCCAAACAGGTTTAATTTTCCTCAAAATCTTCTATTTCCACTCCGCACTTGGTTCATTTTCCCCAAAATCAGGATTTTTCCCCATTACTGGGTTCATTTTCCCCAAAATATATGCTTTCCACAAAACGGGGTTTATTCCCCTACAAATTGGGTTTTCCCCACCAAACTGGGTTCATTTTCCCCAAAATCCTTTTTTTCTTCAAAACACTGGGTGCATTTTCACACAAATCAAGTTTGCCCCTCCAAACAGTGTCCATTTTCCCCAAAATCAGTTTTTTTCCCCATTACTGGGTTCATTTCTACAAAATCGGGTTTTATCCCCAAAACCAGTTTCATTTTCCCCAAAATCCTTTTTTTCTTCAAAACACTGGGTGCATTTTCACACAAATCAAGTTTGCCCCTCCAAACAGTTTTCTTTTTCCCCAAAATCAGTTTTTTTTCCCATTACTTGGTTCATTTCCACAAAATCGGGTTTTATCCCCAATACCGGTTTCATTTTCCCCAAAATCCTTTTTTTCTTCAAAACACTCTGTGCATTTTCACACAAATCTAGTTTGCCCCCCCAAACAGTGTTCATTTTCCCCAAAATCAGGTTTTTTCCCCATTACTGGGTTCATTTCCCCAAAATCGCTTTTTTTCCCCCAAAACAGGGCTCATTTTACCCAAAGTCGGATTTTTTCCTCCCAAACTGGGTTGATATTCCCCAAAGTAGGGGTTTTTTTGAGCAAAACTCGGTTCATTTCCCTACAAGTTGGTTTCCCCCAAAAAAACTCTGTTGATTTTCCCAAAACTTCGGGTTTTTTACCCCATTACTGGGTTCATTTTCCCAAAAACATTTTTTTTCCCCAAAACTGGGTTCATTTTCCTTAAAAATGGATTTTTCCCCCAAAACGGGGTTCATTTTCCGCATAATCAGAATTTTTTCCTCCAAAACTAGGCTCATTTTCCACAAAATTCCTATTAACCCCCCAAACTGGGTACGTTTTCACACAAATCAGGTTGTCCCCTCCAAACTGATTTCATTTTCCTCAAAATCTTCTATTTCCACTCCGCACTTGGTTCATTTTCCCCAAAATCAGGATTTTTCCCCATTACTGCGTTCATTTTCCCCAAAATATATGTTTTCCACAAAACGTGGTTTATTCTCCTACAAATTGGGTTTTCCCCACCAAACTGGGTTCATTTTCCCCAAAATCCGGGTTTTTTACTCAATTACTGGCTTTATTTCCACAAAATATTTTTCCCCCCCAAACTGGGTTCACTTTCCCCAAAATCAGCTTCTATCCTCCTAAACCGGGTTCATTTTCCCCAAAATCCTTTTTTTCTTCAAAACACTGGGTGCATTTTCACACAAATCAAGTTTGCCCCTCCAAAGAGTGTTCATTGTCCCCAAAATCAGTTTTTTTCCCCATTACGGGGTTCATTTCCACAAAATCGGGTTTTATCCCCAAAACCGGTTTCATTTTCCTCAAAATCCTTTTTTTCTTCAAAACACTGGGTTCATTTTCACACAAATCAAGTTTGCCCCTCCAAACTGTGTTCGTTTTCCCCATAATCAGTTTTTTTTCCCATTACTGGGTTCATTACCACAAAATCGGGTTTTATCCCCAAAACCGGTTTCATTTTCCCCAAAATCCTTTTTTTCTTCAAAACACTGGGTGCATTTTCACACAAATCACGTTTGCCCCTCCAAACAGTGTTCATTTTCCCCAAAATCAGGTTTTTTCCCCATTACTGGGTTCATTTCCCCAAAATCGCGTTTTTTCCCCCAAAACTGGGTTCATTTTCCCCAAAGTCGGATTTTTTCCTCCAAAACTGGGATGATTTTCACCAAAGTCGGTTTTCTTCGAGCTAAACTCGGTTCATTTTCCTACAAGTTTGTTTCCCTCCCCCAAACTCTGCGGATTTTCCGAAAAAATCGGTTTCGTTACCCCATTACTGGGTTCATTTTCCCAAAAATATATGTTTTCCACAAAACGCGGTTTATTCCCCTACAAATTGGGTTTTCCCCTCCAAACTGGGTTCATTTTCCCCAAAATACCGGGTTTTTTACTCAATTACTGGCTTTATTTCCACAAAATATTTTCCCCCCCCAAACTGGGTTCACTTTCCCCAAAATCAGCTTCTATCCTCCCAAACCGGGTTCACTTTCCCCAAAATCCTTTTTTTCTTCAAAACACTGGGTGCATTTTCACACAAATCAAGTTTGCCCATCCAAACAGTGTTCATTTTCCCCAAAATCAGTTTTTTTCCCCATTACTGGGTTCATTTCCCCAAAATCACGTTTTCCTCCCCACAAAACTGGGTTCATTTTCCCCAAAGTCGGATTTTTTCCCCCCAAACTGGGTTGGTTTTCCCCAAAGTCGGTTTTTTTTCGAGCAAAACTCGGTTAATTTCCCTCAAGTTGGTTTCCCTCCCCCAAACTCTGTGGATTTTCCCAAAACTTCGGGTTTTTTACCCCATTACTGGGTTCAGTTTCCCAAAAATATTTTTTTGTCCAAAACTGGGTTCATTTTCCTTAAAAACGGATTTTTCCCCCAAAACGGGGTTCGTTTTCCGCATAATCAGCATTTTTGCCTCCAAAACTAGGTTCATTTTCCACAAAATCCCTATCAAACCCCCAAACTGGGTACATTTTCACACAAATCAGGTTGTCCCCTCCAAACTGATTTCATTTTCCTCAAAATCTTCTATTTCCACTCCGCACTTGGTTCATTTTCCCCAAAATCAGGATTTTTCCCATTATTGGGTTCATTTTTCCCAATAATATATGTTTTCCACAAAACTGGGTTTATTCCCCTACAAATTCGGTTTTCCCCACCAATCTGGGTTCATTTTCCCCAAAATCCGGGTTTTTTTACTCAATTACTGGCTTTATTTCCACAAAATATTTCCCCCCCCCAAACTGGGTTCATTTTCCCCAAAATCAGCTTCTATCCTCCCAAACTGGGTTCATTTTCCCCAAAATCCTTTTTTTCTTCAAAACACTGGGTGCATTTTCACACAAATCAAATTTGCCCCTCCAAACAGTGTTCATTTTCCCCAAAATCAGTTTTTATTCCCATTACTGGGTTCATTTCCACAAAATCGGGTTTTATCCCCAAAACCAGTTTCATTTTCACCAAAATCCTTTTTTTCTTCAAGATACTGGGTGCATTTTCACACAAATCATGTTTGCCCCTCCAAACAGTGTTCATTTTCCCCAAAATAAGGTTTTTTCCCCATTACTGGGTTCATTTCCACAAAATCTCGTTTTTTCCCCCAAAACTGGGTTCATTTTCCCCAAAGTCGGATGTTTTCCTCCCAATCTGGGTTGATATTCCCCAAAGTCGGTTTTTTTCGAGCAAAACTCGGTTAATTTCCCTACAAGTTGGTTTCCCACCCCCAAACTCTGTTGATTTTCCCAAAAATTCGGGTTTTTTACCCCATTACTGGGTTCATTTTCCCCAAAATATTTTTTTTCCTCAAAACTGGGTTCGTTTTCCTTAAAAATGGATTTTTCCCAAAAATTGCTTTCATTTTCAGCATAATCAGAATTTTTTCCTCCGAAACTAGGTTCATTTTCCACAAAATCACTATTAACCCCCAAAACTGGGTACATTTTCACACAAATCAGGTTGTCCCCTCCAAACTGATTTCATTTTCCTCAAAATCTTCTATTTCCACTCCGCACTTTGTTCATTTTCCCCAAAATCAGGATTTTTCCCCATTACTGCGTTCATTTTCCCCAAAATATATGTTTTCCACAAAACTGGGTTTATTCCCCTACAAATTGGGTTTCCCCCACCAAACTGGGTTCATTTTCCAAACTGTGTTCGTTTTCCCCATAATCAGTTTTTTTTCCCATTACTGGGTTCATTACCACAAAATCGGGTTTTATCCCCAAAACCGGTTTCATTTTCCCCAAAATCCTTTTTTTCTTCAAAACACTGGGTGCATTTTCACACAAATCAAGTTTGCCCCTCCAAACAGTGTTCATTTTCCCCAAAATCAGTTTTTTTCCCCATTACTGGGTTCATTTCCCCAAAATCGCGTTTTCCTCCCCACAAAACTGGGTTCATTTTCCCCAAAGTCGGATTTTTTCCTCCCAAACTGGGTTGATATTCCCCAAAGTCGGTTTTTTTTCGAGCAATACTGGGTTAATTTCCCTACAAGTTGGTTTCCCTCCACGAAACTCTGTTGAATTTCCCAAAACTTCGGGTTTTTTACCCCATTACTGGGTTCATTTTCCCCAAAATATTTTTTTTCCCCAAAACTGGGTTCATTTTCCTTAAAAATGGATTTTTCCCCAAAAACGGGGTTCATTTTCCGCATAATCAGCATTTTTTCCACCGAAACTAGGTTCATTTTCCACAAAATCCATATTAACGCCCCAAACTGGGTACAATTTCACACAAATCAGATTGTCCCCTCCAAACTGATTTCATTTTCCTCAAAATCTTCTATTTCCACTCCGCACTTGGTTCATTTTCCCCAAAATCAGGATTTTTCCCCATTTCTGCGTTCATTTTCCCCAAAATATATGTTTTCCACAAAACGGGGTTTATTCGCCTAGAAATTGGGTTTTCCCCCCCAAACTGGGTTCATTTTCCCCAAAATCAGCTTCTATCCTCCCAAACTGTGTTCATTTTCCCCAAAATCCTTTTTTTCTTCAAAACACTGGGTGCATTTTCACACAAATCAAGTTTGCCCCTCCAAACTGTGTTCATTTTCCCCAAAATCAGGTTTTTTTCCCATTACTGGGTTCATTTCCCCAAAATCGCGTTTTTTCCCACAAAACTGGGTTCATTTTCCCCAAAGTCGGATTTTTTCCCCCCAAACTGGGTTGGTTTTCCCCAAAGTCGGGTTTTTTTCGAGCAAAACTGGGTTAATTTCCCTACAAGTTGGTTTCCCTCCCCCAAACTCTGTGGATTTTCCCAAAACTTCGGGTTTTTTACCCCATTACTGGGTTCAGTTTCCCAAAAATATTTTTTTGTCCAAAACTGGGTTCATTTTCCTTAAAAATGGATTTTTCCCCCAAAACGGGGTTCGTTTTCCGCATAATCAGCATTTTTGCCTCCAAAACTAGGTTCATTTTCCACAAAATCCCTATTAACCTCCAAAACTGGGTACATTTTCACACAAATCAGGTTGTCCCCTCCAAACTGATTTCATTTTCCTCAAAATCTTCTATTTCCACTCCGCACTTGGTTCATTTTCCCCAAAATCAGGATTTTTCCCATTATTGGGTTCATTTTTCCCAATAATATATGTTTTCCACAAAACTGGGTTTATTCCCCTACAAATTCGGTTTTCCCCACCAATCTGGGTTCATTTTCCCCAAAATCCGGGTTTTTTTACTCAATTACTGGCTTTATTTCCACAAAATATTTCCCCCCCCCAAACTGGGTTCATTTTCCCCAAAATCAGCTTCTATCCTCCCAAACTGGGTTCATTTTCCCCAAAATCCTTTTTTTCTTCAAAACACTGGGTGCATTTTCACACAAATCAAATTTGCCCCTCCAAACAGTGTTCATTTTCCCCAAAATCAGTTTTTATTCCCATTACTGGGTTCATTTCCACAAAATCGGGTTTTATCCCCAAAACCAGTTTCATTTTCACCAAAATCCTTTTTTTCTTCAAGATACTGGGTGCATTTTCACACAAATCATGTTTGCCCCTCCAAACAGTGTTCATTTTCCCCAAAATAAGGTTTTTTCCCCATTACTGGGTTCATTTCCACAAAATCTCGTTTTTTCCCCCAAAACTGGGTTCATTTTCCCCAAAGTCGGATGTTTTCCTCCCAATCTGGGTTGATATTCCCCAAAGTCGTTTTTTTTCGAGCAAAACTCGGTTAATTTCCCTACAAGTTGGTTTCCCTCCCCCAAACTCTGTTGATTTTCCCAAAAATTCGGGTTTTTTACCCCATTACTGGGTTCATTTTCCCCAAAATATTTTTTTTCCTCAAAACTGGGTTCGTTTTCCTTAAAAATGGATTTTTCCCAAAAATTGCTTTCATTTTCAGCATAATCAGAATTTTTTCCTCCGAAACTAGGTTCATTTTCCACAAAATCACTATTAACCCCCAAAACTGGGTACATTTTCACACAAATCAGGTTGTCCCCTCCAAACTGATTTCATTTTCCTCAAAATCTTCTATTTCCACTCCGCACTTTGTTCATTTTCCCCTAAATCAGGATTTTTCCCCATTACTGGGTTCATTTTCCCCAAAATATATGTTTTCCACAAAACTGGGTTTATTCCCCTACAAATTGGGTTTCCCCCACCAAACTGGGTTCATTTTCCAAACTGTGTTCGTTTTCCCAATAATCAGTTTTTTTTCCCATTACTGGGTTCATTACCACAAAATCGGGTTTTATCCCCAAAACCGGTTTCATTTTCCCCAAAATCCTTTTTTTCTTCAAAACACTGGGTGCATTTTCACACAAATCAAGTTTGCCCCTCCAAACAGTGTTCATTTTCCCCAAAATCAGTTTTTTTCCCCATTACTGGGTTCATTTCCCCAAAATCGCGTTTTCCTCCCCACAAAACTGGGTTCATTTTCCCCAAAGTCGGATTTTTTCCTCCCAAACTGGGTTGATATTCCCCAAAGTCGGTTTTTTTTCGAGCAATACTGGGTTAATTTCCCTACAAGTTGGTTTCCCTCCACGAAACTCTGTTGAATTTCCCAAAACTTCGGGTTTTTTACCCCATTACTGGGTTCATTTTCCCCAAAATATTTTTTTTCCCCAAAACTGGGTTCATTTTCCTTAAAAATGGATTTTTCCCCAAAAACGGGGTTCGTTTTCCGCATAATCAGCATTTTTTCCTCCAAAACTAGGTTCATTTTCCACAAAATCCATATTAACCCCCCAAACTGGGTACAATTTCACACAAATCAGATTGTCCCCTCCAAACTGATTTCATTTTCCTCAAAATCTTCTATTTCCACTCCGCACTTGGTTCATTTTCCCCAAAATCAGGATTTTTCCCCATTTCTGCGTTCATTTTCCCCAAAATATATGTTTTCCACAAAACGGGGTTTATTCGCCTACAAATTGGGTTTTCCCCCCCAAACTGGGTTCATTTTCCCCAAAATCAGCTTCTATCCTCCCAAACTGTGTTCATTTTCCCCAAAATCCTTTTTTTCTTCAAAACACTGGGTGCATTTTCACACAAATCAAGTTTGCCCCTCCAAACTGTGTTCATTTTCCCCAAAATCAGGTTTTTTTCCCATTACTGGGTTCATTTCCCCAAAATCGCGTTTTTTCCCACAAAACTGGGTTCATTTTCCCCAAAGTCGGATTTTTTCCCCCCAAACTGGGTTGGTTTTCCCCAAAGTTGGTTTTTTTTCGAGCAAAACTCGGTTAATTTCCCTCAAGTTGGTTTCCCTCCCCCAAACTCTGTGGATTTTCCCAAAACTTCGGGTTTTTTACCCCATTACTGGGTTCAGTTTCCCAAAAATATTTTTTTGTCCAAAACTGGGTTCATTTTCCTTAAAAATGGATTTTTCCCCCAAAACGGGGTTCGTTTTCCGCATAATCAGCATTTTTGCCTCCAAAACTAGGTTCATTTTCCACAAAATCCCTATTAACCTCCAAAACTGGGTACATTTTCACACAAATCAGGTTGTCCCCTCCAAACTGATTTCATTTTCCTCAAAATCTTCTATTTCCACTCCGCACTTGGTTCATTTTCCCCAAAATCAGGATTTTTCCCCATTACTGCGTTCATTTTCCCCAAAATATATGTTTTCCACAAAACGGGGTTTATTCCCCTACAAATTGGGTTTTCCCCACCAAACTGGGTTCATTTTCCACAAAATCCGGGTTTTTTACTCAATTACTGGCTTTATTTCCACAAAATATTTCCCCCCCCCAAACTGGGTTCATTTTCCCAAAAATCAGCTTCTATCCTCCCAAACCTGGTTCATTTTCCCTAAAATCCATTTTTTTCTTCAAAACACTGGGTGCACTTTCACACAAAACAAGTTTGCCCCTCCAAACAGTGTTCATTTTCCCCAAAATCAGTTTTTTTCCCCATTACTGGGTTCATTTCCCCAAAATCGCGTTTTTTCCCCCAAAACTGGGATCATTTTCCCCAAAGTCGTATTTTTTCCGCCCAAACTCAGTTGATTTTCCCCAAAGTAGGTTTTTTTTCGAGCAAAACTCGGTTCATTTCCCTACAAGTTGGTTTCCCCCCCCCAAACTCTGTTGATTTTCCCAAAACTTCGGGGTTTTTACCCCATTACTGGGTTCATTTTCCCAAAAATATTTTTTTTCCACAAAACTGGGTTCATTTTCCTTAAAAATGGATTTTTCCCCAAAAATTGGTTACATTTTCCGCATAATCAGCATTTTTTCCTCCGAAACTAGGTTCATTTTCCACAAAATCCCTATTAACCCCCCAAACTGGGTACATTTTCACACAAATCAGGTTGTCCCCTCCAAACTGATTTCATTTTCGTCAAAATCTTCTATTTCCACTCCGCACTTGGTTCATTTTCCCCAAAATCAGGATTTTTCCCCATTACTGTGTTCATTTTCTCTAAAATATATGTTTTCCACAAAACTGGGTTAATTCCCCTACAAATTGGGTTTTCCCCACCAAACTGGGTTCATTTTCCCTAAAATCCGGGGTATTTACTCAATTACTGGCTTTATTTCCACAAAATATCTTCCCCCCCCATTACTGGGTTCATTTTCCCAAAAATATTTTTTTCCCCAAAACTGGGTTCATTTTCCTTAAAAATGGATTTTTCCCCCAAAACTGGGTTCGTTTTCCGCATAATCAGCATTTTTTCCTCCGAAACTAGGTTCATTTTCCACAAAATCCCTATTAACCCCCAAAACTGGGTACATTTTCACACAAATCAGGTTGTTCCCTCCAAACTGATTTCATTTTCCTCAAAATCTTCTATTTCCACTCCGCACTTGGTTCATTTTCCCCAAAATCAGGATTTTTACCCATTACTGGGTTCATTTTCCCCAAAATATTTTTTTGTCCAAAACTGGGTTCATTTTCCTTAAAAATGGATTTTTCCCCCAAAACGGGGTTCGTTTTCCGCATAATCAGCATTTTTGCCTCCAAAACTAGGTTCATTTTCCACAAAATCCCTATTAACCTCCAAAACTGGGTACATTTTCACACAAATCAGGTTGTCCCCTCCAAACTGATTTCATTTTCCTCAAAATCTTCTATTTCCACTCCGCACTTGGTTCATTTTCCCCAAAATCAGGATTTTTCCCATTATTGGGTTCATTTTTCCCAATAATATATGTTTTCCACAAAACTGGGTTTATTCCCCTACAAATTCGGTTTTCCCCACCAAACTGGGTTCATTTTCCAAACTGTGTTCGTTTTCCCCATAATCAGTTTTTTTTCCCATTACTGGGTTCATTACCACAAAATCGGGTTTTATCCCCAAAACCGGTTTCATTTTCCCCAAAATCCTTTTTTTCTTCAAAACACTGGGTGCATTTTCACACAAATCAAGTTTGCCCCTCCAAACAGTGTTCATTTTCCCCAAAATCAGTTTTTTTCCCCATTACTGGGTTCATTTCCCCAAAATCGCGTTTTCCTCCCCACAAAACTGGGTTCATTTTCCCCAAAGTCGGATTTTTTCCTCCCAAACTGGGTTGATATTCCCCAAAGTCGGTTTTTTTTCGAGCAATACTGGGTTAATTTCCCTACAAGTTGGTTTCCCTCCACGAAACTCTGTTGAATTTCCCAAAACTTCGGGTTTTTTACCCCATTACTGGGTTCATTTTCCCCAAAATATTTTTTTTCCCCAAAACTGGGTTCATTTTCCTTAAAAATGGATTTTTCCCCAAAAACGGGGTTCATTTTCCGCATAATCAGCATTTTTTCCACCGAAACTAGGTTCATTTTCCACAAAATCCATATTAACCCCCCAAACTGGGTACAATTTCACACAAATCAGATTGTCCCCTCCAAACTGATTTCATTTTCCTCAAAATCTTCTATTTCCACTCCGCACTTGGTTCATTTTCCCCAAAATCAGGATTTTTCCCCATTTCTGCGTTCATTTTCCCCAAAATATATGTTTTCCACAAAACGGGGTTTATTCGCCTACAAATTGGGTTTTCCCCCCCAAACTGGGTTCATTTTCCCCAAAATCAGCTTCTATCCTCCCAAACTGTGTTCATTTTCCCAAAATCCTTTTTTTCTTCAAAACACTGGGTGCATTTTCACACAAATCAAGTTTGCCCCTCCAAACTGTGTTCATTTTCCCCAAAATCAGGTTTTTTTCCCATTACTGGGTTCATTTCCCCAAAATCGCGTTTTTTCCCACAAAACTGGGTTCATTTTCCCCAAAGTCGGATTTTTTCCCCCCAAACTGGGTTGGTTTTCCCCAAAGTTGGTTTTTTTTCGAGCAAAACTCGGTTAATTTCCCTCAAGTTGGTTTCCCTCCCCCAAACTCTGTGGATTTTCCCAAAACTTCGGGTTTTTTACCCCATTACTGGGTTCAGTTTCCCAAAAATATTTTTTTGTCCAAAACTGGGTTCATTTTCCTTAAAAATGGATTTTTCCCCCAAAACGGGGTTCGTTTTCCGCATAATCAGCATTTTTGCCTCCAAAACTAGGTTCATTTTCCACAAAATCCCTATTAACCTCCAAAACTGGGTACATTTTCACACAAATCAGGTTGTCCCCTCCAAACTGATTTCATTTTCCTCAAAATCTTCTATTTCCACTCCGCACTTGGTTCATTTTCCCCAAAATCAGGATTTTTCCCCATTACTGCGTTCATTTTCCCCAAAATATATGTTTTCCACAAAACGGGGTTTATTCCCCTACAAATTGGGTTTTCCCCACCAAACTGGGTTCATTTTCCACAAAATCCGGGTTTTTTACTCAATTACTGGCTTTATTTCCACAAAATATTTCCCCCCCCCAAACTGGGTTCATTTTCCCAAAAATCAGCTTCTATCCTACCAAACCTGGTTCATTTTCCCTAAAATCCATTTTTTTCTTCAAAACACTGGGTGCACTTTCACACAAAACAAGTTTGCCCCTCCAAACAGTGTTCATTTTCCCCAAAATCAGTTTTTTTCCCCATTACTGGGTTCATTTCCCCAAAATCGCGTTTTTTCCCCCAAAACTGGGATCATTTTCCCCAAAGTCGTATTTTTTCCGCCCAAACTCAGTTGATTTTCCCCAAAGTAGGTTTTTTTTCGAGCAAAACCCGGTTCATTTCCCTACAAGTTGGTTTCCCCCCCCCAAACTCTGTTGATTTTCCCAAAACTTCGGGGTTTTTACCCCATTACTGGGTTCATTTTCCCAAAAATATTTTTTTTCCACAAAACTGGGTTCATTTTCCTTAAAAATGGATTTTTCCCCAAAAATTGGTTACATTTTCCGCATAATCAGCATTTTTTCCTCCGAAACTAGGTTCATTTTCCACAAAATCCCTATTAACCCCCCAAACTGGGTACATTTTCACACAAATCAGGTTGTCCCCTCCAAACTGATTTCATTTTCGTCAAAATCTTCTATTTCCACTCCGCACTTGGTTCATTTTCCCCAAAATCAGGATTTTTCCCCATTACTGTGTTCATTTTCTCTAAAATATATGTTTTCCACAAAACTGGGTTAATTCCCCTACAAATTGGGTTTTCCCCACCAAACTGGGTTCATTTTCCCTAAAATCCGGGGTATTTACTCAATTACTGGCTTTATTTCCACAAAATATCTTCCCCCCCATTACTGGGTTCATTTTCCCAAAAATATTTTTTTCCCCAAAACTGGGTTCATTTTCCTTAAAAATGGATTTTTCCCCCAAAACTGGGTTCGTTTTCCGCATAATCAGCATTTTTTCCTCCGAAACTAGGTTCATTTTCCACAAAATCCCTATTAACCCCCAAAACTGGGTACATTTTCACACAAATCAGGTTGTTCCCTCCAAACTGATTTCATTTTCCTCAAAATCTTCTATTTCCACTCCGCACTTGGTTCATTTTCCCCAAAATCAGGATTTTTACCCATTACTGGGTTCATTTTCCCCAAAATATTTTTTTGTCCAAAACTGGGTTCATTTTCCTTAAAAATGGATTTTTCCCCCAAAACGGGGTTCGTTTTCCGCATAATCAGCATTTTTGCCTCCAAAACTAGGTTCATTTTCCACAAAATCCCTATTAACCTCCAAAACTGGGTACATTTTCACACAAATCAGGTTGTCCCCTCCAAACTGATTTCATTTTCCTCAAAATCTTCTATTTCCACTCCGCACTTGGTTCATTTTCCCCAAAATCAGGATTTTTCCCATTATTGGGTTCATTTTTCCCAATAATATATGTTTTCCACAAAACTGGGTTTATTCCCCTACAAATTCGGTTTTCCCCACCAAACTGGGTTCATTTTCCAAACTGTGTTCGTTTTCCCCATAATCAGTTTTTTTTCCCATTACTGGGTTCATTACCACAAAATCGGGTTTTATCCCCAAAACCGGTTTCATTTTCCCCAAAATCCTTTTTTTCTTCAAAACACTGGGTGCATTTTCACACAAATCAAGTTTGCCCCTCCAAACAGTGTTCATTTTCCCCAAAATCAGTTTTTTTCCCCATTACTGGGTTCATTTCCCCAAAATCGCGTTTTCCTCCCCACAAAACTGGGTTCATTTTCCCCAAAGTCGGATTTTTTCCTCCCAAACTGGGTTGATATTCCCCAAAGTCGGTTTTTTTTCGAGCAATACTGGGTTAATTTCCCTACAAGTTGGTTTCCCTCCACGAAACTCTGTTGAATTTCCCAAAACTTCGGGTTTTTTACCCCATTACTGGGTTCATTTTCCCCAAAATATTTTTTTTCCCCAAAACTGGGTTCATTTTCCTTAAAAATGTATTTTTCCTCAAAAACGGGGTTCATTTTCCGCATAATCAGCATTTTTTCCTCCGAAACTAGGTTCATTTTCCACAAAATCCATATTAACCCCCCAAACTGGGTACATTTTCACACAAATCAGATTGTCCCCTCCAAACTGATTTCATTTTCCTCAAAATCTTCTATTTCCACTCCTCACTTGGTTCATTTTCCCCAAAATCAGGATTTTTCCCCATTTCTGCGTTCATTTTCCCCAAAATATATGTTTTCCACAAAACGGGGTTTATTCCCCTACAAATTGGGTTTTCCCCCCCAAACTGGGTTCATTTTCCCCAAAATCAGCTTCTATCCTCCCAAACTGCGTTCATTTTCCCTAAAATCCTTTTTTTCTTCAAAACACTGGGTGCATTTTGACACAAATCAAGTTTGCCCCTCCAAACAGTGTTCATTTTCCCCAAAATCAGGTTTTTTCCCCATTACTGGGTTCATTTCCCCAAAATCGCGTTTTTTCCCCCAAAACTGGGTTCATTTTCCCCAAAGTCGGATTTTTTCCTCCCAAACTGGGTTGATTTTCCCCAAAGTCGTTTTTTTTTTCCGAGCAAAACTCGGTTCATTTCCCTACAAGTTGGTTTCCCCCCCCCAAACTCTGTTGATTTTCCCAAAACTTCGGGTTTTTTACCCCATTACTGAGTTCATTTTCCCAAAAATATTTTTTTCCCCAAAACTGGGTTCATTTTCCTTAAAAATGGATTTTTCCCCCAAAACATTTTCCACATAATCAGCATTTTTTCCTCCGAAACTAGGTTCATTTTCCACAAAATCCCTATTAACCCCCAAAACTGGGTACATTTTCACACAAATCAGGTTGTCCCCTCCAAACTGATTTCATTTTCCTCAAAATCTTCTATTTCCACTCCGCACTTGGTTCATTTTCCCCAAAATCAGGATTTTTCCAGATTACTGCGTTCATTTTCCCCAAAATATATGTTTTCCACAAAACGGGGTTTATTCCCCTACAAATTGGGTTTTCCCCACCAAACTGGGTTCATTTTCCCCAAAATCCGGGTTTTTTACTCAATTACTGGCTTTATTTCCACAAAATATTTTTCCCCCCCAAACTGGGTTCATTATCCCAAAAATCAGCTTCTATCCTCCCAAACCGGGTTCATTTTCCCTAAAATCCTTTTTTTTCTTCAAAACACTGGGTCCACTTTCGCACAAATCAAGTTTGCCCCTCCAAACAGTGTTCATTTTCCCCAAAATCAGGTTTTTTTCCCCATTACTGGATTCATTTCCCCAAAATCGCGTTTTTTCCCACAAAACTGGGTTCATTTTCCCCAAAGTCGGATTTTTTCCTCCCAAACTGGGTTGATTTTCCCCAAAGTCGGTTATTTTTGGAGCAAAACTCGGTTCATTTTTCTACAGGTTGGTTTCCCCCCCCCCAAACTCTGTTGATTTTCCCAAAACTTCGGGTTTTTTACCCCATTACTGGGTTCATTTTCCCAAAAATATTTTTTTCCCCAAAACTGGGTTCATTTTCCTTAAAAATGGATTTTTCCCTCAAAACGGGGTTCATTTTCCGCATAATCAGCGTTTTTTCCTCCGAAACTAGGTTCATTTTCCACAAAATCCCTATTAACCCCCAAAACTGGGTACATTTTCACAGAAATCAGATTGTCCCCTCCAAACTGATTTCATTTTCCTCAAAATCTTCTATTTCCACTCCGCACTTGGTTCATTTTCCCCAAAATCAGGATTTTTCCCCATTACTGCGTTCATTTTCCCCAAAATATATGTTTTCCACAAAACGGGGTTTATTCCCCTACAAATTGGGTTTTCCCCACCAAACTGGGTTCATTTTCCCCAAAATCCGGTTTTTTTACTCAATTACTGGCTTTATTTCCACAAAATATTTTTCCCACCCAAACTGGGTTCATTTTCCCAAAAATCAGCTTCTATCCTCCCAAACCCGTTTCATTTTCCCTAAAATCCTTTTTTTACTTCTAAACACTGGGTGCACTTTCACACAAATTAAGTTTGCCCCTCAAAACAGTGTTCATTTTCCCCAAAATCAGTTTTTTTCCCCATTACTGGGTTCATTTCCCCAAAATCGCGTTTTTTCCCCCAAAACTGGGATCATTTTCCCCAAAGTCGGATTTTTTCCGCCCAAACTCCGTTGATTTTCCCCAAAGTAGTTTTTTTTTCGAGCAAAACTAGGTTCATTTCCCTACAAGTTGGTTTCCCCCCCCAAACTCTGTTGATTTTCCCAAAACTTCAGGTTTTTTACCCCATTACTGGGTTCATTTTCCCAAAAATATTTTTTTCCCCAAAACTGGGTTCATTTTCCTTAAAAATGGATTTTTCCCCCAAAACGGGGTTCATTTTCCGCATAATCAGCGTTTTTTCCTCCGAAACTAGGTTCATTTTCCACAAAATCCCTATTAACCCCCAAAACTGGGTACATTTTCACACAAATCAGGTTGTCCCCTCCAAATTGATTTCATTTTCCTCAAAATCTTCTATTTCCACTCCGCACTTGGTTCATTTTCCCCAAAATCAGGATTTTTCCCCATTACTGCGTTCATTTTCCCCAAAATATATGTTTTCCACAAAACGGGGTTTATTCCCCTACAAATTGGGTTTTCCCCACCAAACTGGGTTCATTTTCCCCACAATCCGGGTTTTTTACTCAATTACTGGCTTTATTTCCACAAAATATTTTTCCCACCCAAACTGGGTTCATTTTCCCAAAAATCAGCTTCTATCCTCCCAAACCAGGTTCATTTTCCCAAAAATCCTTTTTTTTCTTCTAAACACTGGGTGCACTTTCACACAAATCAAGTTTGCCCCTCAAAACAGTGTTCATTTTCCCCAAAATCAGTTTTTTTCCCCATTACTGGGTTCATTTCCCCAAAATCGCGTTTTTTCCCCCAAAACTGGGATCATTTTCCCCAAAGTCGGATTTTTTCCGCCCAAACTCCGTTGATTTTCCCCAAAGTAGGTTTTTTTTCGAGCAAAACTCGGTTCATTTCCCTACAAGTTGGTTTCCCCCCCCCAAACTCTGTTGATTTTCCCAAAACTTCGGGTTTTTTACCCCATTACTGGGTTCATTTTCCCAAAAATATTTTTTTTCCCCAAAACTGGTTTCATTTTCCTTAAAAATGGATTTTTCCCCAAAAATTGGTTTCATTTTCCGCATAATCAGAATTCTTTCCTCCGAAACTAGGTTCATTTTCCACAAAATCCCTATTAAACCCCCAAACTGGGTACATTTTCACACAAATCAGGTTGTCCCCTCCAAACTGATTTCATTTTCGTCAAAATCTTCTATATCCACTCCGCACTTGGTTCATTTTCCCCAAAATCAGGATTTTTCCCCATTACTGTGTTCATTTTCTCTAAAATATATGTTTTCCACAAAACTGGGTTTATTCCCCTACAAATTGGGTTTTCCCCACCAAACTGGGTTCATTTTCCCTAAAATCCGTTTTTTTTACTCAATTACTGGCTTTATTTCCACAAAATATCTTCCCCCCCCAAACTGGGTTCATTTTCCCAAAAATCCATTTTTTTCTTCAAAACACTGGGTGCACTTTCACACAAAACAAGTTTGCCCCTCCAAACAGTGTTCATTTTCCCCAAAATCAGTTTTTTTCCCCATTACTGGGTTCATTTCCCCAAAATCGCGTTTTTTCCCCCAAAACTGGGATCATTTTCCCCAAAGTCGTATTTTTTCCGCCCAAACTCCGTTGATTTTCCCCAAAGTAGGTTTTTTTTCGAGCAAAACTCGGTTCATTTCCCTACAAGTTGGTTTCCCCCCCCCAAACTCTGTTGATTTTCCCAAAACTTCGGGGTTTTTACCCCATTACTGGGTTCATTTTCCCAAAAATATTTTTTTTCCACAAAACTGGGTTCATTTTCCTTAAAAATGGATTTTTCCCCAAAAATTGGTTTCATATTCCGCATAATCAGAATTCTATCCTCCGAAACTAGGTTCATTTTCCACAAAATCCCTATTAACCCCCCAAACTGGGTACATTTTCACACAAATCAGGTTGTCCCCTCCAAACTGATTTCATTTTCGTAAAAATCTTCTATTTCCACTCCGCACTTGGTTCATTTTCCCCAAAATCAGGATTTTTCCCCATTACTGTGTTCATTTTCTCTAAAATATATGTTTTCCACAAAACTGGGTTAATTCCCCTACAAATTGGGTTTTCCCCACCAAACTGGGTTCATTTTCCCTAAAATCCGGGGTATTTACTCAATTACTGGCTTTATTTCCACAAAATATCTTCCCCCCCCATTACTGGGTTCATTTTCCCAAAAAGATTTTTTTCCCCAAAGCTGGGTTCATTTTCCTTAAAAATGGATTTTTCCCCCAAAACTGGGTTCGTTTTCCGCATAATCAGCATTTTTTCCTCCGAAACTAGGTTCATTTTCCACAAAATCCCTATTAACCCCCAAAACTGGGTACATTTTCACACAAATCAGGTTGTTCCCTCCAAACTGATTTCATTTTCCTCAAAATCTTCTATTTCCACTCCGCACTTGGTTCATTTTCCCCAAAATCAGGATTTTTACCCATTACTGGGTTCATTTTCCCCAAAATATTTTTTTTTTCCAAAACTGGGTTCATTTTCCTTAAAAATGTATTTTTCCCTAAAAACGGGGTTCATTTTCCGCATAATCAGCATTTTTTCCTCCGAAACTAGGTTCATTTTCAACAAAATCCCTATTAACCCCCCAAACTGGGTACATTTTCACACAAATCAGATTGTCCCCTCCAAACTGATTTCATTTTCCTCAAAATCTTCTATTTCCACTCCGCACTTGGTTCATTTTCCCCAAAATCAGGATTTTTCCCCATTTCTGCGTTCATTTTCCCCAAAATATATGTTTTCCACAAAACGGGGTTTATTCCCCTACAAATTGGGTTTTCCCCCCCAAACTGGGTTCATTTTCCCCAAAATCAGCTTCTATCCTCCCAAACTGGGTTCATTTTCCCCAAAATCCTTTTTTTCTTCAAAACACTGGGTGCATTTTCACACAAATCATGTTTGCCCCTCAAAACAGTGTTCATTTTCCCCAAAATCAGGTTTTTTCCCCATTACTGGGTTCATTTCCCCAAAATCGCGTTTTTTCCCCCAAAACTGGGTTCATTTTCCCCAAAGTCGGATTTTTTCCTCCCAAACTGGGTTGATTTTCCCCAAAGTCGGTTATTTTTGGAGCAAAACTCGGTTCATTTTTCTACAGGTTGGTTTCCCCCCCCCCAAACTCTGTTGATTTTCCCAAAACTTCGGGTTTTTTACCCCATTACTGGGTTCATTTTCCGAAAAATATTTTTTTCCCCAAAACTGGGTTCATTTTCCTTAAAAATGGATTTTTCCCCCAAAACGGGATTCATTTTCCACATAATCAGCATTTTTTCCTCCGAAACTAGGTTCATTTTCCACAAAATCCCTATTAACCCCCAAAACTGGGTACATTTTCACACAAATCAGGTTGTCCCCTCCAAACTGATTTCATTTTCCTCAAAATCTTCTATTTCCACTCCGCACTTGGTTCATTTTCCCCAAAATCAGGATTTTTCCAGATTACTGCGTTCATTTTCCCCAAAATATATGTTTTCCACAAAACGGGGTTTATTCCCCTACAAATTGGGTTTTCCCCACCAAACTGGGTTCATTTTCCCCAAAATCCGGTTTTTTTACTCAATTACTGGCTTTATTTCCACAAAATATTTTTCCCACCCAAACTGGGTTCATTTTCCCAAAAATCAGCTTCTATCCTCCCAAACCCGGTTCATTTTCCCTAAAATCCTTTTTTTTCTTCTAAACACTGGGTGCACTTTCACACAAATCAAGTTTGCCCCTCAAAACAGTGTTCATTTTCCCCAAAATCAGTTTTTTTCCCCATTACTGGGTTCATTTCCCCAAAATCGCGTTTTTTCCCCCAAAACTGGGATCATTTTCCCCAAAGTCGGATTTTTTCCGCCCAAACTCCGTTGATTTTCCCCAAAGTAGTTTTTTTTTCGAGCAAAACTCGGTTCATTTCCCTACAAGTTGGTTTCCCCCCCCAAACTCTGTTGATTTTCCCAAAACTTCGGGTTTTTTACCCCATTACTGGGTTCATTTTCCCAAAAATATTTTTTTCCCCAAAACTGGTTTCATTTTCCTTAAAAATGGATTTTTCCCCAAAAATTGGTTTCATTTTCCGCATAATCAGAATTCTTTCCTCCGAAACTAGGTTCATTTTCCACAAAATCCCTATTAAACCCCCAAACTGGGTACATTTTCACACAAATCAGGTTGTCCCCTCCAAACTGATTTCATTTTCGTCAAAATCTTATATATCCACTCCGCACTTGGTTCATTTTCCCCAAAATCAGGATTTTTCCCCATTACTGTGTTCATTTTCACTAAAATATATGTTTTCCACAAAACTGGGTTTATTCCCCTACAAATTGGGTTTTCCCCACCAAACTGGGTTAATTTTCCCTAAAATCCGGGGTTTTTACTCAATTACTGGCTTTATTTCCACAAAATATCTTCCCCCCCCAAACTGGGATCATTTTCCCAAAAATCCTTTTTTTCTTGAAAACACTGGGTGCATTTTCACACAAATCATGTTTGCCCCTCAAAACAGTGTTCATTTTCCCCAAAATCAGGTTTTTTCCCCATTACTGGGTTCATTTCCCCAAAATCTCGTTTTTTTCCCCCAAAACTGGGTTCATTTTCCCCAAAGTCGGATTTTTTCCTCCCAAACTGGGTTGATTTTCCCCAAAGTCGGTTTTTTTTTCGAGCAAAACTCGGTTCATTATCCTACAGGTTGGTTTACCCCCCCAAACTCTGTTGATTTTCCCAAAACTTCGGGTTTTTTTACCCCATTACTGGGTTCATTTTCCCAAAAATATTTTTTTCCCCAAAACTGGGTTCATTTTCCTTAAAAATGGATTTTTCCCCCAAAACTGGGTTCGTTTTCCGCATAATCAGCATTTTTTCCTCCGAAACTAGGTTCATTTTCCACAAAATCCCTATTAACCCCCCAAACTGGGTACATTTTCACACAAATCAGGTTGTCCCCTCCAAACTGATTTCATTTTCCTCAAAATCTTATATTTCCACTCCGCACTTGGTTCATTTTCCCCAAAATCAGGATTTTTCCCCATTACTGCGTTCATTTTCCCCGAAATATATGTTTTCCACAAAACTGGGTTTATTCCCCTACAAATTGGGTTTTCCCCACCAAACTGGGTTCATTTTCCCCAAAATCCGGGTTTTTTACTCAATTACTGGCTTTATTTCCACAAAATATTTTTCCCCCCCAAACTGTGTTCATTTTCCCCAAAATCCTTTTTTTCTTCAAAACACTGGGTGCATTTTCACACAAATCTAGTTTGCCCATCCAAACTGTGTTCATTTTCCCCAAAATCAGGTTTTTTCCCCATTACTGGGTTCATTTCCCCAAAGTCGGATTTTTTCCTCCCAAACTGGGTTGATTTTCCCCAAAGTCGGTTATTTTTCGAGCAAAACTCGGTTCATTTTCCTACAGGTTGGTTCCCCCCCCCCCAAACTCTGTTGATTTTCCCAAAACTTCGGGTTTTTTACCCCATTACTGGGTTCATTTTCCCAAAAATATTTTTTTCCCCAAAACTGGGTTCATTTTCCTTAAAAATGGATTTTTACCCCAAAACGGGGTTCATTTTCCGCATAATCTGCGTTTTTTCCTCCGAAACTAGGTTCATTTTCCACAAAATCCCTATTAACCCCCAAAACTGGGTACATTTTCACAGAAATCAGATTGTCCCCTCCAAACTGATTTCATTTTCCTCAAAATCTTCTATTTCCACTCCGCACTTGGTTCATTTTTCCCAAAATCAGGATTTTTCCCCATTACTGCGTTCATTTTCCCCAAAATATATGTTTTCCACAAAACGGGGTTTATTCCCCTACAAATTGGGTTTTCCCCACCAAACTGGGTTCATTTTCCCCAAAATCCGGGTTTTTTACTCAATTACTGGCTTTATTTCCACAAAATATTTTTCCCCCCCAAACTGGGTTCATTTTCCCAAAAATCAGCTTCTATCCTCGCAAACCCGGTTCATTTTCCCTAAAATCCTTTTTTTCTTCAAAACACTGGATGCACTTTCACACAAATCAAGTTTGCCCCTCAAAACAGTGTTCATTTTCCCCAAAATCAGTTTTTTTCCCCATTACTGGGTTCATTTCCCCAAAATCGCGTTTTTTTCCCCCAAAACTGGGTTCATTTTCCCCAAAGTCGGATTTTTTCCTCCCAAACTGGGTTGATTTTCCCCAAAGTCGGTTATTTTTCGAGCAAAACTCGGTTCATTTTCCTACAGGTTGGTTTCCCCCCCCCCCAAACTCTGTTGATTTTCCCAAAACTTCGGGTTTTTTACCCCATTACTGGGTTCATTTTCCCAAAAATATTTTTTTCCCCAAAACTGGGTTCATTTTCCTTAAAAATGGATTTTTACCCCAAAACGGGGTTCATTTTCCGCATAATCAGCGTTTTTTCCTCCGAAACTAGGTTCATTTTCCACAAAATCCCTATTAACCCCCAAAACTGGGTACATTTTCACACAAATCAGGTTGTCCCCTCCAAATTGATTTCATTTTCGTCAAAATCTTCTATTTCCACTCCGCACTTGGTTCATTTTCCCCAAAATCAGGATTTTTCCCCATTACTGCGTTCATTTTCCCCAAAATATATGTTTTCTACAAAACGGGGTTTATTCCCCTACAAATTGGGTTTTCCCCACCAAACTGGGTTCATTTTCCCCAAAATCCGGGTTTTTTACTCAATTACTGGCTTTATTTCCACAAAATATTTTTCCCACCCAAACTGGGTTCATTTTCCCAAAAATCAGCTTCTATCCTCCCAAACCCGGTTCATTTTCCCTAAAATCCTTTTTTTTCTTCTAAACACTGGGTGCACTTTCACACAAATCAAGTTTGCCCCTCAAAACAGTGTTCATTTTCCCCAAAATCAGTTTTTTTCCCCATTACTGGGTTCATTTCCCCAAAATCGCGTTTTTTCCCCCAAAACTGGGATCATTTTCCCCAAAGTCGGATTTTTTCCGCCCAAACTCCGTTGATTTTCCCCAAAGTAGGTTTTTTTTCGAGCAAAACTCGGTTCATTTCCCTACAAGTTGGTTTCCCCCCCCAAACTCTGTTGATTTTCCCAAAACTTCGGGTTTTTTACCCCATTACTGGGTTCATTTTCCCAAAAATATTTTTTTCCCCACAACTGGGTTCATTTTCCTTAAAAATGGATTTTTACCCCAAAACGGGGTTCGTTTTCCGCATAATCAGCGTTTTTTCCTCCGAAACTAGGTTCATTTTCCACAAAATCCCTATTAACCCCCAAAACTGGGTACATTTTCACACAAATCAGGTTGTCCCCTCCAAATTGATTTCATTTTCCTCAAAATCTTCTATTTCCACTTCGCACTTGGTTCTTTTTCCCCAAAATCAGGATTTTTCCCGATTACTGCGTTCATTTTCCCCGAAATATATGTTTTCCACAAAACGGGGTTTATTCCCCTACAAATTGGGTTTTCCCCACCAATCTGGGTTCATTTTCCCCAAAATCCGGTTTTTTTACTCAATTACTGGCTTTATTTCCACAAAATATTTTTCCCCCCCAAACTGTGTTCATTTTCCCCAAAATCCTTTTTTTCTTCAAAACACTGGGTGCATTTTCACACAAATCTAGTTTGCCCATCCAAACTGTGTTCATTTTCCCGAAAATCAGGTTTTTTCCCCATTACTGGGTTCATTTCCCCAAAGTCGGATTTTTTCCTCCCAAACTGGGTTGATTTTCCCCAAAGTCGGTTATTTTTCGAGCAAAACTCGGTTCATTTTCCTACAGGTTGGTTCCCCCCCCCCAAACTCTGTTGATTTTCCCAATATTTCGGGTTTTTTACCCCATTACTGGGTTCATTTTCCCAAAAATATTTTTTTCCCCAAAACTGGGTTCATTTTCCTTAAAAATGGATTTTTACCCCAAAACGGGGTTCATTTTCCGCATAATCTGCGTTTTTTCCTCCGAAACTAGGTTCATTTTCCACAAAATCCCTATTAACCCCCAAAACTGGGTACATTTTCACGCAAATCAGGTTGTCCCCTCCAAACTGATTTCATTTTCCTCAAAATCTTCTATTTCCACTCCGCACTTGGTTCATTTTCCCCAAAATCAGGATTTTTCCCCATTACTGCGTTCATTTTCCCCAAAATATATGTTTTCCATAAAACGGGGTTTATTCCCCTACAAATTGGGTTTTCCCCACCACACTGGGTTCATTTTCCCCAAAATCAGCTTCTATCCTCGCAAACACGGTTCATTTTCCCTAAAATCCTTTTTTTCTTCAAAACACTGGATGCACTTTCACACAAATCAAGTTTGCCCCTCAAAACAGTGTTCATTTTCCCCAAAATCAGTTTTTTTTCCCCATTACTGGGTTCATTTCCCCAAAATCGCGTTTTTTCCCCCAAAACTGGGTTCATTTTCCCCAAAGTCGGATTTTTTCCTCCCAAACTGGGTTGATTTTCCCCAAAGTCGTTTTTTTTTCGAGCAAAACTCGGTTCATTTTCCTACAGGTTGGTTTCCCCCCCCCAAACTCTGTTGATTTTCCCAAAACTTTGGATTTTTTACCCCATTACTGGGTTCATTTTCCCAAAAATATTTTTTTCCCCAAAACTGGGTTCATTTTCCTTAAAAATGGATTTTTCCCCCAAAACGGGGTTCATTTTCCGCATAATCAGCATTTTTTCCTCCGAAACTAGGTTCATTTTCCACAAAATCCCTATTAACCCCCAAAACTGGGTACATTTTCACACAAATCAGGTTGTCCCCTCCAAACTGATTTCATTTTCCTCAAAATCTTCTATTTCAACTTCGCACTTGTTTCATTTTCCCCAAAATCAGGATTTTTCCCCATTACTGCGTTCATTTTCCCCAAAATATATGTTTTCCACAAAACGGGGTTTATTCCCCTACAAATTGGGTTTTCCCCACCAAACTGGGTTCATTTTCCCCAAAATCCGGGTTTTTTACTCAATTACTGGCTTTATTTCCACAAAATATTTTTCCCCCCCAAACTGGGTTCATTTTCCCAAAAATCAGCTTCTATCCTCACAAACCCGGTTCATTTTCCCTAAAATCCTTTTTTTCTTCAAAACACTGGATGCACTTTCACACAAATCAAGTTTGCCCCTCAAAACAGTGTTCATTTTCCCCAAAATCAGTTTTTTTCCCCATTACTGGGTTCATTTTCCCAAAATCGCGTTTCTTCCCCCAAAACTGGGTTCATTTTCCCCAAAGTCGGATTTTTTCCTCCCAAACTGGGTTGATTTTCCCCAAAGTCGGGTTTTTTTTCGAGCAAAACTCGGTTCATTTTCCTACAGGTTGGTTTCCCCCCCCCCAAACTCTGTTGATTTTCCCAAAACTTCGGGTTTTTTACCCCATTACTGGGTTCATTTTCCCAAAAATATTTTTTTCCCCAAAACTGGGTTCATTTTCCTTAAAAATGGATTTTTCCCCCAAAACGGGGTTCATTTTCCGCATAATCAGCATTTTTTCCTCCGAAACTAGGTTAATTTTCCACAAAATCCCTATTAACCCCCAAAACTGGGTACATTTTCACACAAATCAGATTGTCCCCTCCAAACTGATTTCATTTTCCTCAAAATCTTCTATTTCCACTCCGCACTTGGTTCATTTTCCCCAAAATCAGGATTTTTCCCCATTACTGCGTTCATTTTCCCCAAAATATATGTTTTCCATAAAACGGGGTTTATTCCCCTACAAATTGGGTTTTCCCCACCAAACTGGGTTCATTTTCCCCAAAATCCGGTTTTTTTACTCAATTACTGGCTTTATTTCCACAAAATATTTTTCCCACCCAAACTGGGTTCATTTTCCCAAAAATCAGCTTCTATCCTCCCAAACCCGGTTCATTTTCCCTAAAATCCTTTTTTTTCTTCTAAACACTGGGTGCACTTTCACACAAATCAAGTTTGCCCCTCAAAACAGTGTTCATTTTCCCCAAAATCAGTTTTTTTCCCCATTACTGGGTTCATTTCCCCAAAATCGCGTTTTTTCCCCCAAAACTGGGATCATTTTCCCCAAAGTCGGATTTTTTCCGCCCAAACTCCGTTGATTTTCCCCAAAGTAGTTTTTTTTTCGAGCAAAACTCGGTTCATTTCCCTACAAGTTGGTTTCCCCCCCCAAACTCTGTTGATTTTCCCAAAACTTCGGGTTTTTTACCCCATTACTGGGTTCATTTTCCCAAAAATATTTTTTTCCCCAAAACTGGTTTCATTTTCCTTAAAAATGGATTTTTCCCCAAAAATTGGTTTCATTTTCCGCATAATCAGAATTCTTTCCTCCGAAACTAGGTTCATTTTCCACAAAATCCCTATTAAACCCCCAAACTGGGTACATTTTCACACAAATCAGGTTGTCCCCTCCAAACTGATTTCATTTTCGTCAAAATCTTATATATCCACTCCGCACTTGGTTCATTTTCCCCAAAATCAGGATTTTTCCCCATTACTGTGTTCATTTTCTCTAAAATATATGTTTTCCACAAAACTGGGTTTATTCCCCTACAAATTGGGTTTTCCCCACCAAACTGGGTTAATTTTCCCTAAAATCCGGGGTTTTTACTCAATTACTGGCTTTATTTCCACAAAATATCTTCCCCCCCCAAACTGGGATCATTTTCCCAAAAATCCTTTTTTTCTTGAAAACACTGGGTGCATTTTCACACAAATCATGTTTGCCCCTCAAAACAGTGTTCATTTTCCCCAAAATCAGGTTTTTTCCCCATTACTGGGTTCATTTCCCCAAAATCTCGTTTTTTCCCCCAAAACTGGGTTCATTTTCCCCAAAGTCGGATTTTTTCCTCCCAAACTGGGTTGATTTTCCCCAAAGTCGGTTTTTTTTTCGAGCAAAACTCGGTTCATTATCCTACAGGTTGGTTTACCCCCCCAAACTCTGTTGATTTTCCCAAAACTTCGGGTTTTTTTACCCCATTACTGGGTTCATTTTCCCAAAAATATTTTTTTCCCCAAAACTGGGTTCATTTTCCTTAAAAATGGATTTTTCCCCCAAAACTGGGTTCGTTTTCCGCATAATCAGCATTTTTTCCTCCGAAACTAGGTTCATTTTCCACAAAATCCCTATTAACCCCCCAAACTGGGTACATTTTCACACAAATCAGGTTGTCCCCTCCAAACTGATTTCATTTTCCTCAAAATCTTATATTTCCACTCCGCACTTGGTTCATTTTCCCCAAAATCAGGATTTTTCCCCATTACTGCGTTCATTTTCCCCGAAATATATGTTTTCCACAAAACTGGGTTTATTCCCCTACAAATTGGGTTTTCCCCACCAAACTGGGTTCATTTTCCCCAAAATCCGGGTTTTTTACTCAATTACTGGCTTTATTTCCACAAAATATTTTTCCCCCCCAAACTGTGTTCATTTTCCCCAAAATCCTTTTTTTCTTCAAAACACTGGGTGCATTTTCACACAAATCTAGTTTGCCCATCCAAACTGTGTTCATTTTCCCCAAAATCAGGTTTTTTCCCCATTACTGGGTTCATTTCCCCAAAGTCGGATTTTTTCCTCCCAAACTGGGTTGATTTTCCCCAAAGTCGGTTATTTTTCGAGCAAAACTCGGTTCATTTTCCTACAGGTTGGTTCCCCCCCCCCCAAACTCTGTTGATTTTCCCAAAACTTCGGGTTTTTTACCCCATTACTGGGTTCATTTTCCCAAAAATATTTTTTTCCCCAAAACTGGGTTCATTTTCCTTAAAAATGGATTTTTACCCCAAAACGGGGTTCATTTTCCGCATAATCTGCGTTTTTTCCTCCGAAACTAGGTTCATTTTCCACAAAATCCCTATTAACCCCCAAAACTGGGTACATTTTCACAGAAATCAGATTGTCCCCTCCAAACTGATTTCATTTTCCTCAAAATCTTCTATTTCCACTCCGCACTTGGTTCATTTTTCCCAAAATCAGGATTTTTCCCCATTACTGCGTTCATTTTCCCCAAAATATATGTTTTCCACAAAACGGGGTTTATTCCCCTACAAATTGGGTTTTCCCCACCAAACTGGGTTCATTTTCCCCAAAATCCGGGTTTTTTACTCAATTACTGGCTTTATTTCCACAAAATATTTTTCCCCCCCAAACTGGGTTCATTTTCCCAAAAATCAGCTTCTATCCTCGCAAACCCGGTTCATTTTCCCTAAAATCCTTTTTTTCTTCAAAACACTGGATGCACTTTCACACAAATCAAGTTTGCCCCTCAAAACAGTGTTCATTTTCCCCAAAATCAGTTTTTTTCCCCATTACTGGGTTCATTTCCCCAAAATCGCGTTTTTTCCCCCAAAACTGGGTTCATTTTCCCCAAAGTCGGATTTTTTCCTCCCAAACTGGGTTGATTTTCCCCAAAGTCGGTTATTTTTCGAGCAAAACTCGGTTCATTTTCCTACAGGTTGGTTTCCCCCCCCCCCAAACTCTGTTGATTTTCCCAAAACTTCGGGTTTTTTACCCCATTACTGGGTTCATTTTCCCAAAAATATTTTTTTCCCCAAAACTGGGTTCATTTTCCTTAAAAATGGATTTTTACCCCAAAACGGGGTTCATTTTCCGCATAATCAGCGTTTTTTCCTCCGAAACTAGGTTCATTTTCCACAAAATCCCTATTAACCCCCAAAACTGGGTACATTTTCACACAAATCAGGTTGTCCCCTCCAAATTGATTTCATTTTCGTCAAAATCTTCTATTTCCACTCCGCACTTGGTTCATTTTCCCCAAAATCAGGATTTTTCCCCATTACTGCGTTCATTTTCCCCAAAATATATGTTTTCTACAAAACGGGGTTTATTCCCCTACAAATTGGGTTTTCCCCACCAAACTGGGTTCATTTTCCCCAAAATCCGGGTTTTTTACTCAATTACTGGCTTTATTTCCACAAAATATTTTTCCCACCCAAACTGGGTTCATTTTCCCAAAAATCAGCTTCTATCCTCCCAAACCCGGTTCATTTTCCCTAAAATCCTTTTTTTTCTTCTAAACACTGGGTGCACTTTCACACAAATCAAGTTTGCCCCTCAAAACAGTGTTCATTTTCCCCAAAATCAGTTTTTTTCCCCATTACTGGGTTCATTTCCCCAAAATCGCGTTTTTTCCCCCAAAACTGGGATCATTTTCCCCAAAGTCGGATTTTTTCCGCCCAAACTCCGTTGATTTTCCCCAAAGTAGGTTTTTTTTTCGAGCAAAACTCGGTTCATTTCCCTACAAGTTGGTTTCCCCCCCCAAACTCTGTTGATTTTCCCAAAACTTCGGGTTTTTTACCCCATTACTGGGTTCATTTTCCCAAAAATATTTTTTTCCCCACAACTGGGTTCATTTTCCTTAAAAATGGATTTTTACCCCAAAACGGGGTTCGTTTTCCGCATAATCAGCGTTTTTTCCTCCGAAACTAGGTTCATTTTCCACAAAATCCCTATTAACCCCCAAAACTGGGTACATTTTCACACAAATCAGGTTGTCCCCTCCAAATTGATTTCATTTTCCTCAAAATCTTCTATTTCCACTTCGCACTTGGTTCTTTTTCCCCAAAATCAGGATTTTTCCCGATTACTGCGTTCATTTTCCCCGAAATATATGTTTTCCACAAAACGGGGTTTATTCCCCTACAAATTGGGTTTTCCCCACCAATCTGGGTTCATTTTCCCCAAAATCCGGTTTTTTTACTCAATTACTGGCTTTATTTCCACAAAATATTTTTCCCCCCCAAACTGTGTTCATTTTCCCCAAAATCCTTTTTTTCTTCAAAACACTGGGTGCATTTTCACACAAATCTAGTTTGCCCATCCAAACTGTGTTCATTTTCCCGAAAATCAGGTTTTTTCCCCATTACTGGGTTCATTTCCCCAAAGTCGGATTTTTTCCTCCCAAACTGGGTTGATTTTCCCCAAAGTCGGTTATTTTTCGAGCAAAACTCGGTTCATTTTCCTACAGGTTGGTTCCCCCCCCCCAAACTCTGTTGATTTTCCCAATATTTCGGGTTTTTTACCCCATTACTGGGTTCATTTTCCCAAAAATATTTTTTTCCCCAAAACTGGGTTCATTTTCCTTAAAAATGGATTTTTACCCCAAAACGGGGTTCATTTTCCGCATAATCTGCGTTTTTTCCTCCGAAACTAGGTTCATTTTCCACAAAATCCCTATTAACCCCCAAAACTGGGTACATTTTCACGCAAATCAGGTTGTCCCCTCCAAACTGATTTCATTTTCCTCAAAATCTTCTATTTCCACTCCGCACTTGGTTCATTTTCCCCAAAATCAGGATTTTTCCCCATTACTGCGTTCATTTTCCCCAAAATATATGTTTTCCATAAAACGGGGTTTATTCCCCTACAAATTGGGTTTTCCCCACCACACTGGGTTCATTTTCCCCAAAATCAGCTTCTATCCTCGCAAACACGGTTCATTTTCCCTAAAATCCTTTTTTTCTTCAAAACACTGGATGCACTTTCACACAAATCAAGTTTGCCCCTCAAAACAGTGTTCATTTTCCCCAAAATCAGTTTTTTTCCCCATTACTGGGTTCATTTCCCCAAAATCGCGTTTTTTCCCCCAAAACTGGGTTCATTTTCCCCAAAGTCGGATTTTTTCCTCCCAAACTGGGTTGATTTTCCCCAAAGTCGTTTTTTTTCGAGCAAAACTCGGTTCATTTTCCTACAGGTTGGTTTCCCCCCCCCAAACTCTGTTGATTTTCCCAAAACTTTGGATTTTTTACCCCATTACTGGGTTCATTTTCCCAAAAATATTTTTTTCCCCAAAACTGGGTTCATTTTCCTTAAAAATGGATTTTTCCCCCAAAACGGGGTTCATTTTCCGCATAATCAGCATTTTTTCCTCCGAAACTAGGTTCATTTTCCACAAAATCCCTATTAACCCCCAAAACTGGGTACATTTTCACACAAATCAGGTTGTCCCCTCCAAACTGATTTCATTTTCCTCAAAATCTTCTATTTCAACTTCGCACTTGTTTCATTTTCCCCAAAATCAGGATTTTTCCCCATTACTGCGTTCATTTTCCCCAAAATATATGTTTTCCACAAAACGGGGTTTATTCCCCTACAAATTGGGTTTTCCCCACCAAACTGGGTTCATTTTCCCCAAAATCCGGGTTTTTTACTCAATTACTGGCTTTATTTCCACAAAATATTTTTCCCCCCCAAACTGGGTTCATTTTCCCAAAAATCAGCTTCTATCCTCACAAACCCGGTTCATTTTCCCTAAAATCCTTTTTTTCTTCAAAACACTGGATGCACTTTCACACAAATCAAGTTTGCCCCTCAAAACAGTGTTCATTTTCCCCAAAATCAGTTTTTTTCCCCATTACTGGGTTCATTTTCCCAAAATCGCGTTTCTTCCCCCAAAACTGGGTTCATTTTCCCCAAAGTCGGATTTTTTCCTCCCAAACTGGGTTGATTTTCCCCAAAGTCGGGTTTTTTTTCGAGCAAAACTCGGTTCATTTTCCTACAGGTTGGTTTCCCCCCCCCCAAACTCTGTTGATTTTCCCAAAACTTTGGATTTTTTACCCCATTACTGGGTTCATTTTCCCAAAAATATTTTTTTCCCCAAAACTGGGTTCATTTTCCTTAAAAATGGATTTTTCCCCCAAAACGGGGTTCATTTTCCGCATAATCAGCATTTTTTCCTCCGAAACTAGGTTAATTTTCCACAAAATCCCTATTAACCCCCAAAACTGGGTACATTTTCACACAAATCAGATTGTCCCCTCCAAACTGATTTCATTTTCCTCAAAATCTTCTATTTCCACTCCGCACTTGGTTCATTTTCCCCAAAATCAGGATTTTTCCCCATTACTGCGTTCATTTTCCCCAAAATATATGTTTTCCATAAAACGGGGTTTATTCCCCTACAAATTGGGTTTTCCCCACCAAACTGGGTTCATTTTCCCCAAAATCCGGGTTTTTTACTCAATTACTGGCTTTATTTCCACAAAATATTTCCCCCCCCCAAATTGGGTTCATTTTCCCAAAAATCAGCTTCTATCCTCCCAAACCGGGTTCATTTGCCCTAAAATCCTTTTTTTCTTCAAAACACTGGGTGCACTTTCACACAAATCAAGTTTGCCCCTCCAAACAGTGTTCATTTTCCCCAAAAACAGTTTTTTTCCCCATTACTGGGTTCATTTCCCCAAAATCGCGTTTTTTCTCCCAAAACTGGGTTCATTTTCCCCAAAGTCGGATTTTTTCCTCCGAAACTGGGTTGATTTTCCCCAAAGTCGGTTTTTTTTTCGAGCAAAACTCGGTTCATTTCCCTACAAGTTGGTTTCCCCCCCCCCAAACTCTGTTGATTTTCCCAAAACTTCGGGTTTTTTACCCCATTACTGGGTTCATTTTCCCCAAAATATTTTTTTTCCCCAAAACTGGGTTCATTTTCCTTAAAAATGGATTTTTACCCCAAAACGGGGTTCATTTTCCGCATAATCAGCATTTTTTCCTCCAAAACTAGGTTCATTTTCCACAAAATCCCTATTAACCCCCAAAACTGGGTACATTTTCACACAAATCAGATTGTCCCCTCCAAACTGATTTCATTTTCCTCAAAATCTTCTATTTCCACTCCGCACTTGGTTCATTTTCCCCAAAATCAGGATTTTTCCCCATTACTGGGTTCATTTTCCCCAAAATATATGTTTTCCACAAAACGGGGTTTATTCCCCTACAAATTGGGTTTTCCCCACCAAACTGGGTTCATTTTCCCCATAGTCCGGGTTTTTTACTCAATTACTGGCTCTATTTCCACAAAATATTCCCCCCCCCCCAAACTGGGTTCATTTTCCCCAAAATCAGCTTCTATCCTCCCAAACTGGGTTCAATTTCTCCAAAATCCTTTTTTTCTTCAAAACACTGGGTGCATTTTCACACAAATCAAGTTTGCCCCTCCAAACAGTGTTCATTTTCCCCAAAATCAGTTTTTTTCCCCATTACGGGGTTCATTTCCACAAAATCGGGTTTTATCCCCAAAACCGGTTTCATTTTCCTCAAAATCCTTTTTTCTTCAAAACACTGGGTTCATTTTCACACAAATGAAGTTTGCCCCTCCAAACTGTGTTCGTTTTCCCCATAATCAGTTTTTTTTTCCCATTACTGGGTGCATTACCACAAAATCGGGTTTTAGCCCTAAAACCGGTTTCATTTTCCCCAAAATCCTTTTTTTCTTCAAAACACTGGGTGCATTTTCACACAAATCAAGTTTGCCCCTCCAAACAGTGTTCATTTTCCCCAAAATCAGTTTTTTTCCCCATTACGGGGTTCATTTCCACAAAATCGGGTTTTATCCCCAAAACCGGTTTCATTTTCCTCAAAATCCTTTTTTTCTTCAAAACACTGGGTTCATTTTCACACAAATGAAGTTTGCCCCTCTAAACTGTGTTCGTTTTCCCCATAATCAGTTTTTTTTCCCATTACTGGGTTCATTACCACAAAATCGGGTTTTATCCCTAAAACCGGTTTCATTTTCCCCAAAATCCTTTTTTTCTTCAAAACACTGGGTGCATTTTCACACAAATCATGTTTGCCCCTCCAAACAGTGTTCATTTTCCCCAAAATCAGTTTTTTTCCCCATTACTGGGTTCATTTCCCCAAAATCGCTTTTTTTCCCCCAAAACAGGGTTCATTTTCCCCAAAGTCGGATTTTTTCCTCCCAAACTGGGTTGATTTTCCCCAAAGTCGGGTTTTTTTTGAGCAAAACTCGGTTCATTTCCCTAAAAGTTGGTTTCCCCCCAAAAAACTCTGTTGATTTTCCCAAAACTTCGGATTTTTTACCCCATTACTGGGTTCATTTTCCCAAAAACATTTTTTTTCCCCAAAACTGGGTTCATTTTCCTTAAAAATGGATTTTTCCCCCAAAACGGGGTTCATTTTCCGCATAATCAGAATTCTTTCCTCCGAAACTAGGTTCATTTTCCACAAAATCCCTATTAACCCCACAAACTGGGTACGTTTTCACACAAATCAGGTTGTCCCCTCCAAACTGATTTCATTTTCCTCAAAATCTTCTATTTCCACTCCGCACTTGGTTCATTTTCCCCAAAATCAGGATTTTTCCCCATTACTGAGTTCATTTTCCCCAAAATATATGTTTTCCACAAATCTGGGTTTATTCCCCTACAAATTGGGTTTTCCCCACCAAACTGGGTTCATTTTCCCCAAAATCCGGGTTTTTTACTCAATTACTGGCTCTATTTCCACAAAATATTTCCCCCCCCCCAAACTGGGTTCATTTTCCCCTAAATCAGCTTCTATCCTCCCAAACTGGGTTCATTTTCCCCAAAATCCTTTTTTCCTTCAAAACACTGGGTGCATTTTCACACAAATCAAGTTTGCCCCTCCAAAGAGTGTTCATTTTCCCCAAAATCAGTTTTTTTCCCGATTACGGGGTTCATTTCCACAAAATCGGGTTTTATCCCCAAAACCGGTTTCATTTTCCCCAAAATCCTTTTTTTCTTCAAAACACTGGGTTCATTTTCACACAAATCAAGTTTGCCCCTCCAAACAGTGTTCATTTTCCCCATAATCAGGTTTTTTCCCCATTACTGGGTTCATTTCCCCAAAATCGCGTTTTTTCCCCCAAAACTGGGTTCATTTTCCCCAAAGTCGGATTTTTTCCTCCCAAACTGGGATGATTTTCCCCAAAGTCGGTTTTCTTCGAGCTAAACTCGGTTCATTTTCCTACAAGTTTGTTTCCCTGCCCCAAACTCTGTGGATTTTCCGAAAAAATCGGTTTTGTTACCCCATTACTGGGTTCATTTTCCCAAAAATATATGTTTTCCACAAAACGCGTTTTATACCCCTACAAATTGGGTTTTCCCCACCAAACTGGGTTCATTTTCCCCAAAATCCGGGTTTTTTACTCAATTACTGGCTTTATTTCCACAAAATATTTTTCCCCCCCAAACTGGGTTCACTTTCCCCAAAATCAGCTTCTATCCTCCCAAACCGGGTTCATTTTCCCCAAAATCCTTTTTTTCTTCAAAACACTGGGTGCATTTTCACACAAATCAAGTTTGCCCCTCCAAACAGTGTTCATTTTCCCCAAAATCAGTTTTTTTCCCCATTACTGGGTTCATTTCCCCAAAATCGCGTTTTCCTCCCCACAAAACTGGGTTCATTTTCCCCAAAGTCGGATTTTTTCCTCCCAAACTGGGTTGATATTCCCCAAAGTCGGTTTTTTTTCGAGCAAAACTGGGTTAATTTCCCTACAAGTTGGTTTCCCTCCCCAAAACTCTGTTGATTTTCCCAAAAATTCGGGTTTTTTACCCCATTACTGGGTTCATTTTCCCCAAAATATTTTTTTTCCTCAAAACTGGGTTCATTTTCCTTAAAAATGGATTTTTCCCCAAAAATTGGTTTCATTTTCCGCATAATAAGAATTCTTTCCTCCGAAACTAGGTTCATTTTCCACAAAATCCCTATTAACCCCCAAAACTGGGTACATTTTCACACAAATCAGGTTGTCCCCTCCAAACTGATTTCATTTTCCTCAAAATCTTCTATTTCCACTCCGCACTTGGTTCATTTTCCCCAAAATCAGGATTTTTCCCCATTACTGCGTTCATTTTCCCCAAAATATATGCTTTCCACAAAACGGGGTTTATTCCCCTACAAATTGGGTTTTCCCCACCAAACTGGGTTCATTTTCCCCAAAATCCGGTTTTTTTACTCAATTACTGGCTTTATTTCCACAAAATATTTTACCCCCCAAACTGGGTTCATTATCCCCAAAATCCTTTTTTTCTTCAAAACACTGGGTGCATTTTCACACAAATCAAGTTTGCCCCTCCAAACAGTGTCCATTTTCCCCAAAATCAGTTTTTTTTCCCACTACTTGGTTCATTTCCACGAAATCGGGTTTTATCCCCAATACCGGTTTCATTTTCCCCAAAATCCTTCTTTTCTTCAAAACACTGGGTGCATTTTCACACAAATCAAGTTTGCCCCTCCAAACAGTGTCCATTTTCCCCAAAATCAGTTTTTTTTCCCATTACTGGGTTCATTACCACAAAATCGGGTTTTATCCCTAAAACCGGTTTCATTTTCCCCAAAATCCTTTTTTTCTTCAAAACACTGGGTGCATTTTCACACAAATCATGTTTGCCCCTCCAAACAGTGTTCATTTTCCCCAAAATCAGTTTTTTTCCCCATTACTGGGTTCATTTCCCCAAAATCGCTTTTTTTTCCCCCAAAACAGGGTTCATTTTCCCCAAAGTCGGATTTTTTCCTCCCAAACTGGGTTGATTTTCCCCAAAGTCGGGTTTTTTTTGAGCAAAACTCGGTTCATTTCCCTAAAAGTTGGTTTCCCCCCAAAAAACTCTGTTGATTTTCCCAAAACTTCGGATTTTTTACCCCATTACTGGGTTCATTTTCCCAAAAACATTTTTTTTCCCCAAAACTGGGTTCATTTTCCTTAAAAATGGATTTTTCCCCAAAAACGGGGTTCATTTTCCGCATAATCAGAATTCTTTCCTCCGAAACTAGGTTCATTTTCCACAAAATCCCTATTAACCCCCCAAACTGGGTACGTTTTCACACAAATCAGGTTGTCCCCTCCAAACTGATTTCATTTTCCTCAAAATCTTCTATTTCCACTCCGCACTTGGTTCATTTTCCCCAAAATCAGGATTTTTCCCCATTACTGGGTTCATTTTCCCCAAAATATATGTTTTCCACAAAACGGGGTTTATTCCCCTACAAATTGGGTTTTCCCCACCAAACTGGGTTCATTTTCCCCATAGTCCGGGTTTTTTACTCAATTACTGGCTCTATTTCCACAAAATATTCCCCCCCCCCCAAACTGGGTTCATTTTCCCCAAAATCAGCTTCTATCCTCCCAAACTGGGTTCATTTTCCCCAAAATCCTTTTTTTCTTCAAAACACTGGGTGCATTTTCACACAAATCAAGTTTGCCCCTCCAAACAGTGTTCATTTTCCCCAAAATCAGTTTTTTTCCCCATTACGGGGTTCATTTCCCCAAAATCGCGTTTTTTCCCCCAAAACTGGGTTCATTTTCCCCAAAGTCGGATTTTTTCCTCCCAAACTGGGATGATTTTCCCCAAAGTCGGTTTTCTTCGAGCTAAACTCGGTTCATTTTCCTACAAGTTTGTTTCCCTGCCCCAAACTCTGTGGATTTTCCGAAAAAATCGGTTTTGTTACCCCATTACTGGGTTCATTTTCCCAAAAATATATGTTTTCCACAAAACGCGTTTTATACCCCTACAAATTGGGTTTTCCCCACCAAACTGGGTTCATTTTCCCCAAAATCCGGGTTTTTTACTCAATTACTGGCTTTATTTCCACAAAATACTTTTCCCCCCCAAACTGGGTTCACTTTCCCCAAAATCAGCTTCTATCCTCCCAAACCGGGTTCATTTTCCCCAAAATCCTTTTTTTCTTCAAAACACTGGGTGCATTTTCACACAAATCAAGTTTGCCCCTCCAAACAGTGTTCATTTTCCCCAAAATCAGTTTTTTTCCCCATTACTGGGTTCATTTCCCCAAAATCGCGTTTTCCTCCCCACAAAACTGGGTTCATTTTCCCCAAAGTCGGATTTTTTCCTCCCAAACTGGGTTGATATTCCCCAAAGTCGGTTTTTTTTCGAGCAAAACTGGGTTAATTTCCCTACAAGTTGGTTTCCCTCCCCAAAACTCTGTTGATTTTCCCAAAAATTCGGGTTTTTTACCCCATTACTGGGTTCATTTTCCCCAAAATATTTTTTTTCCTCAAAACTGGGTTCATTTTCCTTAAAAATGGATTTTTCCCCAAAAATTGGTTTCATTTTCCGCATAATCAGAATTCTTTCCTCCGAAACTAGGTTCATTTTCCACAAAATCCCTATTAACCCCCAAAACTGGGTACATTTTCACACAAATCAGGTTGTCCCCTCCAAACTGATTTCATTTTCCTCAAAATCTTCTATTTCCACTCCGCACTTGGTTCATTTTCCCCAAAATCAGGATTTTTCCCCATTACTGCGTTCATTTTCCCCAAAATATATGCTTTCCACAAAACGGGGTTTATTCCCCTACAAATTGGGTTTTCCCCACCAAACTGGGTTCATTTTCCCCAAAATCCGGTTTTTTTACTCAATTACTGGCTTTATTTCCACAAAATATTTTACCCCCCAAACTGGGTTCATTTTCCCCAAAATCCTTCTTTTCTTCAAAACACTGGGTCCACTTGCGCACAAATCAAGTTTGCCCCTCCAAACAGTGTTCATTTTCCCCAAAATCAGTTTTTTTCCCCATTACTGGGTTCATTTCCACAAAATCGCGTTTTCCTCCCCACAAAACTGGGTTCATTTTCCCCAAAGTCGGATTTTTTCCTCCCAAACTGGGTTGATATTCCCCAAAGTCGGTTTTTTTTCGAGCAAAACTGGGTTAATTTCCCTACAAGTTGGTTTCCCTCCCCGAAACTCTGTTGATTTTCCCAAAAATTCGGGTTTTTTACCCCATTACTGGGTTCATTTTCCCCAAAATATTTTTTTTCCTCGAAACTGGGTTCATTTTCCTTAAAAATAGATTTTTCCCCAAAAATTGGTTTCATTTTCCCCATAATCAGAATTCTTTCCTCCGAAACTAGGTTCATTTTCCACAAAATCCCTATTAACCCCCAAAACTGGGTACATTTTCACACAAATGAGGTTGTCCCCTCCAAACTGGTTTAATTTTCCTCAAAATCTTCTATTTCCACTCCGCACTTGGTTCATTTTCCCCAAAATCAGGATTTTTCCCCATTACTGCGTTCATTTTCCACAAAATATATGCTTTCCACAAAAAGGGGTTTATTCCCCTACAAATTGGGTTTTCCCCACCAAACTGGGTTCATTTTCCCCAAAATCCGTTTTTTTTACTCAATTACTGGCTTTATTTCCACAAAAGATTTTCCCCCACCAAACTGGGTTCATTTTCCCCAAAATCCTTTTTTTCTTCAAAACACTGGGTGCATTTTCACACAAATCAAGTTTGCCCCTCCAAACAGTGTCCATTTTCCCCAAAATCAGTTTTTTTCCCCATTACTGGGTTCATTTCCCGAAAATCGCGTTATTTCCCCCAAAACTGGGTTCATTTTCCCCAAAGTCGGATTTTTTCCTCCCAAACTGGGTTGATTTTCCCCAAAGTCGGTTTTTTTTCGAGGAAAACTCGGCTAATTTCCCTACAAGTTGGTTTCCCTCCCCCAAACTCTGTGGATTTTCCCAAAAATTCGGGTTTTTTACCCCATTACTGGGTTCATTTTCCCCAAAATATTTTTTTTCCCCAAAACCGGGTTCATTTTCCTTAAAAATGGATTTTTCCCCAAAACTGGGTTCATTTTCCGTATAATCAGCATTTTTTCCTCCAAAACTAGGTTCATTTTCCACAAAATCCCTATTAACCCCCAAAACTGGGTACATTTTCACACAAATCAGGTTGTCCCCTCCAAACTGGTTTAATTTTCCTCAAAATCTTCCATTTCCACTCCGCAATTTGTTCATTTTCACAAAAATCAGGATTTTTCCCCATTACAGCGTTCATTTTCACCAAAATATATATTTTCCACAAAACTGGGTTTATTCCCCTACAAATTGGGTTTTCCCCACCAAACTGGGTTCATTTTCCCCAAAATCCGGTTTTTTTACTCAATTACTGGCTTTATTTCCACAAAATATTTTTCCCCCCCAAACTGAGTTCATTTTCCCCAAAATCAGGTTTTTTCCCCATTACTGGGTTCATTTCCCCAAAATCGCGTTTTTTCCCCCAAAACTGGGTTCATTTTCCCCAAAGTCGGATTTTTTCCTCCCAAACTGGGTTGATTTTCCCCAAAGTCGGTTATTTTTCGAGCAAAACTCGGTTCATTTCCCTACAGGTTGGTTTCCCCCCCCCAAACTCTGTTGATTTTCCCAAAACTTCGGGGTTTTTACCACATTACTGGGTTCATTTTCCCAAAAATATTTTTTTCCCCAAAACTGGGTTCATTTTCCTTAAAAATGGATTTTTCCCCCAAAACGGGGTTCATTTTCCGCATAATCAGCGTTTTTTCCTCCGAAACTAGGTTCATTTTCCACAAAATCCCTATTAACCCCCAAAACTGGGTACATTTTCACACAAATCAGATTGTCCCCTCCAAACTGATTTCTTTTTCCTCAAAATCTTCTATTTCCACTCCGCACTTGGTTCATTTTCCCCAAAATCAGGATTTTTCCCCATTACTGCGTTCATTTTCCCCAAAATATGTTTTCCACAAAACTGGGTTTATTCCCCTACAAATTGGTTTTTCCCCACCAAACTGGGTTCATTTTCCCCAAAATCCGGGTTTTTTACTCAATTACTGGCTTTATTTCCACAAAATATTTTTCCCACCCAAACTGGGTTCATTTTCCCAAAAATCAGCTTCTATCCTCCCAAACCCGGTTCATTTTCCCTAAAATCCTTTTTTTTCTTCTAAACACTGGGTGCACTTTCACACAAATCAAGTTTGCCCCTCAAAACAGTGTTCATTTTCCCCAAAATCAGTTTTTTTCCCCATTACTGGGTTCATTTCCCCAAAATCGCGTTTTTTCCCCCAAAACTGGGATCATTTTCCCCAAAGTCGGATTTTTTCCGCCCAAACTCCGTTGATTTTCCCCAAAGTAGGTTTTTTTTCGAGCAAAACTCGGTTCATTTCCCTACAAGTTGGTTTCCCCCCCCAAACTCTGTTGATTTTCCCAAAACTTCGGGTTTTTTACCCCATTACTGGGTTCATTTTCCCAAAAATATTTTTTTTCCCCAAAACTGGTTTCATTTTCCTTAAAAATGGATTTTTCCCCAAAAATTGGTTTCATTTTCCGCATAATCAGAATTCTTTCCTCCGAAACTAGGTTCATTTTCCACAAAATCCCTATTAAACCCCCAAACTGGGTACATTTTCACACAAATCAGGTTGTCCCCTCCAAACTGATTTCATTTTCGTCAAAATCTTCTATATCCACTCCGCATTTGGTTCATTTTCCCCAAAATCAGGATTTTTCCCCATTACTGTGTTCATTTTCTCTAAAATATATGTTTTCCACAAAACTGGGTTTATTCCCCTACAAATTGGGTTTTCCCCACCAAACTGGGTTCATTTTCCCTAAAATCCGGGGTTTTTACTCAATTACTGGCTTTATTTCCACAAAATATCTTCCCCCCCCAAACTGGGTTCATTTTCCCAAAAATCCTTTTTTTCTTCAAAACACTGGATGCACTTTCACACAAATCAAGTTTGCCCCTCAAAACAGTGTTCATTTTCCCCAAAATCAGTTTTTTTCCCCATTACTGGGTTCATTTCCCCAAAATCGCGTTTTTTCCCCCAAAACTGGGTTCATTTTCCCCAAAGTCGGATTTTTTCCTCCCAAACTGGGTTGATTTTCCCCAAAGTCGTTTTTTTTCGAGCAAAACTCGGTTCATTTTCCTACAGGTTGGTTTCCCCCCCCCAAACTCTGTTGATTTTCCCAAAACTTTGGATTTTTTACCCCATTACTGGGTTCATTTTCCCAAAAATATTTTTTTCCCCAAAACTGGGTTCATTTTCCTTAAAAATGGATTTTTCCCCCAAAACGGGGTTCATTTTCCGCATAATCAGCATTTTTTCCTCCGAAACTAGGTTCATTTTCCACAAAATCCCTATTAACCCCCAAAACTGGGTACATTTTCACACAAATCAGGTTGTCCCCTCCAAACTGATTTCATTTTCCTCAAAATCTTCTATTTCAACTTCGCACTTGTTTCATTTTCCCCAAAATCAGGATTTTTCCCCATTACTGCGTTCATTTTCCCCAAAATATATGTTTTCCACAAAACGGGGTTTATTCCCCTACAAATTGGGTTTTCCCCACCAAACTGGGTTCATTTTCCCCAAAATCCGGGTTTTTTACTCAATTACTGGCTTTATTTCCACAAAATATTTTTCCCCCCCAAACTGGGTTCATTTTCCCAAAAATCAGCTTCTATCCTCGCAAACCCGGTTCATTTTCCCTAAAATCCTTTTTTTCTTCAAAACACTGGATGCACTTTCACACAAATCAAGTTTGCCCCTCAAAACAGTGTTCATTTTCCCCAAAATCAGTTTTTTTCCCCATTACTGGGTTCATTTTCCCAAAATCGCGTTTCTTCCCCCAAAACTGGGTTCATTTTCCCCAAAGTCGGATTTTTTCCTCCCAAACTGGGTTGATTTTCCCCAAAGTCGGGTTTTTTTTCGAGCAAAACTCGGTTCATTTTCCTACAGGTTGGTTTCCCCCCCCCCAAACTCTGTTGATTTTCCCAAAACTTCGGGTTTTTTACCCCATTACTGGGTTCATTTTCCCAAAAATATTTTTTTCCCCAAAACTGGGTTCATTTTCCTTAAAAATGGATTTTTCCCCCAAAACGGGGTTCATTTTCCGCATAATCAGCATTTTTTCCTCCGAAACTAGGTTCATTTTCCACAAAATCCCTATTAACCCCCAAAACTGGGTACATTTTCACACAAATCAGATTGTCCCCTCCAAACTGATTTCATTTTCCTCAAAATCTTCTATTTCCACTCCGCACTTGGTTCATTTTCCCCAAAATCAGGATTTTTCCCCATTACTGCGTTCATTTTCCCCAAAATATATGTTTTCCATAAAACGGGGTTTATTCCCCTACAAATTGGGTTTTCCCCACCAAACTGGGTTCATTTTCCCCAAAATCCGGGTTTTTTACTCAATTACTGGCTTTATTTCCACAAAACATTTCCCCCCCCCAAACTGGGTTCATTTTCCCAAAAATCAGCTTCTATCCTCCCAAACCGGGTTCATTTGCCCTAAAATCCTTTTTTTCTTCAAAACACTGGGTGCACTTTCACACAAATCAAGTTTGCCCCTCCAAACAGTGTTCATTTTCCCCAAAAACAGTTTTTTTCCCCATTACTGGGTTCATTTCCCCAAAATCGCGTTTTTTCTCCCAAAACTGGGTTCATTTTCCCCAAAGTCGGATTTTTTCCTCCGAAACTGGGTTGATTTTCCCCAAAGTCGGTTTTTTTTTCGAGCAAAACTCGGTTCATTTCCCTACAAGTTGGTTTCCCCCCCCCAAACTCTGTTGATTTTCCCAAAACTTCGGGTTTTTTACCCCATTACTGGGTTCATTTTCCCCAAAATATTTTTTTTCCCCAAAACTGGGTTCATTTTCCTTAAAAATGGATTTTTACCCCAAAACGGGGTTCATTTTCCGCATAATCAGCATTTTTTCCTCCAAAACTAGGTTCATTTTCCACAAAATCCCTATTAACCCCCAAAACTGGGTACATTTTCACACAAATCAGATTGTCCCCTCCAAACTGATTTCATTTTCCTCAAAATCTTCTATTTCCACTCCGCACTTGGTTCATTTTCCCCAAAATCAGGATTTTTCCCCATTACTGCGTTCATTTTCCCCAAAATATATGTTTTCCACAAAACGGGGTTTATTCCCCTACAAATTGGGTTTTCCCCACCAATCTGGGTTCATTTTTCCCAAAATCCGGGTTTTTTACTCAATTACTGGCTTTATTTCCACAAAATATTTTTCCCCGCCAAACTGGGTTCCTTTTCCCCAAAATCAGCTTCTATCCTCCCAAACCGGGTTCATTTTCCCCAAAATCCTTTTTTTCTTCAAAACACTGGGTGCATTTTCACACAAATCGTGTTTGCCCCTCCAAACACTGTTCATTTTCCCCAAAATCAGTTTTTTTCCCCATTACTGGGTTCATTTCCCGAAAATCGCGTTATTTCCCCCAAAACTGGGTTCATTTTCCCCAAAGTCGGATTTTTTCCTCCCAAACTGGGTTGATTTTCCCCAAAGTCGTTTTTTTTTCGAGGAAAACTCGGCTAATTTCCCTACAAGTTGGTTTCCCTCCCCCAAACTCTGTGGATTTTCCCAAAAATTCGGGTTTTTTACCCCATTACTGGGTTCATTTTCCCCAAAATATTTTTTTTCCCCAAAACCGGGTTCATTTTCCTTAAAAATGGATTTTTCCCCAAAACTGGGTTCATTTTCCGTATAATCAGCATTTTTTCCTCCAAAACTAGGTTCATTTTCCACAAAATCCCTATTAACCCCCAAAACTGGGTACATTTTCACACAAATCAGGTTGTCCCCTCCAAACTGGTTTAATTTTCCTCAAAATCTTCCATTTCCACTCCGCAATTTGTTCATTTTCACAAAAATCAGGATTTTTCCCCATTACAGCGTTCATTTTCACCAAAATATATATTTTCCACAAAACTGGGTTTATTCCCCTACAAATTGGGTTTTCCCCACCAAACTGGGTTCATTTTCCCCAAAATCCGTTTTTTTTACTCAATTACTGGCTTTATTTCCACAAAATATTTTTCCCCCCCAAACTGAGTTCATTTTCCCCAAAATCAGGTTTTTTCCCCATTACTGGGTTCATTTCCCCAAAATCGCGTTTTTTCCCCCAAAACTGGGTTCATTTTCCCCAAAGTCGGATTTTTTCCTCCCAAACTGGGTTGATTTTCCCCAAAGTCGGTTATTTTTCGAGCAAAACTCGGTTCATTTTCCTACAGGTTGGTTTCCCCCCCTCAAACTCTGTTGATTTTCCCAAAACTTCGGGGTTTTTACCACATTACTGGGTTCATTTTCCCAAAAATATTTTTTTCCCCAAAACTGGGTTCATTTTCCTTAAAAATGGATTTTTACCCCAAAACGGGGTTCATTTTCCGCATAATCAGCGTTTTTTCCTCCGAAACTAGGTTCATTTTCCACAAAATCCCTATTAACCCCCAAAACTGGGTACATTTTCACACAAATCAGATTGTCCCCTCCAAACTGATTTCTTTTTCCTCAAAATCTTCTATTTCCACTCCGCACTTGGTTCATTTTCCCCAAAATCAGGATTTTTCCCCATTACTGCGTTCATTTTCCCCAAAATATATGTTTTCCACAAAACTGGGTTTATTCCCCTACAAATTGGTTTTTCCCCACCAAACTGGGTTCATTTTCCCCAAAATCCGGGTTTTTTACTCAATTACTGGCTTTATTTCCACAAAATATTTTTCCCACCCAAACTGGGTTCATTTTCCCAAAAATCAGCTTCTATCCTCCCAAACCCGGTTCATTTTCCCTAAAATCCTTTTTTTTCTTCTAAACACTGGGTGCACTTTCACACAAATCAAGTTTGCCCCTCAAAACAGTGTTCATTTTCCCCAAAATCAGTTTTTTTCCCCATTACTGGGTTCATTTCCCCAAAATCGCGTTTTTTCCCCCAAAACTGGGATCATTTTCCCCAAAGTCGGATTTTTTCCGCCCAAACTCCGTTGATTTTCCCCAAAGTAGGTTTTTTTTCGAGCAAAACTCGGTTCATTTCCCTACAAGTTGGTTTCCCCCCCCAAACTCTGTTGATTTTCCCAAAACTTCGGGTTTTTTACCCCATTACTGGGTTCATTTTCCCAAAAATATTTTTTTTCCCCAAAACTGGTTTCATTTTCCTTAAAAATGGATTTTTCCCCAAAAACGGGGTTCATTTTCCGCATAATCAGCGTTTTTTCCTCCGAAACTAGGTTCATTTTCCACAAAATCCCTATTAACCCCCAAAACTGGGTACATTTTCACACAAATCAGGTTGTCCCCTCCAAATTGATTTCATTTTCCTCAAAATCTTTTATTTCCACTCCGCATTTGGTTCATTTTCCCCAAAATCAGGATTTTTCCCCATTACTGTGTTCATTTTCTCTAAAATATATGTTTTCCACAAAACTGGGTTTATTCCCCTACAAATTGGGTTTTCCCCACCAAACTGGGTTCATTTTCCCTAAAATCCGGGGTTTTTACTCAATTACTGGCTTTATTTCCACAAAATATCTTCCCCCCCCAAACTGGGTTCATTTTCCCAAAAATCCTTTTTTTCTTCAAAACACTGGGTGCATTTTCACACAAATCATGTTTGCCCCTCAAAACAGTGTTCATTTTCCCCAAAATCAGTTTTTTTCCCCATTACTGGGTTCATTTCCCCAAAATCGCGTTTTTTCCCCCAAAACTGGGTTCATTTTCCCCAAAGTCGGATTTTTTCCTCCCAAACTGGGTTGGTTTTCCCCAAAGTCGGTTATTTTTCGAGCAAAACTCGGTTCATTTTCCTACAGGTTGGTTTCCCCCCCCCCCCAAACTCTGTTGATTTTCCCAAAACTTCGGGTTTTTTACCCCATTACTGGGTTCATTTTCCCAAAAATATTTTTTTCCCCACAACTGGGTTCATTTTCCTTAAAAATGGATTTTTCCCCCAAAACGGGGTTCATTTTCCGCATAATCAGCGTTTTTTCCTCCGAAACTAGGTTCATTTTCCACAAAATCCCTATTAACCCCCAAAACTGGGTACATTTTCACACAAATCAGGTTGTCCCCTCCAAATTGATTTCATTTTCCTCAAAATCTTCTATTTCCACTCCGCACTTGGTTCATTTTCCCCAAAATCAGGATTTTTCCCGATTACTGCGTTCATTTTCCCCAAAATATATGTTTTCCACAAAACGGGGTTTATTCCCCTACAAATTGGGTTTTCCCCACCAATCTGGGTTCATTTTCCCCAAAATCCGGTTTTTTTACTCAATTACTGGCTTTATTTCCACAAAATATTTTCCCCCCCCAAACTGTGTTCATTTTCCCCAAAATCCTTTTTTTCTTCAAAACACTGGGTGCATTTTCACACAAATCTAGTTTGCCCATCCAAACTGTGTTCATTTTCCCGAAAATCAGGTTTTTTCCCCATTACTGGGTTCATTTCCCCAAAGTCGGATTTTTTCCTCCCAAACTGGGTTGATTTTCCCCAAAGTCGGTTATTTTTCGAGCAAAACTCGGTTCATTTTCCTACAGGTTGGTTCCCCCCCCCCAAACTCTGTTGATTTTCCCAATATTTCGGGTTTTTTACCCCATTACTGGGTTCATTTTCCCAAAAATATTTTTTTCCCCAAAACTGGGTTCATTTTCCTTAAAAATGGATTTTTACCCCAAAACGGGGTTCATTTTCCGCATAATCTGCGTTTTTTCCTCCGAAACTAGGTTCATTTTCCACAAAATCCCTATTAACCCCCAAAACTGGGTACATTTTCACAGAAATCAGATTGTCCCCTCCAAACTGATTTCATTTTCCTCAAAATCTTCTATTTCCACTCCGCACTTGGTTCATTTTCCCCAAAATCAGGATTTTTCCCCATTACTGCGTTCATTTTCCCCAAAATATATGTTTTCCATAAAACGGGGTTTATTCCCCTACAAATTGGGTTTTCCCCACCACACTGGGTTCATTTTCCCCAAAATCAGCTTCTATCCTCGCAAACACGGTTCATTTTCCCTAAAATCCTTTTTTTCTTCAAAACACTGGATGCACTTTCACACAAATCAAGTTTGCCCCTCAAAACAGTGTTCATTTTCCCCAAAATCAGTTTTTTTCCCCATTACTGGGTTCATTTCCCCAAAATCGCGTTTTTTCCCCCAAAACTGGGTTCATTTTCCCCAAAGTCGGATTTTTTCCTCCCATACTGGGTTGATTTTCCCCAAAGTCGTTTTTTTTCGAGCAAAACTCGGTTCATTTTCCTACAGGTTGGTTTCCCCCCCCCAAACTCTGTTGATTTTCCCAAAACTTTGGATTTTTTACCCCATTACTGGGTTCATTTTCCCAAAAATATTTTTTTCCCCAAAACTGGGTTCATTTTCCTTAAAAATGGATTTTTCCCCCAAAACGGGGTTCATTTTCCGCATAATCAGCATTTTTTCCTCCGAAACAAGGTTCATTTTCCACAAAATCCCTATTAACCCCCAAAACTGGGTACATTTTCACACAAATCAGGTTGTCCCCTCCAAACTGATTTCATTTTCCTCAAAATCTTCTATTTCAACTTCGCACTTGTTTCATTTTCCCCAAAATCAGGATTTTTCCCCATTACTGCGTTCATTTTCCCCAAAATATATGTTTTCCACAAAACGGGGTTTATTCCCCTACAAATTGGGTTTTCCCCACCAAACTGGGTTCATTTTCCCCAAAATCCGGGTTTTTTACTCAATTACTGGCTTTATTTCCACAAAATATTTTTCCCCCCCAAACTGGGTTCATTTTCCCAAAAATCAGCTTCTATCCTCGCAAACCCGGTTCATTTTCCCTAAAATCCTTTTTTTCTTCAAAACACTGGATGCACTTTCACACAAATCAAGTTTGCCCCTCAAAACAGTGTTCATTTTCCCCAAAATCAGTTTTTTTCCCCATTACTGGGTTCATTTTCCCAAAATCGCGTTTCTTCCCCCAAAACTGGGTTCATTTTCCCCAAAGTCGGATTTTTTCCTCCCAAACTGGGTTGATTTTCCCCAAAGTCGGGTTTTTTTTCGAGCAAAACTCGGTTCATTTTCCTACAGGTTGGTTTCCCCCCCCCCAAACTCTGTTGATTTTCCCAAAACTTCGGGTTTTTTACCCCATTACTGGGTTCATTTTCCCAAAAATATTTTTTTCCCCAAAACTGGGTTCATTTTCCTTAAAAATGGATTTTTCCCCCAAAACGGGGTTCATTTTCCGCATAATCAGCATTTTTTCCTCCGAAACTAGGTTCATTTTCCACAAAATCCCTATTAACCCCCAAAACTGGGTACATTTTCACACAAATCAGATTGTCCCCTCCAAACTGATTTCATTTTCCTCAAAATCTTCTATTTCCACTCCGCACTTGGTTCATTTTCCCCAAAATCAGGATTTTTCCCCATTACTGCGTTCATTTTCCCCAAAATATATGTTTTCCATAAAACGGGGTTTATTCCCCTACAAATTGGGTTTTCCCCACCAAACTGGGTTCATTTTCCCCAAAATCCGGGTTTTTTACTCAATTACTGGCTTTATTTCCACAAAACATTTCCCCCCCCCAAACTGGGTTCATTTTCCCAAAAATCAGCTTCTATCCTCCCAAACCGGGTTCATTTGCCCTAAAATCCTTTTTTTCTTCAAAACACTGGGTGCACTTTCACACAAATCAAGTTTGCCCCTCCAAACAGTGTTCATTTTCCCCAAAAACAGTTTTTTTCCCCATTACTGGGTTCATTTCCCCAAAATCGCGTTTTTTCTCCCAAAACTGGGTTCATTTTCCCCAAAGTCGGATTTTTTCCTCCCAAACTGGGTTGATTTTCCCCAAAGTCGGTTTTTTTTTCGAGCAAAACTCGGTTCATTTCCCTACAAGTTGGTTTCCCCCCCCCAAACTCTGTTGATTTTCCCAAAACTTCGGGTTTTTTACCCCATTACTGGGTTCATTTTCCCCAAAATATTTTTTTTCCCCAAAACTGGGTTCATTCTCCTTAAAAATGGATTTTTACCCAAAAATTGGTTTCATTTTCCGCATAATCAGAATTCTTTCCTCCGAAACTAGGTTCATTTTCCACAAAATCCCTATTAAACCCCCAAACTGAGTACATTTTCACACAAATCAGGTTGTCCCCTCCAAACTGATTTCATTTTCCTCAAAATCTTCTATTTCCACTCCGCACTTGGTTCATTTTCCCCAAAATCAGGATTTTTCCCCATTACTGCGTTCATTTTCCCCAAAATATATGTTTTCCACAAAACGAGGTTTATTCCCCTACAAATTGGGTTTTCCCCACCAATCTGGGTTCATTTTCCCCAAAATCCGGGTTTTTTACTCAATTACTGGCTTTATTTCCACAAAATATTTTTCCCCGCCAAACTGGGTTCCTTTTCCCCAAAATCAGCTTCTATCCTCCCAAACCGGGTTCATTTTCCCCAAAATCCTTTTTTTCTTCAAAACACTGGGTGCATTTTCACACAAATCGTGTTTGCCCCTCCAAACACTGTTCATTTTCCCCAAAATCATTTTTTTTCCCCATTACTGGGTTCATTTCCCGAAAATCGCGTTATTTCCCCCAAAACTGGGTTCATTTTCCCCAAAGTCGGATTTTTTCCTCCCAAACTGGGTTGATTTTCCCCAAAGTCGGTTTTTTTTCGAGGAAAACTCGGCTAATTTCCCTACAAGTTGGTTTCCCTCCCCCAAACTCTGTGGATTTTCCCAAAAATTCGGGTTTTTTACCCCATTACTGGGTTCATTTTCCCCAAAATATTTTTTTTCCCCAAAACCGGGTTCATTTTCCTTAAAAATGGATTTTTCCCCAAAACTGGGTTCATTTTCCGTATAATCAGCATTTTTTCCTCCAAAACTAGGTTCATTTTCCACAAAATCCCTATTAACCCCCAAAACTGGGTACATTTTCACACAAATCAGGTTGTCCCCTCCAAACTGGTTTAATTTTCCTCAAAATCTTCCATTTCCACTCCGCAATTTGTTCATTTTCACAAAAATCAGGATTTTTCCCCATTACAGCGTTCATTTTCACCAAAATATATATTTTCCACAAAACTGGGTTTATTCCCCTACAAATTGGGTTTTCCCCACCAAACTGGGTTCATTTTCCCCAAAATCCGTTTTTTTTACTCAATTACTGGCTTTATTTCCACAAAATATTTTTCCCCCCCAAACTGAGTTCATTTTCCCCAAAATCAGGTTTTTTCCCCATTACTGGGTTCATTTCCCCAAAATCGCGTTTTTTCCCCCAAAACTGGGTTCATTTTCCCCAAAGTCGGATTTTTTCCTCCCAAACTGGGTTGATTTTCCCCAAAGTCGGTTATTTTTCGAGCAAAACTCGGTTCATTTCCCTACAGGTTGGTTTCCCCCCCCCAAACTCTGTTGATTTTCCCAAAACTTCGGGGTTTTTACCACATTACTGGGTTCATTTTCCCAAAAATATTTTTTTCCCCAAAACTGGGTTCATTTTCCTTAAAAATGGATTTTTCCCCCAAAACGGGGTTCATTTTCCGCATAATCAGCGTTTTTTCCTCCGAAACTAGGTTCATTTTCCACAAAATCCCTATTAACCCCCAAAACTGGGTACATTTTCACACAAATCAGATTGTCCCCTCCAAACTGATTTCTTTTTCCTCAAAATCTTCTATTTCCACTCCGCACTTGGTTCATTTTCCCCAAAATCAGGATTTTTCCCCATTACTGCGTTCATTTTCCCCAAAATATATGTTTTCCACAAAACTGGGTTTATTCCCCTACAAATTGGTTTTTCCCCACCAAACTGGGTTCATTTTCCCCAAAATCCGGGTTTTTTACTCAATTACTGGCTTTATTTCCACAAAATATTTCCCCCCCCCAAACTGGGTTCATTTTCCCAAAAATCAGCTTCTATCCTCCCAAACCCGGTTCATTTTCCCTAAAATCCTTTTTTTCTTCAAAACACTGGGTCCACTTGCGCACAAATCAAGTTTGCCCCTCCAAACAGTGTTCATTTTCCCCAAAATCAGGTTTTTTCCCCATTATTGGGTTCATTTCCCCAAAATCGCGTTTTTTCCCCCAAAACTGTGTTCATTTTTCCCAAAGTCAGATTTTTTCCTCCCAAACTGCGTTGATTTTCCCCAAAGTCGGTTTTTTTTCGAGCAAAACTCGGTTCATTTTCCTACAGGTTGGTTTCCCCCCCCCAAACTCTGTTGATTTTCCCAAAACTTCGGGTTTTTTTACCCCATTACTGGGTTCATTTTCCCAAAAATATTTTTTTCCCCCAAACTGCGTTCATTTTCCTTAAAAATGGATTTTTCCCCCAAAACTCGGTTCGTTTTCCGCATAATCAGCATTTTTTCCTCCGAAACTAGGTTCATTTTCCACAAAATCCCTATTAACCCCCAAAACTGGGTACATTTTCACACAAATCAGGTTGTCCCCTCCAAACTGATTTCATTTTCCTCAAAATCTTCTATTTCCACTCCGCACTTGGTTCATTTTCCCCAAAATCAGGATTTTTCCCCATTACTGCGTTCATTTTCCCCAAAATATATGTTTTCCACAAAACGGGGTTTATTCCCCTACAAATTGGTTTTTCCCCACCAAACTGGGTTCATTTTCCCCAAAATCCGGGTTTTTTACTCAATTACTGGCTTTATTTCCACAAAACATTTCCCCCCCCCAAACTGGGTTCATTTTCCCAAAAATCAGCTTCTATCCTCCCAAACCGGGTTCATTTGCCCTAAAATCCTTTTTTTCTTCAAAACACTGGGTGCACTTTCACACAAATCAAGTTTGCCCCTCCAAACAGTGTTCATTATCCCCAAAATCAGTTTTTTTCCCCATTACTGGGTTCATTTCCCCAAAATCGCGTTTTTTCTCCCAAAACTGGGTTCATTTTCTCCAAAGTCGGTTTTTTTTTCGAGGAAAACTCGGTTCATTTTCCTACAGGTTGGTTTCCCCCCCCCCAAACTCTGTTGATTTTCCCAAAACTTCGGGTTTTTTACCCCATTACTGGGTTCATTTTCCCAAAAATATTTTTTTCACCAAAACTGGATTCATTTTCCTTAAAAATGGATTTTTCCCCCAAAACGGGGTTCATTTTCCGCATAAACAGCATTTTTTCCTCCAAAACTAGGTTCTTTTTCCACAAAATCCCTATTAACCCCCAAAACTGGGTACATTTTCACACAAATCAGGTTGTCCCCTCCAAACTGATTTCATTTTCGTCAAAATCTTCTATTTCCACTCCGCACTTGGTTCTTTTTCCCCAAAATCAGGATTTTTCCACATTACTGCGTTCATTTTCCCCAAAATATATGTTTTCCACAAAACTGGGTTTATTCCCCTACAAATTGGGTTTTCCCCACCAAACTGGGTTCATTTTCCCCAAAATCCGGGTTTTTTTACTCAATTACTGGCTTTATTTCCACAAAATATTTCCCCCCCCCAAACTGAGTTCATTTTCCCCAAAATCAGGTTTTTTCCCCATTACTGGGTTCATTTCCCCAAAATCGCGTTTTTTCCCCCAAAACTGGGTTCATTTTCCCCAAAGTCGGATTTTTTCCTCCCAAACTGGGTTGATTTTCCCCGAAGTCTGTTATTTTTCGAGCAAAACTCGGTTAATTTCCCTACAGGTTGGTTTCCCCCCCCCCAAACTCTGTTGATTTTCCCAAAACTTCGGGGTTTTTACCACATTACTGGGTTCATTTTCCCAAAAATATTTTTTTCCCCAAAACTGGGTTCATTTTCCTTAAAAATGGATTTTTCCCCCAAAACGGGGTTCATTTTCCGCATAATCAGCGTTTTTTCCTCCGAAACTAGGTTCATTTTCCACAAAATCCCTATTAACCCCCAAAACTGGGTACATTTTCACACAAATCAGATTGTCCCCTCCAAACTGATTTCTTTTTCCTCAAAATCTTCTATTTCCACTCCGCACTTGGTTCATTTTCCCCAAAATCAGGATTTTTCCCCATTACTGCGTTCATTTTCCCCAAAATATATGTTTTCCACAAAACTGGGTTTATTCCCCTACAAATTGGTTTTTCCCCACCAAACTGGGTTCATTTTCCCCAAAATCCGGGATTTTTACTCAATTACTGGCTTTATTTCCACAAAATATTTCCCCCCCCCAAACTGGGTTCATTTTCCCAAAAATCAGCTTCTATCCTCCCAAACCCGGTTCATTTTCCCTAAAATCCTTTTTTTCTTCAAAACACTGGGTCCACTTGCGCACAAATCAAGTTTGCCCCTCCAAACAGTGTTCATTTTCCCCAAAATCAGTTTTTTTCCCCATTACTGGGTTCATTTCCCCAAAATCGCGTTTTTTCCCCCAAAACTGGGTTCATTTTTCCCAAAGTCAGATTTTTTCCTCCCAAACTGGGTTGATTTTCCCCAAAGTCGGTTTTTTTTTCGAGCAAAACTCGGTTCATTTTCCTACAGGTTGGTTTCCCCCCCCCAAACTCTGTTGATTTTCCCAAAACTTCGGGTTTTTTTACCCCATTACTGGTTCATTTTCCCAAAAATATTTTTTTCCCCAAAACTGGGTTCATTTTCCTTAAAAATGGATTTTTCCCCCAAAACGGGGTTCATTTTCCGCATAATCAGCATTTTTTCCTCCAAAACTAGGTTCATTTTCCACAAAATCCCTATTAACCCCCAAACTGGGTACATTTTCACACAAATCAGGTTGTCCCCTCCAAACTGATTTCATTTTCCTCAAAATCTTCTATTTCCACTCCGCACTTGGTTCATTTTCCCCAAAATCAGGATTTTTCCCCATTACTGCGTTCATTTTCCCCAAAATATATGTTTTCCACAAAACGGGGTTTATTCCCCTACAAATTGGGTTTTCCCCACCAAACTGGGTTCATTTTCCCCAAAATCCTGGTTTTTTACTCAATTACTGGCTTTATTTCCACAAAACATTTCCCCCCCCCAAACTGGGTTCATTTTCCCAAAAATCAGCTTCTATCCTCCCAAACCGGGTTCATTTGCCCTAAAATCCTTTTTTTCTTCAAAACACTGGGTGCACTTTCACACAAATCAAGTTTGCCCCTCCAAACAGCGTTCATTTTCCCCAAAATCAGTTTTTTTCCCCATTACTGGGTTAATTTCCCCAAAATCGTGTTTTTTCTCCCAAAACTGGGTTCATTTTCCCCAAAGTCGGATTTTTTCCTCCGAAACTGGGTTGATTTTCCCCAAAGTCGGTTTTTTTTTCGAGCAAAACTCGGTTCATTTCCCTACAAGTTGGTTTCCCCCCCCCAAACTCTGTTGATTTTCCCAAAACTTCGGGTTTTTTACCCCATTACTGGGTTCATTTTCCCAAAAATATTTTTTTCACCAAAACTGGGTTCATTTTCCTTAAAAATGGATTTTTCCCCCAAAACGGGGTTCATTTTCCGCATAATCAGCATTTTTTCCTCCGAAACTAGGTTCATTTTCCACAAAATCCCTATTAACCCCCAAAACTGGGTACATTTTCACACAAATCAGGTTGTCCCCTCCAAACTGATTTCATTTTCCTCAAAATCTTCTATTTCCACTCCGCACTTGGTTCATTTTCCCCAAATCAGGATTTTTCCCCATTACTGCGTTCATTATCCCCAAAATATATGTTTTCCACAAAACGGGGTTTATTCCCCTACAAATTGGGTTTTCCCCACCAAACTGGGTTCATTTTCCCCAAAATCCGGGTTTTTTACTCAATTACTGGCTTTATTTCCACAAAACATTTCCCCCCCCCAAACTGGTTTCATTTTCCCAAAAATCAGCTTCTATCCTCCCAAACCGGGTTCATTTTCCCTAAAATCCTTTTTTTCTTCAAAACACTGGGTGCACTTTCACACAAATCAAGTTTGCCCCTCCAAACAGTGTTCATTTTCCCCAAAATCAGGTTTTTTCCCCATTACTGGGTTCATTTCCCCAAAATCGCGTTTTTTCTCCCAAAACTGGGTTCATTTTCCCCAAAGTCGGATTTTTTCCTCCCAAACTGGGTTGATTTTCCCCAAAGTCGGTTTTTTTTTCGAGCAAAACTCGGTTCATTTCCCTACAAGTTGGTTTCCCCCCCCCAAACTCTGTTGATTTTCCCAAAACTTCGGGTTTTTTACCCCATTACTGGGTTCATTTTCCCAAAAATATTTTTTTCACCAAAACTGGGTTCATTTTCCTTAAAAATGGATTTTTCCCCCAAAACGGGGTTCATTTTCCGCATAATCAGCATTTTTTCCTCCGAAACTAGGTTCATTTTCCACAAAATCCCTATTAACCCCCAAAACTGGGTACATTTTCACACAAATCAGGTTGTCCTCTCCAAACTGATTTCATTTTCCTCAAAATCTTCTATTTCCACTTCGCACTTGGTTCTTTTTCCCCAAAATCAGGATTTTTCCACATTACTGCGTTCATTTTCCCCAAAATATATGTTTTCCACAAAACTGGGTTTATTCCCCTACAAATTGGGTTTTCCCCACCAAACTGGGTTCATTTTCCCCAAAATCCGGGTTTTTTACTCAATTACTGGCTTTATTTCCACAAAATATTTTCCCCCCCCAAACTGGGTTCATTTTCCCCAAAATCAGCTTCTATCCTCCCAAACAGGGTTCATTTTCCCTAAAATCCTTTTTTTCTTCAAAACACTGGGTGCATTTTCACACAAATCAAGTTTGCCCCTCCAAACAGTGTTCATTTTCCCCAAAATCAGTTTTTTTCCCCATTACTGGGTTCATTTCCCCAAAATCGCGTTTTTTCCCCCAAAATTGTGTTCATTTTCCCCAAAGTCGGATTTTTTCCTCCCAAACTGGTTTGATTTGCCCCAAAGTATGTTTTTTTTCGAGCAAAACTCGGTTCATTTCCCTACAAGTTTGTTTCCCCCCCCCAAACTCTGTTGATTTTCCCAAAACTTCGGGTTTTTTACCCCATTACTGGGTTCATTTTCCCAAAAATATTTTTTTTCCCCAAAACTGGTTTCATTTTCCTTAAAAATGGATTTTTCCCAAAAATTGGTTTCATTTTCCGCATAAACAGAATTCTTTCCTCCGAAATTAGGTTCATTTTCCACAAAATCCATATTAACCCCCCAAACTGGGTACATTTTCACACAAATCAGGTTGTCCCCTCCAAACTGATTTCATTTTCCTCAAAATCTTCTATTTCCAATCCACACTTGGTTCATTTTCCCAAAAATCAGGATTTTTCCCCATTACTGTGTTCATTTTCTCTAAAATATATGTTTTACACAAAACTGGGTTTATTCCCCTACAAATTGGGTTTTCCCCACCAAACTGGGTTCATTTTCCCTAAAATCAGAGGTTTTTACTCAATTACTGGCTTTATTTCCACAAAATATTTTCCCCCCCCAAACTGGGTTCATTTTCCACAAAATCAGATTCTATCCTCCCAAACTGGGTTCATTTTCCCCCAAATCCTTTTTTTCTTCAAAACACTGGGTGCATTTTCACACAAATCATGTTTGCCCCTCAAAACAGTGTTCATTTTCCCCAAAATCAGGTTTTTTCCCCATTACTGGGTTCATTTCCCCAAAATCGCGTTTTTTCCCCCAAAACTGGGTTCATTTTCCCCAAAGTCGGATTTTTTCCTCCCAAACTGGGTTGATTTTCCCCAAAGTCGTTTTTTTTTCGAGCAAAACTCGGTTCATTTTCCTACAGGTTGGTTTCCCCCCCCCCCCAAACTCTGTTGATTTTCTCAAAACTTCGGATTTTTTACCCCATTACTGGGTTGATTTTCCCAAAAATATTTTTTTCCCCAAAACTGGGTTCATTTTCCTTAAAAATGGATTTTTCCCCCAAAACGGGGTTCATTTTCCGCGTAATCAGCATTTTTTCCTCCGAAACTAGGTTCATTTTCCACAAAATCCCTATTAACCCCCAAAACTGGGTACATTTTCACACAAATCAGGTTGTCCCCTCCAAACTGATTTCATTTTCCTCAAAATCTTCTATTTCCACTCCGCACTTGGTTCATTTTCCCCAAAATCAGTATTTTTCCCCATTACTGCGTTCATTTTCCCCAAAATATATGTTTTCCTCAAAACGGGGTTTATTCCCCTACAAATTGGGTTTTCCCCACCAAACTGGGTTCATTTTCCCCAAAATCCGGGTTTTTTACTCAATTACTGGCTTTATTTCCACAAAATATTTTCCCCCCCCAAACTGGGTTCATTTTCCCAAAAATCAGCTTCTATCCTCCCAAACCGGGTTCATTTGCCCTAAAATCCTTTTTTTCTTCCAAACACTGGGTGCATTTTCACACAAATCATGTTTGCCCCTCAAAACAGTGTTCATTTTCCCCAAAATCAGTTTTTTTCCCCATTACTTGTTTCGTTTCCCAAAAATCGCGTTTTTTCCCCCAAAACTGGGTTCATTTTCCCCAAAGTCGGATTTTTTCCTCCCAAACTGGGTTGATTTTCCCCAAAGTCGGTTTTTTTTTCGAGCAAAACTCGGTTCATTTCCCTACAGGTTGGTTTCCCCCCCCCAAACTCTGTTGATTTTCCCAAAACTTCGGGTTTTTTTACCCCATCACTGGTTCATTTTCCCAAAAATATTTTTTTCCCCAAAACTGGGTTCATTTTCCTTAAAAATGGATTTTTCCCCCAAAACGGGGTTCATTTTCCGCATAATCAGCATTTTATCCTCCAAAACTAGGTTCATTTTCCACAAAATCCCTATTAACCCCCAAACTGGGTACATTTTCACACAAATCAGGTTGTCCCCTCCAAACTGATTTCATTTTCCTCAAAATCTTCTATTTCCACTCCGCACTTGGTTCATTTTCCCCAAAATCAGGATTTTTCCCCATTACTGCGTTCATTTTCCCCAAAATATATGTTTTCCACAAAACGGGGTTTATTCCCCTACAAATTGGGTTTTCCCCACCAAACTGGGTTCATTTTCCCCACAATCCGGGTTTTTTACTCAATTACTGGCTTTATTTCCACAAAATATTTTTCCCCCCCAAACTGGGTTCATTTTCCCAAAAATCAGCTTCTATCCTCCCAAACTGGGTTCATTTTCCCCAAAATCAGCTTCTATCCTCCCCAACTGTGTTCATTTTACCCAAAATCCTTTTTTTCTTGAAAACACTGGGTGCATTTTCACACAAATCTTGTTTGACAATCCAAACAGTGTTCATTTTCCCCAAAATCAGGTTTTTTCCCCATTACTGGGTTCATTTCCCCAAAATCGCGTTTTTTCCCCCAAAACAGGGCTCATTTTCCCCAAAGTCGGATTTTTTCCTCCCAAACTGGGTTGATATTCCCCAAAGTCGTTTTTTTTTTGAGCAAAACTCGGTTCATTTCCCTACAAGTTGGTTTCCCCCCACAAAACTCTGTTGATTTTCCCAAAACTTCGGTTTTTTTACCCCATTACTGTGTTCATTTTCCCCCAAATATTGTTTTTCCCCAAAACTGGGTTCATTTTCCTTAAAAATGGATTTTTACCCCAAAACGGGGTTCATTTTCCGCATAATCAGCATTTTTTCCTCCGAAACTAGGTTCATTTTCCACAAAATCCCGAATAACCCCCAAAACTGGGTACATTTTCACACAAATCAGATTGTCCCCTCCAAACTGATTTCATTTTCCTCAAAATCTTCTATTTCCACTCTGCACTTGGTTCATTTTCCCCAAAATCAGGATTTTTCCCCATTACTGCGTTCATTTTCCCCAAAATATATGTTTTCCACAAAACTGGGTTTATTCCCCTACAAATTGGTTTTTCCCCACCAAACTGGGTTCATTTTCCCCAAAATCCGGGATTTTTACTCAATTACTGGCTTTATTTCCACAAAATATTTCCCCCCCCCAAACTGGGTTCATTTTCCCAAAAATCAGCTTCTATCCTCCCAAACCCGGTTCATTTTCCCTAAAATCCTTTTTTTCTTCAAAACACTGGGTCCACTTGCGCACAAATCAAGTTTGCCCCTCCAAACAGTGTTCATTTTCCCCAAAATCAGTTTTTTTCCCCATTACTGGGTTCATTTCCCGAAAATCGCGTTATTTCCCCCAAAACTGGGTTCATTTTCCCCAAAGTCGGATTTTTTCCTCCCAAACTGGGTTGATTTTCCCCAAAGTCGGTTTTTTTTCGAGGAAAACTCGGTTAATTTCCCTACAAGTTGGTTTCCCTCCCCCAAACTCTGTGGATTTTCCCAAAAATTCAGGTTTTTTTCCCCATTACTGGGTTCATTTTCCCCAAAATATTTTTTTTCCCCAAAACTGGGTTCATTTTCCTTAAAAATGGATTGTTCCCCAAAACTGGGTTCATTTTCCGCATAATCAGCATTTTTTCCTCCAAAACTAGGTTCATTTTCCACAAAATCCCTATTAACCCCCAAAACTGGGTACATTTTCACACAAATCAGGTTGTCCCCTCCAAACTGGTTTAATTTTCCTCAAAATCTTCTATTTCCACTCCGCAATTTGTTCATTTTCACAAAAATCAGGATTTTTCCCCATTACAGCGTTCATTTTCACCAAAATATATATTTTCCACAAAACTGGGTTTATTCCCCTACAAATTGGTTTTTCCCCACCAAACTGGGTTCATTTTCCACAAAATCAGCTTCTATCCTCCCAAACTGGGTTCATTTTCCCCAAAATCCTTTTTTTCTTCAAAACACTGGGTGCATTTTCAAACAAATCATGTTTGCCCCACAAAACAGTGTTCATTTTCCCCAAAATCAGGTTTATTTCCCAATACTGGGTTCATTTCCCCAAAATCGCGTTTTTTCCCCCAAAACTGGGTTCATTTTCCCCAAAGTCGGATTTTTTCCTCCCAAACTGGGTTGATTTTCCCCAAAGTCGGTTTTTTTTTTTCGAGCAAAACTCGGTTCATTTTCCTACAGGTTGGTTTCCTCCCCCCAAACTCTGTTGATTTTCCCAAAACTTCGGGTTTTTTTACCCCATTGCTGGGTTCATTTTCCCAAAAATATTTTTTTCCCCAAAACTGGGTTCATTTTCCCTAAAAATGGATTTTTCCCCCAAAACGGGGTTCATTTTCCGCATAATCAGCATTTTTTCCTCCGAAACTAGGTTCATTTTTTACAAAATCCCTATTAACCCCCAAAACTGGGTACATTTTTACACAAATCAGGTTGTCCCCTCCAAACTGATTTCATTTTCCTCAAAATCTTCTATTTCCACTCCGCACTTGGTTCTTTTTCCCCAAAATCAGGATTTTTCCACATTACTGCGTTCATTTTCCCCAAAATATATGTTTTCCACAAAACGGGGTTTATTCCCCTACAAATTGGGTTTTCCCCACCAAACTGGGTTCATTTTCCCCAAAATCCGGTTTTTTTTATTCAATTACTGGCTTTATTTCCACAAAATATTTTTCCCCCCCAAACTGGGTTCATTTTCCCAAAAATCAGCTTCTATCCTCCCAAACAGGGTTCATTTTCCCTAAAATCCTTTTTTTCTTCAAAACAATGGGTGCACTTTCACACAAATCAAGTTTGCCCCTCCAAACAGTGTTCATTTTCCCCAAAATCAGTTTTTTTCCCCATTACTGGGTTCATTTCCCCAAAATCGCGTTTTTTCCCCCAAAACTGGGTTCATTTTCCCCAAAGTCGGATTTTTTCCTCCCAAACTGGGTTGATTTTCCCCAAAGTCGGTTTTTTTTTCGAGCAAAACTCGGTTCATTTCCCTACAGGTTGGTTTAAAACTCTGTTGATTTTCTCAAAACTTCGGATTTTTTACCCCATTACTGGGTTGATTTTCCCAAAAATATTTTTTTCCCCAAAACTGGGTTCATTTTCCTTAAAAATGGATTTTTCCCCCAAAACGGGGTTCATTTTCCGCATAATCAGCATTTTTTCCTCCGAAACTAGGTTCATTTTCCACAAAATCCCTATTAACCCCCAAAACTGGGTACATTTTCACACAAATCAGGTTGTCCTCTCCAAACTGATTTCATTTTCCTCAAAATCTTCTATTTCCACTCCGCACTTGGTTCATTTTCACCAAAATCAGGATTTTTCCCCATTACTGCGTTCATTTTCTCCAAAATAATTTTTTCCACAAAATGGGGTTCATTTCCCTACAAATTGGGTTTTCCCCACCAAACTGGGTTCATTTTCCACAAAATCCGGGTTTTTTACTCAATTACTGGCTTTATTTCCACAAAATATTTTCCCCCCCCAAACTGGGTTCATTTTCCCCAAAATCAGCTTCTATCCTCCCAAACTGTGTTCATTTTCCCCAAAATCCTTTTTTTCTTCAAAACACTGGGTGCATTTTCACACAAATCTAGTTTGCCCATCCAAACAGTGTTCATTTTCCCCAAAATCAGGTTTTTTCCCCATTACTGGGTTCATTTCCCCAAAATTGCGTTTTTTCCCCCAAAACAGGGCTCATTTTCCCCAAAGTCGGATTTTTTCCTCCCAAACTGGGTTGATATTCCCCAAAGTCGGTTTTTTTTCGAGCAAAACTCGGTTAATTTCCCTACAAGTTGGTTTCCCCCCCCCAAACTCTGTGGATTTTCCCAAAACTTCGGGTTTTTTACCCCATTACTGGGTTCATTTTCCCCAAAATATTTTTTTTCCCCAAAACTGGGTTCATTTTCCTTAAAAATGGATTTTTACCCAAAAATTGCTTTCATTTTCCGCATAATCAGCATTTTTTCATCCGAAACTAGGTTCATTTTCCACAAAATCCCTATTAACCCCCCAAACTGAATACATTTTCACACAAATCAGGTAGTCCCCTCCAAACTGGTTTAATTTTCCTCAAAATCTTCTATTTCCACTCCGCAATTTGTTCATTTTCCCCAAAATCAGGATTTTTCCCCATTACTGTGTTCATTTTCTCTAAAATATATGTTTTCCACAAAACTGGCTTTATTCCCCTACAAATTGGGTTTTCCCCACCGAACTGGGTTCATTTTCCCCAAAATCCGGGTTATTTACTCAATTACTGGCTTTATTTCCACAAAATATTTTCCCCCCCAAAACTGTGTTCATTTTCCCCAAAATCCTTTTTTTCTTCAAAACACTGGGTGCATTTTCACAAAAATCAAGTTTGCCCCTCCAAACAGTGTTCATTTTCCCCAAAATCAGGTTTTTCCCCATTCATGGGTTCATTTCCCCAAAATCGCGTTTTTTCCCCCAAAACTGGGTTCATTTTCCCCAAAGTCGGATTTTTTCCTCCCAAACTGGGTTGATTTTCCACAAAGTCGGTTTTTTTTCGAGTAAAACTCGGTTCATTTCCCTACAGGTTGGCTTCCCCCCCCAAACTCTGTTGATTTTCCCAAAACTTCGGGTTTTTTACCCCATTACTGGGTTCATTTTCCCAAGAATATTTTTTTCCCCAAAACTGGGTTCATTTTCCTTAAAAATGGATTTTCCCCCAAAACGGGGTTCATTTTCCGCATAATCAGCATTTTTTCCTCCGAAACTAGGTTCATTTTCCACAAAATCCCTATTAACCCCCAAAACAGGGTACATTTTCACACAAATCAGGTTGTCCCCTCCAAACTGATTTCATTTTCCTCAAAATCTTCTATTTCCACTCCGCACTTGGTTCATTTTCACCAAAATCAGGATTTTTCCCCATTACTGCGTTCATTTTCCCCAAAATAAATTTCCCCCCCCCAAAACTGGGTTCATTTTCTCCAAAGTCATTTTTTCCTCCCAAACTGGGTTCATTTTCTCCAAAGTCGGTTTTCTTCGAGCAAAACTTGGTTCATTTCGCTACAAGTTTGTTTCCCTCCCCCAAACTCTGTGGATTTTCCCAAAAATTCGGGTTTTTTAACCCATTACTGGGTTCATTTTACCCAAAATAATTTTTTTCACACAAATCAGGTTGTCCCCTCCAAACTGATTTCATTTTCCTCAAAATCTTCCATTTCCACTCCGCACTTGGTTCTTTTTCCCCAAAATCAGGATTTTTCCCCATTACTGTGTTCATTTTCCCCAAAATATATGTTTTCCACAAAATGGGGTTTATTCCCCTACAAATTGGGTTTTCCCCACCAAACTGGGTTCATTTTCCCCAAAATCCGGGTTTTTTACTCAATTACTGGCTTTATTTCCACAAAATATTTCCCCCCCCCAAACTGGGTTCATTTTCCCCAAAATCAGCTTCTATCCTCCCAAACTGTGTTCATTTTCCCCAAAATCCTTTTTTTCTTCAAAACACTGGGTGCATTTTCACACAAATCTAGTTTGCCCATCCAAACAGTGTTCATTTTCCCCAAAATCAGTTTTTTTCCCCATTACTGGGTTCATTTCCCCAAAATTGCGTTTTTTCCCCCAAAACAGGGCTCATTTTCCCCAAAGTCGGATTTTTTCCTCCCAAACTGGGTTGATTTTCCCCAAAGTCGGTTTTTTTTCGAGCAAAACTCGGTTAATTTCCCTACAAGTTGGTTTCCCCCCCCCAAACTCTGTGGATTTTCCCAAAACTTCGGGTTTTTTACCCCATTACTGGGTTCATTTTCCCCAAAATATTTTTTTTCCCCAAAACTGGGTTCATTTTCCTTAAAAATGGATTTTTACCCAAAAATTGCTTTCATTTTCCGGATAATCAGCATTTTTTCATCCGAAACTAGGTTCATTTTCCACAAAATCCCTATTAACCCCCCAAACTGAATACATTTTCACACAAATCAGGTAGTCCCCTCCAAACTGGTTTAATTTTCCTCAAAATCTTCTATTTCCACTCCGCAATTTGTTCATTTTCCCCAAAATCAGGATTTTTCCCCATTACTGTGTTCATTTTCTCTAAAATATATGTTTTCCACAAAACTGGGTTTATTCCCCTACAAATTGGGTTTTCCCCACCGAACTGGGTTCATTTTCCCCAAAATCCGGGTTTTTTACTCAATTACTGGCTTTATTTCCACAAAATATTTTCCCCCCCAAAACTGTGTTCATTTTCCCCAAAATCCTTTTTTTCTTCAAAACACTGGGTGCATTTTCACAAAAATCAAGTTTGCCCCTCCAAACAGTGTTCATTTTCCCCAAAATCAGGTTTTTCCCCATTACTGGGTTCATTTCCCCAAAATCGCGTTTTTTCCCCCAAAACTGGGTTCATTTTCCCCAAAGTCGGATTTTTTCCTCCCAAACTGGGTTGATATTCCCTAAAGTCGGGTTTCTTTCAAGCAAAACTCGGTTCATTTCCCTACAGGTTGGCTTCCTCCCCCAAACTCTGTTGATTTTCCCAAAACTTCGGGTTTTTTTACCCCATTGCTGGGTTCATTTTCCCAAAAATATTTTTTTCCCCAAAACTGGGTTCATTTTCCTTAAAAATGGATTTTTCCCCCAAAACGGGGTTCATTTTCCGCATAATCAGCATTTTTTCCTCCGAAACTAGGTTCATTTTCCACAAAATCCCTATTAACCCCCAAAACTGGGTACATTTTTACACAAATCAGGTTGTCCCCTCCAAACTGATTTCATTTTCCTCAAAATCTTCCATTTCCACTCCGAACTTGGTTCTTTTTCCCCAAAATCAGGATTTTTCCCCATTACTGTGTTCATTTTCCCCAAAATATATGTTTTCCACAAAATGGGGTTTATTCCCCTACAAATTGGGTTTTCCCCACCAAACTGGGTTCATTTTCCCCAAAATCCGGGTTTTTTACTCAATTACTGGCTTTATTTCCACAAAATATTTCCCCCCCCCAAACTGGGTTCATTTTCCCCAAAATCAGCTTCTATCCTCCCAAACTGTGTTCATTTTCCCCAAAATCCTTTTTTTCTTCAAAACACTGGGTGCATTTTCACACAAATCTAGTTTGCCCATCCAAACAGTGTTCATTTTCCCCAAAATCAGTTTTTTTCCCCATTACTGGGTTCATTTCCCCAAAATTGCGTTTTTTCCCCCAAAACAGGGCTCATTTTCCCCAAAGTCGGATTTTTTCCTCCCAAACTGGGTTGATTTTCCCCAAAGTCGGTTTTTTTTCGAGCAAAACTCGGTTAATTTCCCTACAAGTTGGTTTCCCCCCCCCAAACTCTGTGGATTTTCCCAAAACTTCGGGTTTTTTACCCCATTACTGGGTTCATTTTCCCCAAAATATTTTTTTTCCCCAAAACTGGGTTCATTTTCCTTAAAAATGGATTTTTACCCAAAAATTGCTTTCATTTTCCGGATAATCAGCATTTTTTCATCCGAAACTAGGTTCATTTTCCACAAAATCCCTATTAACCCCCCAAACTGAATACATTTTCACACAAATCAGGTAGTCCCCTCCAAACTGGTTTAATTTTCCTCAAAATCTTCTATTTCCACTCCGCAATTTGTTCATTTTCCCCAAAATCATGATTTTTCCCCATTACTGTGTTCATTTTCTCTAAAATATATGTTTTCCACAAAACTGGGTTTATTCCCCTACAAATTGGGTTTTCCCCACCGAACTGGGTTCATTTTCCCCAAAATCCGGGTTTTTTACTCAATTACTGGCTTTATTTCCACAAAATATTTTCCCCCCCAAAACTGTGTTCATTTTCCCCAAAATCCTTTTTTTCTTCAAAACACTGGGTGCATTTTCACAAAAATCAAGTTTGCCCCTCCAAACAGTGTTCATTTTCCCCAAAATCAGGTTTTTCCCCATTACTGGGTTCATTTCCCCAAAATCGCGTTTTTTCCCCCAAAACTGGGTTCATTTTCCCCAAAGTCGGATTTTTTCCTCCCAAACTGGGTTGATTTTCCCCAAAGTCGGTCTTTTTTCGAGCAAAACTCGGTTCATTTCCCTACAGGTTGGCTTCCCCCCCCCAAACTCTGTTGATTTTCCCAAAACTTCGGGTTTTTTACCCCATTACTGGGTTCATTTTCCCAAGAATATTTTTTTCCCCAAAACTGGGTTCATTTTCCTTAAAAATGGATTTTTCCCCCAAAACGGGGTTCATTTTCCGCATAATCAGCATTTTTTCCTCCGAAACTAGGTTCATTTTCCACAAAATCCCTATTAACCCCCAAAACTGGGTACATTTTTACACAAATCAGGTTGTCCCCTCCAAACTGATTTCATTTTCCTCAAAATCTTCCATTTCCACTCCGCACTTGGTTCTTTTTCCCCAAAATCAGGATTTTTCCCCATTACTGTGTTCATTTTCCCCAAAATATATGTTTTCCACAAAATGGGGTTTATTCCCCTACAAATTGGGTTTTCCCCACCAAACTGGGTTCATTTTCCCCAAAATCCGGGTTTTTTACTCAATTACTGGCTTTATTTCCACAAAATATTTCCCCCCCCCAAACTGGGTTCATTTTCCCCAAAATCAGCTTCTATCCTCCCAAACTGTGTTCATTTTCCCCAAAATCCTTTTTTTCTTCAAAACACTGGGTGCATTTTCACACAAATCTAGTTTGCCCATCCAAACAGTGTTCATTTTCCCCAAAATCAGGTTTTTTCCCCATTACTGGGTTCATTTCCCCAAAATCGCGTTTTTTCCCCCAAAACAGGGCTCATTTTCCCCAAAGTCGGATTTTTTCCTCCCAAACTGGGTTGATATTCCCCAAAGTCGGTTTTTTTTCGAGCAAAACTCGGTTAATTTCCCTACAAGTTGGTTTCCCCCCCCCCAAACTCTGTGGATTTTCCCAAAACTTCGGGTTTTTTACCCCATTACTGGGTTCATTTTCCCCAAAATATTTTTTTTCCCCAAAACTGGGTTCATTTTCCTTAAAAATGGATTTTTACCCAAAAATTGCTTTCATTTTCCGCATAATCAGCATTTTTTCATCCGAAACTAGGTTCATTTTCCACAAAATCAGTATTAACCCCCCAAACTGGGTACATTTTCACACAAATTAGGTTGTCCCCTCCAAACTGGTTTAATTTTCCTCAAAATCTTCTATTTCCACTCCGCAATTTGTTCATTTTCCCCAAAATCAGGATTTTTCCCCATTACTGTGTTCATTTTCTCTAAAATATATGTTTTCCACAAAACTGGGTTTATTCCCCTACAAATTGGGTTTTCCCCACCAAACTGGGTTCATTTTCCCCAAAATCCGGGTTTTTTACTCAATTACTGGCTTTATTTCCACAAAATATTTTTCCCCCAAAAACTGTGTTCATTTTCCCCAAAATCCTTTTTTTCTTCAAAACACTGGGTGCATTTTCACAAAAATCAAGTTTGCCCCTCCAAACAGTGTTCATTTTCCCCAAAATCAGGTTTTTCCCCATTACTGGGTTCATTTCCCCAAAATCGCATTTTTTCCCCCAAAACTGGGTTCATTTTCCCCAAAGTCGGATTTTTTCCTCCCAAACTGGGTTGATATTCCCTAAAGTCGGGTTTTTTTCGAGCAAAACTCGGTTCATTTCCCTACAGGTTGGCTTCCCCCCCCAAACTCTGTTGATTTTCCCAAAACTTCGGGTTTTTTTACCCCATTGCTGGGTTCATTTTCCCAAAAATATTTTTTTCCCCAAAACTGGGTTCATTTTCCTTAAAAATGGATTTTTCCCCCAAAACGGGGTTCATTTTCCGCATAATCAGCATTTTTTCCTCCGAAACTAGGTTCATTTTCCACAAAATCCCTATTAACCCCCAAAACTGGGTACATTTTTACACAAATCAGGTTGTCCCCTCCAAACTGATTTCATTTTCCTCAAAATCTTCTATTTCCACTCCGCACTTGGTTCTTTTTCCCCAAAATCAGGATTTTTCCCCATTACTGGGTTCATTTTCCCCAAAATATATGTTTTCCACAAAACGGGGTTTATTCCCCTACAAATTGGGTTTTCCCCACCAAACTGGGTTCATTTTCCCCAAAATCCGGTTTTTTTACTCAATTACTGGCTTTATTTCCACAAAATATTTTTCCCCCCCAAAACTGGGTTCATTTTCCCCAAAATCAGCTTCTATCCTCCCAAACTGGGTTGATTTTTCTCCAAAATCCTTTTTTTCTTCAAAACACTGGTTGCACTTTCACACAAATCAAGTTTGCCCCTCCAAACAGTGTTCATTTTCCCCAAAATCAGTTTTTTTCCCCAATACTGGGTTCATTTCCCCAAAATCGGGTTTTTTCCCCCAAAACTGGTTTCATTTTCTTCAAAGTCGGATTTTTTCCTCCCAAACTGGGTTGATTTTCCCCAAAGTCGGTTATTTTTCGAGCAAAACTCGGTTCATTTCACTACAGGTTGGTTTCCCCCCCCCAAACTCTGTTGATTTTCCCAAAACTTCGGGTTTTTTACCCTATTACTGGGTTCATTCTCCCAAAAATATTTTTTTCCCCAAAACTGGGTTCATTTTCCTTAAAAATGGATTTTTACCCCAAAACGGGGTTCATTTTCCGCATAATCAGCGTTTTTTCCTCCGAAACTAGGTTCATTTTCCACAAAATCCCTATTAACCCCCAAAACTGGGTAGATTTTCACACAAATCAGGTTGTCCCCTCCAAACTGATTTCATTTTCCTCAAAATCTTCTATTTCCACTCCACACTTGGTTCACTTTCCCCAAAATCAGGATTTTTCCCCATTACTGGGTTCATTTCCCCAAAATAATTTCCCCCCCCCCCAAGACTGGGTTCATTTTCCCCAAAGTCGGATTTTTTCCTCCCAAACTGGGTTGATATTCCTCAAAGTCGGTTTTTTTTCGAGCAAAACTCGGTTCATTTCCCTACAAGTTTGTTTCCCTCCCCCAAACTCGTGGATTTTCTCAAAAAAATCGGGTTTTTTACCCGATTACTGGGTTCATTTTCCCCAAAATAATTTTTTTCCCCAAAACATGGTTCATTTTCCTTAAAAATGGATTTTTCCCCAAAAACTGGGTTCATTTTCCGCATAATCAGCATTTTTTCCTCTAAAACTAGGTTCATTTTCCACAAAATCCCTATTAACCCCCAAAACTGGGTACGTTTTCACACAAATCAGGTTGTCCCCTCCAAACTGATTTCATATTCCTCAAAATCTTCCATTTCCACTCCGCACTTGGTTCATTTTCCCCAAAATCAGGTTTTTTCCCCATTACTTGGTTCATTTCCCCAAAATAATATTTTCCCCCCCAAAACTGGGTTCATTTTCTCCAAAGTCGGATTTTTTCCTCCCAAACTGGGTTCATTTTCTCCAAAGTCGGTTTTCTTCGAGCAAAACTCGGTTCATTTCGCTACAAGTTTGTTTCCCTCCCCCAAACTCTGTGGATTTTCCCAAAACTTCGGGTTTTTTAACCCATTACTGGGTTCATTTTCCCCAAAATAATTTTTTTCCCCAAAGCTGGGTTCATTTTCCTTAAAAATGGATTTTTCCCCAAAAACTGGGTTCATTTTCCGCATAATCAGCATTTTTTCCTCTAAAACTAAGTCCATTTTCCACAAAATCCCTATTAACCCCCAAAACTGGGTACGTTTTCACACAAATCAGGTTGTCCCCTCCAAACTGATTTCATTTTCCTCAAAATCTTCTATTTCCAATCCGCACTTGGTTCATTTTCCTCAAAATCAGGATTTTTCCCCATTACTGGGTTCATTTCCCCAAAATAATTTTTTCCCCCCCAAAACTGGGTTCATTTTCTCCAAAGTCGGATTTTTTCCTCCCAAACTGGGTTCATTTTCTCCAAAGTTGGTTTTCTTCGTGCAAAACTCGGTTCATTTCGCTACAAGTTTGTTTCCCTCCCCCAAACTCTGTGGATTTTCCCAAAAATTCGGGTTTTTTAACCCATTACTGGGTTCATTTTCCCCAAAATAATTTTTTTCCCCAAAACTGGGTTAATTTTCCTTAAAAATGGATTTTTCCCAAAAAATTGGGTTCATTTTCCGCATAATCAGCATTTTTTCCTCCGAAACTAGGTTCATTTTCCACAAAATCGCTATTAACCCCCAAAACTGGGTAGATTTTCACACAAATCAGGTTGTCCCCTCCAAACTGATTTCATTTTCATCATAATCTTCTATTTCCACTCCACACTTGGTTCACTTTCCCCGAAATCAGGATTTTTCCCCATTACTGGGTTCATTTCCCCAAAATAATTTCCCCCCACACAAAACTGGGTTCATTTTCCCCAAAGTCGGATTTTTTCCTCCCAAACTGGGTTGATTTTCTCCAAAGTCGGTTTTCTTCGAGCAAAACTCGGTTCATTTCCCTACAAGTTTGTTTCCCTCCCTGTTGCCTTCATTTTCCGAAGGCTCGACCTGGTTCAGGAATGGTACGGCGGCCCCACCCGGCCACTCGGGCCAAAAGCTCACAGACACATATGGTGGATGGTTAAAGACAAATGGCTAATGGCTAATGGCGTTTATTGATAGATAACACCGGCTTATATAGTCAAGGTCTACGATGTCACTTCCGTCTGCTTACATCATCAACTAAACACCATTGGCTAATGGGAGAGGGGCCCTATCTTTCCGTACATCGCGAGATCTTCCGGTCGCCGAACCCTAGCTACCAACATCTCCCCCCTCCCCATGTTAAATTAAATTGACTAGAATAGAATGAATTTGAAGATATTCTTAACATGTACCATGGTACTTATCTTATCTTATCTTATCTTATCTTATCTTATCTTATCTTATCTTATCTTATCTTATCTTATCTTATCTTATCTTATCTTATCTTATCTTATCAATGTATAAAACTTATATTACTTATAAACTTAACTTACTTAACTTATAAAACTTACAAACTTATAAAACTTATAAACTTATAAAACTTATAACTTACAACTTACAAGCTTATAAAACTTATCTTATAAAACTTATAAAGTTATAAAACTTATAAACTTACTTATAAAACTTATCATCTTATAAAGACGACTATGACTAACAAAGTGCAACTTGAAATCGTAAGGATAGCTTGAGGTCGACCTGAGAGAAAAAACATAAGGCACACTTTAGTCTAATTATTAGTGTTCTATAAGTGTAACATTAACTCTTTCTAGCTGATTTTAAACTACTTCTTAAAATGATGAAAGAGATCGTTCCAGAGCAGATGTAGATTTCTCAGTTCTTTGGTCTTCATCAATAACGGCTTGTAGTTGACATAGGCCTCGCTGTTGGATCATCAGGTGTAGGCACGGTGCTTGCCGATTGATCATCTTTTCCTGCCACTGGAACGTTCAGAAATGCCCAATGATCTGGTTCTGTGAACAAAAACTCACAGCTTTCATTAGTTTCATTCTGAAGATCTGGTTTGATAGACTTAAGCGGGCACCACTTAACTCTACCATCTTTTTTGACAGCAGCATACCCTTGCCCTGTCAGAACTAGTTTCCATCCTCGTTCCCATTCTCCCAGCTCATTTCTGACTATGACTGATGGACCTTCTTCTAGTGCTTTAGTGGCCCAATGTTTTTGGGTGGGACTAATCTCCTCCTGCCCCCTAGGGAATTGATTAAGTGCTAGCAGAGCAGTCGTTAGGAGACGTGCCTGGTCTCCTGAGGGAATGGTGTTGACAAACCCTTCTGTTTTTGCTAATACCTCCAATTTAGATTTCAAAGTTTGATTTGCCCGTTCCACTATAGCTTGTCCTGTACTATTATATGGAATGCCGTGTATTAAGGTAATACCCCATTTCAAAGTGAATGCTTGAACTGATTTAGACACAAAATTTGGACCGTTATCTGTTTTGATCTGATTAGGGATACCAAGCCAGGCCATAGCTGTCAGCCAGTGTTGAATGGTTGCTTTAGAGTCAGCCTTAAGGTGCTGAGTGGCCACAATCATTCCACTGTATGTGTCTACAGTCACAGCTAGCCATGCTCGAGGTTTTAATAATTGGCAAAGTGTGAAATCTGTCTGCCACACCTCGGATGCTTTAAGACCTCTAGGGTTCACTCCGCTCGACCACAGTGGTGCTTTCTGACAGTGGGGACATGTAGCCACTACATGTTTTGCATCAGTGATTGAAATGCCACATCTCTTTGCTAACGCTTTAGCTCCGATGTGAAGAGACTCGTGTAACTGCCGAGCGTCTCTCAATGCCCACAGTCCTTTTGCAGCAGCATCTGCTTTATCATTACCTATTTGGAAAAACCCTTTAATTGGGCTGTGGCTATTGACGTGGATGACTGATATAGTGCCCTGTCGAGAGTAAAGTGCTTCTTCTAACATTAGGGCTGTTGTGGACGTTGACACGCCAGGGCCTGACATGGCCAAGCAAAGTTTAGCCACAAATATGGAATCAGTTACTATGTTGAGATGTTCTGTTGGGAACAGTCCACATGCTAGTACTACAGCTGCTGCTTCTAGTTGCTGGACAGAAAGAGCACAGTCGGTCATTTTAATGCTGTGCCATTCTCCTTCCGATTGCCATACAGCGGCCGCGGTTGAAGTTGTTGAGGATGCGTCTGTAAAGACTGTTGGTCCCGGCTGGGGCCGGTCCATGATCTTACATGGAAGGTCGATGTTAACTATTGCCAGCATTTGAGTCCAGGGGGGCTTTGCGGCGTAACAAAGTTCTCCACCAAATCCTACAAGAGCTATGGCAAGATATTCTGACATTGCCACTGACTGCGTTGGGAGCTGTTTACGAAAGGGCAAGCATATTCTGGCGGGTTCAATGCCTAGATGTCTTAGGGCGAGTTTCCTGCCTTTCATGATGAGATTACCAAGGCATTCGATTCCTGGAGAGAATGCACGTGATGGCTTTCCTAAGACTATCCATTGTATTGGTCGGGCTTTTTCAGTAGGGCCCTGGGCTAGTGCTCCTACTCCTCCCTTTTCTGTAAAGTGCACATAGAGATCAAGTGGTATATTTGGGTTCCACCTAGCGAGCGTGCTTGATGACATCTGCTGTTCGATAAAATCGAGAGAGTTCATTGCTTCTATTGTCAGGGCTTTTTGTTCCCATGGATTCTTTCCTTTCAGAAGATCATGCAGAGGAGCCATGATTTCAGGAGGAATTAAAACAATGTTACGGAGCCATTGCAAGGACCCCACTAACTGTTGCATATCATGGAGTGTCTTAATGTTCCGATGAATTTTTATTTGAGGGGGTGTTACGTAAGAATTTGCGATCCCTACTCCCAAAAAAGTTACACATGGTCCTCTCTTAATTTTTGCACTCGCAATCTCAAACCCGTGTACCTTTAGAGTTTCGGAAACTGTTGACACCAGCTGGTCCACCTGAGTTGCCGATGTTGCTGCAATTAAAATATCATCCATATATTGAATGATAGTTGCAGTCGGGTTATGGCACCGGACTGGTGCCAATGCCCGATCCACTGTGATCTGGCAGATAGTGGGTGAGTTGACCATTCCTTGGGGTAGCACTTTCCACTGGAAGCGTAGGTTGGGGCGTTGGCTGTTTGGAAACACTACAGAAAAAGCAAACCGTTCTTTGTCCTCTTCGTACAAGGGTATCGAAAAGAAACAGTCTTTAATATCAAGGACAGCACAAGGTTGTCCCTCAGGTATCATAGAGTTCATAGGCAATAGTGTTTGAACAGGACCCATAGGTTGGATTATCTTATTTACTTCACGCAGGTCATGGAGGAGACGAAAACCCTCGCCAGTTCGTTTGGGTATTACAAAAACTGGGGTGTTCCACGGACTAGTGGAGGGCTCTATGTGACCTTTTAGTAACTCACAGTCAACCAGCTCAAGAAGAGCATCCATTCGACACATGCATTCTTAATTTCTTCCCAATTTGTAAAAGGCATTTTCTTTCCCCTTGATCTCTTTTTATTGTGGACATTTTTGCTTTTAACTCTGTCTATTTCTATCTCCTCCGACTCCGACTCCGAATTGGATTCCAGCCACTCGTCCCCGCTGGTATCTGATTCGAGACCGGAACTCGACTGACTGGTAACTTCCGGGCTCTGGTACATTTTGCTCAGACTCCGGCCCCGCCCACTTCCCTTCCGGGCGGGCCGTCCCCCTTGTCTTGGCTCGCTCCGCCCCCTGCTCCTCCTATGGCCATTCTGATTGGCCGCTCCACGCCTCTTGTACACGCCTCTCTTTCCTTCTCTGCCACGCCTATCGACTTTCTCTTTTCCGCTCTCCTCCTTTTCCCGTCCGCCCGCGCATGTCAGTTCGAGCGCTTCCTCCCTTTTCGTGCCGTTGGTCTCGCCCTGCCCCCACTCTCGCTGCTCGGCGCCATCTTGGGGCGCATAGGGCGGCGGCTTAGGCCAAGCCTCTTGAGACTCTGATTGCGCAGCGGTGCCCTTGGCCTCCTCCAGTAAGGTTACCCCAAAAGGTTTTTGCTCGGTCCTGTCCCTCCGTAAGGGTTATCGGATTCAGGGATTGAGGGGATGTATCACCCTCTAGTAGATCTTTAGGTGCAGCAGAATTATTATCGCCTGGAGGGTGCAATGTCTGCATGTCCGCCCCGACTCCCACTTTCGAGGTGACCATGAAACAATCTCTTGCTGCCCGCAAAGTCTCCTGTCCTTGCATAGCTTTTTGCAGGGACTGCATAACTTTCCCCCATGATTTAAGGTGTTTCCCAGAACCCGAGGACATCGTCTCCTCTGCTAAGGCTTTAGTACACTTATCCCACACTTCAGGGTTAAAAATATCTACCGGCTGCGCAATGACCCCTCTTTCTAAAAGCCTCGTGATGGCGAGAGTAAAATCTTTGGGCTTACACTCAATACCCCATTCCTTATATAACTGTGATACGACCTTTACAAGTGCATCCATCCTCCTTGGTGGTCCGGGAGCGTCCTCCCCGCCGGGCTGATCCCGCAGCTCCAGCCGCCATTCACCCGTCCAGGTGTTCTTCTTTTTCTTCTTCTTCCCGGGTTTCGGCACCACTTCATGCCTTCATTTTCCGAAGACTCGACCTGGTTCAGGAATGGTACGGCGGCCCCACCCGGCCGCTGGGGCCAAAAGCTCACAGACACATATGGTGGATGGTTAAAGACAAAAGGCTAATGGCTAATGGCGTTTATTGATAGATAACACCGGCTTATATAGTCAAGGTCTACGATGTCACTTCCGTCTGCTTACATCATCAACTAAACACCATTGGCTAATGGGAGAGGGGCCCTATCTTTCCGTACATCGCGAGATCTTCCGATCGCCGAACCCTAGCTACCAACACCTCTCCCAAACACTGTTCATTTTCCAAAAAATTCGGGGGTTTTAACCCATTACTGGGTTCATTTTCCCCAAAATAATTTTTTTCCCCAAAACTGGGATCATTTTCCTTAAAAATGGATTTTTCCCCAAAAATTGGGTTCATTTTCCGCATAATCAGCATTTTTTCCTCCGAAACTAGGTTCATTTTCCACAAAATCCCTATTAACCCCCAAAACTGTGTACATTTTCACACAAATCAGGTTGTCCCCTCCAAACTGATTTCATTTTCCTCAAAATCTTCTATTTCCACTCCGCACTTGGTTCATTTTCCCCAAAATCAGGATTTTTCCCCATTACTGGGTTCATTTTCCCCAAAATAATTTTTTTCACCCCAAAACTGGGTTTATTTTCCCCAAAATATGTTTTTTCCACCAAAACTGGGTTTATTTCCCTACATATCGCGTTTTCCCCAACCAATTGTGTTCATTTTCCCCGACATATGGATTTTTGAACCAGTTACTTGCTTTATTTCCCCAAAATCTTTTTTTTCCTTCAAAACTGGGTTCATTTTCATCAAAAATGATTGTTTCCCCCCAAACTGGTTTCATTTTCCCCAAAATCCTTTTTTCCCCAAAAAAATGGGTGCATTTTAACACAAACCAAGTTTTACCCTCCAAACTGTGTTCATTTTCCCCAAAATCAGGTTTATTCCCCCATACCTGGTTGATTTCCCCAAAATCGTTTTTTTTCCCCCAAAACTGGGTTCATTTTCCCCAAAGTCGGATTTTTTCCTCCCAAACTGAGTTGATTTTCCCCAAAGTCGGGTTTTTTTCGAGCAAAACTCGGTTCATTTCCCTACAAGTTTGTTCCCCCCCCAAAACTCTGTTGATTTTCCCAAAAATTCGGGTTTTTTACCCGATTAGTGGCTTTATTTTCCCCAAAACATTTTTTTCCCCAAAACTGGGATCATTTTCCGTAAAATGGATTTTTCCCCAAAAATTGGGTTAATTTTCCGCATAATCAGCATTTTATCCTCCGAAACTAGGTTCATTTTCCACAAAATCCCTATTAAAACCAGTTACTGGATTTATTTCCCCAAAATCCTTTTTTCCCCAAAAAAACTGGGTGCATTTTAACACAAATCAAGTTTTCCCCTCCAAACTGTATTCATTTTCCCCAAAATCAGTTTTATTCCCCCATGCCTGGTTGATTCCCCAAAATCGGGTTTTTTCCCACAAAACTGGGTTCACTTTCCCCAAAGTGGGATTTTTTCCTCCCAAACTGGGTTGATTTTCCCCAAAGTCGGTTTTCTTCGAGCAAAACTCAGTTCATTTCCCTACAAGTTGTTTCCCTTCCCCAAACTGGTTCATTTTCCCAAAAATTCGGGTTTTTTACCCCATTACTGGGTTCATTTTCCCCAAAATAATTTTTTTTCCCAAAACTGGGATCATTTTCCTTAAAAATGGATTTTTACCAAAAAATTGGGTTCATTTTCCGCATAATCAGCATTTTTTCCTCCGAAACTAGGTTCATTTTCCACAAAATCCCTATTAACCCCCAAAACTGGGTACATTTTCACACAAATCAGGTTTTCCCCTCAAAACTGATTTCATTTTCCTCAAAATCTTCTATTTCCACTCCGCACTTGATTCATTTTCCCCAAAATCAGGATTTTTCCCCATTACTGGGTTCATTTTCCCAAAATATTTTTTTCCCCAAAAAAACTGGGTTCATTTTCCCCAAAATATTTTTTTTTCCACCAAAACTGTGTTTATTTCCCTACATATTGTGTTTTCCCCACCAAATTGTGTTCATTTTCCCCGACATATGGACTTTTGAATCAGTTACTGGATTTATTTCCCCAAAATCATTTTTTTCCTTCAAAACTGGGTTCATTTTCATCAAAAATGATTGTTTCCCCCCAGACTGGTTTCATTTTCCCCATAATCAGGATTTTTCCCAATTACAGGGTTCATTTTCCCCAAAATAATTTTTTCCCCAAAAAAACTAGGTTCATTTTCCCCAAAATATGTTTTTTCCACCAAAACTGGGGTTATTTCCCTACATATCGGGTTTTCCCCACCAAATTGTGTTCATTTTCCCCGACATATGGATTTTTGAACCAGTTACTGGCTTTATTTCCCCAAAATCTTTTTTTTCCTTCAAAACTGGGTTCATTTTCGTCAAAAATGATTGTTTCCCCCCAAACTGGTTTCATTTTCCCCAAAATCCTTTTTTCCTTAAAAAAACTGGGTGCATTTTAACACAAATCAAGTTTTCCCCTCCAAACTGTATTCATTTTCCCCAAAATCAGTTTTATTCCCCCATGCCTGGTTGATTTCCCCAAAATCGGGTTTTTTCCCCCAAAACTGGGTTCACTTTCCCCAAAGTGGGATTTTTTCCTCCCAAACTGGGTTGATTTTCCCCAAAGTCGGGGTTTTTCGAGCAAAACTCGGTTCATTTCCCTACAAGTTGTTTCCCTTCCCCAAACTGGTTCATTTTCCCAAAAATTCGGGTTTTTTTACCCCATTACTGGGTTCATTTTCCCCAAAATAATTTTTTTCCCCAAAACTGGGATCATTTTCCTTAAAAATGGATTTTTGCCAAAACTGGGTTCATTTTCCGCATAATCAGCATTTTTTCCTCCGAAACTAGGTTCATTTTCCACAAAATCCATATTAACCCCCAAAACTGGGTACATTTTCACACAAAACAGGTTGTCCCCTCCAAACTGATTTCATTTTCCTCAAAATCTTCTATTTCCACTCCGCACTTGGTTCATTTTCCCCAAAATCAGGATTTTTCCCCATTACTGGTTTCATTTTCCCAAAATAATTTTTTCCCCTAAAAAACTGGGTTCATTTTCCCCAAAATATGTTTTTTCCACCAAAACTGAGTTTATTTCCCTACATATCGTGTTTTCCCCACCAAATTGTGTTCATTTTCCCCGACATATGGATTTTTGAACCAGTTACTAGCTTTATTTCCCCAAAATCTTTTTTTTCCTTCAAAACTGGGTTCATTTTCATCAAAAATGAACTCGGTTCATTTCCCTACAAGTTTTTTCCCTTCCCCAAACTGGTTCATTTTCCCAAAAATTCGGGTTTTTTACCCCATTACTGGGTTCATTTTCCCCAAAATAATTTTTTTCCCCAAAACTGGGATCATTTTCCTTAAAAATGGATTTTTACCAAAAAAATGGGTTCATTTTCTGCATAATCAGCATTTTTTCCTCTAAAACTAGGTTCATTTTCCACAAAATCCCTATTAACCCCCAAAACTGGGTACATTTTCACACAAATCAGGTTGTCCCCTCCAAACTGATTTCATTTTCATCAAAATCTTCTATTTCCACTCCGCACTTGGTTCATTTTCCCCAAAATCAGGATTTTTCCCCATTACTGGGTTCATTTTCCCAAAATAATTTTTTCCCCCAAAAAACTGGGTTCATTTTCCCCAAAATATGTTTTTTCCACCAAAACTGGGGTTATTTCCCTACATATCATGTTTTCCCCACCAAATTGTGTTCATTTTCCCCGACATACGGATTTTTGAACCAGTCACTGGCTTTATTTCCCCAAAATCTTTTTTTTTCCTTCCCCAAACTGGGTTCATTTTCATCAAAAATGACTGTTTCCCCCCAAAATGAGTTCATTTTCCCCATAATCAGGTTTTTTCCCCATTACAGGGTTCATTTTCTCCAAAATATGTTTTTTCCACCAAAACTGGGATTATTTCCCTACATATCGTGTTTTCCCAACCAAATTGTGTTCATTTTCCCCGACATATAAATTTTTGAACCAGTTACTGGCTTTATTTCCCCAAAATAATTTTTTTCCTTCAAAACTGGGTTCATTTTCTTTAAAAATGGATTTTTCCCACAAAACTGGGTTAATTTTCCGCATAATCTGCATTTTTTCCTCCGAAACTAGGTTCATTTTCCACAAAATCCCTATTAACCACCAAAACTGGGTACATTTTCACACAAATCAGGTTGACCCCTCGAAACTGATTTCATTTTCCTCAAAATATTCTATTTCCCCCAAAACTGGATTCATTTTCCCCAAGATAATTTTTTTCCCCGCAACACTGGGTTCATTTTCCCTAAAATATATTTTTTCCACCAAAACTGGGGTTATTTCCCTACATATCGGGTTTTCCCCACAAAATTGTGTTTATTTCCCCCAACATATGGATTTTTGAACCAGTTACTGGCTTTATTTCCCCAAAATCTTTTTTTCCCTTCAAAACTGGTTTCATTTTCCTTAAAAATGGATTTTTCCCCCAAACTGGTTTCATTTTCCCCATAATCAGCTTCTTTCCTCCGAAACTAGGTTCATTTTCCACAAAATCCCTATTAACCCCCAAAACTGGGTACATTTTCACACAAATCAGGTTGTCCCCTCCAAACTGATTTCATTTTCCTCGAAATATTCTATTTCCACTCCGCACTTGATTCATTTTCCCCAAAATCAGTTTTTTTCCCCTTTACTCGGTTCATTTTCACCAAAATAATTTTTTTCCTCGCAAAACTGGGTTCATTTTCCCCAAAATCCGGGTTTTGTACTCAATTACTGGCTTTATTTCCACAAAATATTTTTCCCCCCCAAACTGGTTTCATTTTCCACATAATGAGCTTCTATCCTCCCAAACTGGGTTCATTTTCCCCCAAATCCTTTTTTTCTTCAAAACACTGGGTGCATTTTCACACAAATCAAGTTTGCCCCTCCAAACTGTGTTCATTTTCCCCAAAATCAGGTTTTTTCCCCATTACTGGGTTCATTTCGCCAAAATCGGGTTTTTTCCCCCAGAACTGGGTTCACTTTCCCCAAAGTCGGATTTTTTCCTCCCAAACTGGGTTGATTTTCCCCAAAGTCGGTTTTCTTTGAGCAAAACTCGGTTCATTTCCCTACAAGTTTGTTTCCCTCCCCCAAACACTGTTCATTTTCCAAAATTTCGGGTTTTTTACCCCATTACTGGGTTCATTTTCCCAAAAATAATTTTTTTCCCCAAAAACTGAAATCATTTTCCCCAAAATATGTTAATTTCTACCAACTGGGTTTATTTCCCTACATATCGGGTTTTCCCCACCAAATTGTGTTCATTTTCCCCGACATATGGATTTTTAAAACAGTTACTGGATTTATTTCTCCAAAATCTTTTTTTTCCTTCCCCAAACTGGGTTCATTTTCGTCAAAAATGATTGTTTCCCCCCAAACTGGTTTCATTTTCCCCAAAATCCTTTTTTCCCCAAAAAAACTGGGTGCATTTTAACACAAATCAAGTTTTCCCCTCCAAACTGTGTTCATTTTCCCCAAAATCATTTTTTTTTCCCCATTACTGGGTTCATTTTTCCAAAATCGGGGTTTTTCCTCCAAAACAGGGTTCATTTTCCCCAAAATCGGCTTTTTTTCTCCCAAACTGAGTTGATTTTCCACAAAGTCGGTTTTTTTCAAGCAAAACTCGGTTCATTTCCCTACAAGTTGGTTTCCCCCCACCAAACTCTGTTGATTTTCCCAAAAATTCGAGTTTTTTACCCCATTACTGGGTTCATTTTCCCCAAAATAATTTTTTTCCCCAAAACTGGGATCATTTTCCTTAAAAATGGATTTTTCCCCAAAAATTGGGTTCATTTTCCGCATAATCAGCATTTCTTCCTTCAAAACTAGGTTCATTTTCCACAAAATCCCTATTAACCCCCAAAACTGGGTATGTTTTCACACAAATCAGGTTGTCCCCTCCAAACTGATTTCATTTTCCTCAAAATCTTCTATTTCCACTCCGCACTTGGTTCATTTTCCCCAAAATCAGGATTTTTCCCCATTACTGTGTTCATTTTCCCCAAAATAATTTTTTTCCCCAAAAAAACTGGGTTCATTTTCCCCAAAATATGTTTTTTCCACCAAAACTGGGTTTATTTCCCTACATATCGGGTTTTCCCCACCAAATTGTGTTCATTTTCCCCGACATATAGATTTTTGAACAAGTTACTGGCTATATTTCCCCAAAATCTTTTTTTTTCCTTCAAAACTGGGTTCATTTTTATCAAAAATGATTGTTTCCCCCCAAACTGAGTTTCATTTTCCCCACAATCCTTTTTTTCCCCAAAAAAAACTGGGTGCATTTTAACACAAACCAAATTTTCCCCTCCAAACTGTGTTAATTTTCCCCAAAATCAGTTTTTTTCCCCCATACCTGGTTGATTTCCCCAAAATCGTTTTTTTTCCCCCAAAACTGTGTTCACTTTCCCCAAAGTCGGATTTTTTCCTCCCAAGCAGAGTTGATTTTCCCCAAAGTCGGGTTTTTTTCGAGCAAAACTCGGTTCATTTCCCTACAAGTTGGTTCCCCCCCCCCAAACTCTGTTGATTTTCCCCAAAAATTCGGGTTTTTTACCCGATTACTGGCTTCATTATCCCCAAAACATTTTTTTCCCCAGAACTGGGATCATTTTCCTTAAAAATGGATTTTTCCCCAAAAATTGGGTTCATTTTCCGCATAATCAGCATTTCTTCCTCCGAAACTAGGTTCATTTTCCACAAAATCCCTATTAACCCCCAAAACTGGGTACATTTTCACACAAATCAGGTTGTCCCCTCCAAACTGATTTCATTTTCCTCAAAATCTTCTATTTCCACTCCGCACTTGGTTCATTTTCCCCAAAATCAGGATTTTTCCCCATTACTGGGTTCATATTCCCCAAAATAATATTTTCCCCCCTAAAACTGGGTTCATTTTCCCCAAAGTCGGATTTTTTCCTCCCAAACTGGGTTGATTTTCCCCAAAGTCGGTTTTCTTCGAGCAGAACTCGATTCATTTCCCTACAAGTTTGTTTCCCTCCCCCAAACACTGTTCATTTTCCCAAAAATTCGGGTTTTTTACCCCATTACTGGGTTCATTTTCCCCAAAATAATTTTTTTCCCCAAAACTGGGATCATTTTCCTTAAAAATGGATTTTTCCCCAAAAATTGGGTTCATTTTCCGCATAATCAGCATTTTTTCCTCTAAAACAAGGTTCATTTTCCAAAAGATCCCTATTAACCCCCAAAACTGGGTACATTTTCACACAAATCAGGTTGTCCCCTCCAAACTGATTTCATTTTCCTCAAAATCTTCTATTTCCACTCCGCACTTGGTTCATTTTCCCCAAAATCAGGATTTTTCCACATTACTGTGTTCATTTTCCCCAAAATAATGTTTTTCCCCAAAAAAACTGGGTTCATTTTCCCCAAAATATGTTTTTTCCACCAAAACTGGGTTTATTTCCCTACATATCGGGTTTTCCCCACTAAATTGTGTTCATTTTCCCCGACATATAGATTTTTGAACAAGTTACTGGCTATATTTCCCCAAAATCTTTTTTTTTCCTTCAAAACTGGGTTCATTTTTATCAAAAATGATTGTTTCCCCCCAAACTGAGTTTCATTTTCCCCACAATCCTTTTTTTCCCCAAAAAAAACTGGGTGCATTTTAACACAAACCAAATTTTCCCCTCCAAACTGTGTTAATTTTCCCCAAAATCAGTTTTTTTCCCCCATACCTGGTTGATTTCCCCAAAATCGTTTTTTTTCCCCCAAAACTGTGTTCACTTTCCCCAAAGTCGGATTTTTTCCTCCCAAGCAGAGTTGATTTTCCCCAAAGTCGGGTTTTTTTCGAGCAAAACTCGGTTCATTTCCCTACAAGTTGGTTCCCCCCCCCAAACTCTGTTGATTTTCCCCAAAAATTCGGGTTTTTTACCCGATTACTGGCTTCATTATCCCCAAAACATTTTTTTCCCCAGAACTGGGATCATTTTCCTTAAAAATGGATTTTTCCCCAAAAATTGGGTTCATTTTCCGCATAATCAGCATTTCTTCCTCCGAAACTAGGTTCATTTTCCACAAAATCCCTATTAACCCCCAAAACTGGGTACATTTTCACACAAATCAGGTTGTCCCCTCCAAACTGATTTCATTTTCCTCAAAATCTTCTATTTCCACTCCGCACTTGGTTCATTTTCCCCAAAATCAGGATTTTTCCCCATTACTGGGTTCATATTCCCCAAAATAATATTTTCCCCCCTAAAACTGGGTTCATTTTCCCCAAAGTCGGATTTTTTCCTCCCAAACTGGGTTGATTTTCCCCAAAGTCGGTTTTCTTCGAGCAGAACTCGATTCATTTCCCTACAAGTTTGTTTCCCTCCCCCAAACACTGTTCATTTTCCCAAAAATTCGGGTTTTTTACCCCATTACTGGGTTCATTTTCCCCAAAATAATTTTTTTCCCCAAAACTGGGATCATTTTCCTTAAAAATGGATTTTTCCCCAAAAATTGGGTTCATTTTCCGCATAATCAGCATTTTTTCCTCTAAAACTAGGTTCATTTTCCAAAAGATCCCTATTAACCCCCAAAACTGGGTACATTTTTACACAAATCAGGTTGTCCCCTCCAAACTGATTTCATTTTCCTCAAAATCAACTCTTTCCACTCCGCACTTGGTTCATTTTCCCCAAAATCAGGATTTTTCCCCATTACTGGGTTCATTTTCCCCAAAATACTTTTTCCCCCAAAAAACTGGGTTCATTTTCCCCAAAATATGTTTTTTCCACCAAAACTGGGGTTATATCCCTAAATATCGGGTTTTCCCCACCAAATTGTATACATTTTCCTCGACATATGGATTTTTGAACCAGTTACTGGCTTTATTTTCCCAAAATCTTTTTTTTCCTTCAAAACTGGGTTCATTTTCATCAAAAATGATTGTTTCCCCCCAAACTGGTTTCATTTTCTCCATAATCAGGATTTTACCCCATTACAGGGTTCATTTTCCCCAAAATAATTTTTTCTCCCCCAAAACTGGGTTCATTTTCCCCAAAATATGTTTTTTTCACCAAAACTGGGTTCATTTCCCTACATATCGGGTTTTCCCCACCAAATTGTATTCATTTTCCCCGACATATGGATTTTTGAACCAGTTACTGGCTTTATTTCCCTAAAATCTTTTTTTTCCTTCAAAACTGGGTTCATTTTAATCAAAAATGATTGTTTCCCCCCAAACTGGTTTCATTTTCTCCATAATCAGGATTTTACCCCATTACAGGGTTCATTTTCCCAAAAATAATTTTTCCCCAAAAAAACTGGGTTCATTTTCCCCAAAATATGTTTTTTTCACCAAAACTGGGTTCATTTCCCTACATATCGGGTTTTCCCCACCAAATTGTGTTCATTTTCCCCGACATATGGATTTTTGAACCAGTTACTGGCTTTATTTCCCCAAAATCTTTTTTTTCCTTCAAAACTGGGTTCATTTTCATCAAAAATGATTGTTTCCCCCCAAACTGGTTTCATTTTCCCCAAAATCCTTTTTTCCCCAAAAAAACTGGGTGCATTTTAACACAAATCAAGTTTTCCCCTCCAAAATGTGTTCATTTTCCCCAAAATCAGGTTTACTCCCCGATACCTGGTTGATTTCCCCAAAATCGGGTTTTTTCCCCCAAAACTGTGTTCACTTACCCCAAAGTCGGATTTTTTCCTCCCAAGCAGAGTTGATTTTCCCCAAAGTCGGGTTTTTTTCGAGCAAAACTCGGTTCATTTCCCTACAAGTTTGTTCCCCTTCAAACTCTGTTGATTTTCCCAAAAATTCGGGTTTTTTACCCGATTACTGGCTTCATTTTCCCCAAAACATTTTTTTCCCCAAAACTGGGATCATTTTCCTTAAAAATGGATATTTCCCCAAAAATTGGGTTCATTATCCGCATAATCAGCATTTTTTCCTCCAAAACTAGGTTCATTTTCCACAAAATCCCTATTAACCCCCAAAACTGGGTACATTTTCACACAAATCAGGTTGTCCCCTCCAAACTGATTTCATTTTCATCAAAATCTTCTATTTCCACTCCGCACTTGGTTCATTTTCCCCAAAATCAGGGTTTTTCCCCATTACTGGGTTCTTATTCCCCAAAATAATATTTTCCCCCCTAAAACTGGGTTCATTTTCCCCAAAGTCGGATTTTTTCCTCCCAAACTGGGTTGATTTTCCTCAAAGTCGGTTTTCTTCGAGCAAAACTCGATTCATTTCCCTACAAGTTTGTTTCCCTCCCCCAAACACTGTTCATTTTCCCAAAAATTCGGGTTTTTTACCCCATTACTGGGTTCATTTTCCCCAAAATAATTTTTTTCCCCAAAACTGGGATCATTTTCCTTAAAAATGGATTTTTCCCCAAAAATTGGGTTCATTTTCCGCATAATCAGCATTTTTTCCTCCAAAACTAAGTTCATTTTCCAAAAGATCCCTATTAACCCCCAAAACTGGGTACATTTTCACACAAATCAGGTTGTCCCCTCCAAACTGATTTCATTTTCCTCAAAATCAACTCTTTCCACTCCGCACTTGGTTCATTTTCCCCAAAATCAGGATTTTTCCCCATTACTGGGTTCATTTTCCCAAAAATAATTTTTTCCCCCCAAAACTGGGTTCATTTTCCCCAAAATATGTTTTTTCCACCAAAACTGGGTTTATTTCCCTACATATCGGGTTTTCCCCACCAAATTGTGTTCATTTTCCCCGACATATGGATTTTTGAACCAGTTACTGTCTTTATTTCCCCAAAATCTATTTTTCCCTTCAAAACTGGGTTCATTTTTATCAAAAATGATTGTTTCCCCCCAAACTGGTTTCATTTTCCCCATAATCAGGATTTTACCCCATTACAGGGTTCATTTTCCCCAAAATAATTTTTTCCCCAAAAAAACTGGGTTCATTTTCCCCAAAATATGTTTTTTCCACCAAAACTGGGTTCATTTCCCTACATATCGGGTTTTCCCCACCAAATTGTATTCATTTTCCCCGACATATGGATTTTTGAACCAGTTACAGGCTTTATTTCCCAAAAATCTTTTTTTTCCTTCAAAACTGGGTTCATTTTCATCAAAAATGATTGTTTCCCCCCAAACTGGTTTCATTTTCCCCAAAATCCTTTTTTCCCCAAAAAAACTGGGTGCATTTTAACACAAATCATGTTTTCCCCTCCAAAATGTGTTCATTTTCCCCAAAATCAGGTTTTTCCCCCATACCTGGTTGATTTCCCCAAAATCGGGTTTTTTCCCCCAAAACTGTGTTCACTTACCCCAAAGTCGGATTTTTTCCTCCCAAGCAGAGTTGATTTTCCCCAAAGTCGGGTTTTTTTCGAGCAAAACTCGGTTCATTTCCCTACAAGTTTGTTCCCCCCCCAAACTCTGTTGATTTTCCCAAAAATTCGGGTTTTTTACCCGATTACTGGCTTCATTTTCCCCAAAACATTTTTTTCCCCAAAACTGGGATCATTTTCCTTAAAAATGGATATTTCCCCAAAAATTGGGTTCATTTTCCGCATAATCAGCATTTTTTCCTCCAAAACTAGGTTCATTTTCCAAAAGATCCCTATTGACCCCCAAAACTGGGTACGTTTTCACACAAATCAGGTTGTCCCCTCCAAACTGATTTCATTTTCCTCAAAATCTTCTATTTCCACTCCGCACTTGGTTCATTTTCCCCAAAATCAGGATTTTTCCCCATTACTGGGTTCATTTTCCCCAAAATAATTTTTTCCCCAAAAAAACTGGGTTCATTTTCCCCAAAATATGTTTTTTCCACCAAAACTGGGGTTATTTCCCTACATATCGGGTTTTCCCCACCAAATTGTATTCATTTTCCCCGACATATGGATTTTTGAACCAGTTACTGGCTTTATTTCCCCAAAATCTTTTTTTTCCTTCAAAACTGGGTTCATTTTCATCAAAAATGATTGTTTCCCCCCAAACTGGTTTCATTTTCCCCATAATCAGGTTTTTACCCCATTACAGGGTTCATTTTCCCCAAAATAATTTTTCCCCCCCCAAAACTGTGTTAATTTTCCCCAAAATATGTTTTTTCACCAAAACTGGGTTCATTTCCCTACATATCAGGTTTTCCCCACCAAATTGTATTCATTTTCCCCGACATATGGATTTTTGAACCAGTTACTTGCTTTATTTCCCCAAAATCTTTTTTTTTCCTTCAAAACTGGGTTCATTTTCATCAAAAATAATTGTTTCCCTCCAAACTGGTTTCATTTTCCCCAAAATCCTTTTTTCCCCAAAAAAACTGGGTGCATTTTAACACAAATCAAGTTTTCCCCTCCAAAATGTGTTCATTTTCCCCAAAATCAGGTTTACTCCCCGATACCTGGTTGATTTCCCCAAAATCGGGTTTTTTTCCCCCAAAACTGTGTTCACTTACCCCAAAGTCGGATTTTTTCCTCCCAAGCAGAGTTGATTTTCCCCAAAGTCGGGGTTTTTCGAGCAAAACTCGGTTCATTTCCCTACAAGTTTGTTCCCCCCCCAAAACTCTGTTGATTTTCCCAAAAATTCGGGTTTTTTACCCGATTAGTGGCTTTATTTTCCCCAAAACATTTTTTTCCCCAAAACTGGGATCATTTTCCGTAAAATGGATTTTTCCCAAAAATTGGGTTAATTTTCGCATAATCAGCATTTTATCCTCCGAAACTAGGTTCATTTTCCACAAAATCCCTATTAAAACCAGTTACTGGATTTATTTCCCCAAAATCCTTTTTTCCCCCCTCCAAACTGATTTCATTTTCATCAAAATCTTCTATTTCCACTCCGCACTTGGTTCATTTTCCCCAAAATCAGGGTTTTTCCCCATTACTGGGTTCTTATTCCCCAAAATAATATTTTCCCCCCTAAAACTGGGTTCATTTTCCCCAAAGTCGGATTTTTTCCTCCCAAACTGGGTTGATTTTCCTCAAAGTCGGTTTTCTTCGAGCAAAACTCGATTCATTTCCCTACAAGTTTGTTTCCCTCCCCCAAACACTGTTCATTTTCCCAAAAATTCGGGTTTTTTACCCCATTACTGGGTTCATTTTCCCCAAAATAATTTTTTTCCCCAAAACTGGGATCATTTTCCTTAAAAATGGATTTTTCCCCAAAAATTGGGTTCATTTTCCGCATAATCAGCATTTTTTCCTCCAAAACTAAGTTCATTTTCCAAAAGATCCCTATTAACCCCCAAAACTGGGTACATTTTCACACAAATCAGGTTGTCCCCTCCAAACTGATTTCATTTTCCTCAAAATCAACTCTTTCCACTCCGCACTTGGTTCATTTTCCCCAAAATCAGGATTTTTCCCCATTACTGGGTTCATTTTCCCAAAAATAATTTTTTCCCCCCAAAACTGGGTTCATTTTCCCCAAAATATGTTTTTTCCACCAAAACTGGGTTTATTTCCCTACATATCGGGTTTTCCCCACCAAATTGTGTTCATTTTCCCCGACATATGGATTTTTGAACCAGTTACTGGCTTTATTTCCCCAAAATCTATTTTTCCCTTCAAAACTGGGTTCATTTTTATCAAAAATGATTGTTTCCCCCCAAACTGGTTTCATTTTCCCCATAATCAGGATTTTACCCCATTACAGGATTCATTTTCCCCAAAATAATTTTTTCCCCAAAAAAACTGGGTTCATTTTCCCCAAAATATGTTTTTTCCACCAAAACTGGGTTCATTTCCCTACATATCGGGTTTTCCCCACCAAATTGTATTCATTTTCCCCGACATATGGATTTTTGAACCAGTTACTGGCTTTATTTCCCAAAAATCTTTTTTTTTCCTTCAAAACTGGGTTCATTTTCATCAAAAATGATTGTTTCCCCCCAAACTGGTTTCATTTTCCCCAAAATCCTTTTTTCCCCAAAAAAACTGGGTGCATTTTAACACAAATCATGTTTTCCCCTCCAAAATGTGTTCATTTTCCCCAAAATCAGGTTTTTCCCCCATACCTGGTTGATTTCCCCAAAATCGGGTTTTTTCCCCCAAAACTGTGTTCACTTACCCCAAAGTCGGATTTTTTCCTCCCAAGCAGAGTTGATTTTCCCCAAAGTCGGGTTTTTTTCGAGCAAAACTCGGTTCATTTCCCTACAAGTTTGTTCCCCCCCCAAACTCTGTTGATTTTCCCAAAAATTCGGGTTTTTTACCCGATTACTGGCTTCATTTTCCCCAAAACATTTTTTTCCCCAAAACTGGGATCATTTTCCTTAAAAATGGATATTTCCCCAAAAATTGGGTTCATTTTCCGCATAATCAGCATTTTTTCCTCCAAAACTAGGTTCATTTTCCAAAAGATCCCTATTGACCCCCAAAACTGGGTACGTTTTCACACAAATCAGGTTGTCCCCTCCAAACTGATTTCATTTTCCTCAAAATCTTCTATTTCCACTCCGCACTTGGTTCATTTTCCCCAAAATCAGGATTTTTCCCCATTACTGGGTTCATTTTCCCCAAAATAATTTTTTCCCCAAAAAAACTGGGTTCATTTTCCCCAAAATATGTTTTTTCCACCAAAACTGGGGTTATTTCCCTACATATCGGGTTTTCCCCACCAAATTGTATTCATTTTCCCCGACATATGGATTTTTGAACCAGTTACTGGCTTTATTTCCCCAAAATCTTTTTTTTCCTTCAAAACTGGGTTCATTTTCATCAAAAATGATTGTTTCCCCCCAAACTGGTTTCATTTTCCCCATAATCAGGTTTTTACCCCATTACAGGGTTCATTTTCCCCAAAATAATTTTTCCCCCCCCAAAACTGTGTTAATTTTCCACAAAATATGTTTTTTCCACCAAACCTGGGTTCATTTCCCTACATATCAGGTTTTCCCCACCAAATTGTATTCATTTTCCCCGACATATGGATTTTTGATCCAGTTACTTGCTTTATTTCCCCAAAATCTTTTTTTTTCCTTCAAAACTGGGTTCATTTTCATCAAAAATAATTGTTTCCCCCCAAACTGGTTTCATTTTCCCCAAAATCCTTTTTTCCCCAAAAAAACTGGGTGCATTTTAACACAAATCAAGTTTTCCCCTCCAAAATGTGTTCATTTTCCCCAAAATCAGGTTTACTCCCCGATACCTGGTTGATTTCCCCAAAATCGGGTTTTTTTTCCCCAAAACTGTGTTCACTTACCCCAAAGTCGGATTTTTTCCTCCCAAGCAGAGTTGATTTTCCCCAAAGTCGGGGTTTTTCGAGCAAAACTCGGTTCATTTCCCTACAAGTTTGTTCCCCCCCCAAACTGTTGATTTTCCCAAAAATTCGGGTTTTTTACCCGATTACTGGCTTCATTTTCCCCAAAACATTTTTTTCCCCAAAACTGGGATCATTTTCCTTAAAAATGGATATTTCCCCAAAAATTGGGTTCATTATCCGCATAATCAGCATTTTTTCCTCCAAAACTAGGTTCATTTTCCACAAAATCCCTATTAACCCCCAAAACTGGGTACATTTTCACACAAATCAGGTTGTCCCCTCCAAACTGATTTCATTTTCATCAAAATCTTCTATTTCCACTCCGCACTTGGTTCATTTTCCCCAAAATCAGGGTTTTTCCCCATTACTGGGTTCTTATTCCCCAAAATAATATTTTCCCCCCTAAAACTGGGTTCATTTTCCCCAAAGTCGGATTTTTTCCTCCCAAACTGGGTTGATTTTCCTCAAAGTCGGTTTTCTTCGAGCAAAACTCGATTCATTTCCCTACAAGTTTGTTTCCCTCCCCCAAACACTGTTCATTTTCCCAAAAATTCGGGTTTTTTACCCCATTACTGGGTTCATTTTCCCCAAAATAATTTTTTTCCCCAAAACTGGGATCATTTTCCTTAAAAATGGATTTTTCCCCAAAAATTGGGTTCATTTTCCGCATAATCAGCATTTTTTCCTCCAAAACTAAGTTCATTTTCCAAAAGATCCCTATTAACCCCCAAAACTGGGTACATTTTCACACAAATCAGGTTGTCCCCTCCAAACTGATTTCATTTTCCTCAAAATCAACTCTTTCCACTCCGCACTTGGTTCATTTTCCCCAAAATCAGGATTTTTCCCCATTACTGGGTTCATTTTCCCAAAAATAATTTTTTCCCCCCAAAACTGGGTTCATTTTCCCCAAAATATGTTTTTTCCACCAAATCTGGGGTTATTTCCCTACATATCGGGTTTTCCCCACCAAATTGTGTTCATTTTCCCCGACATATGGATTTTTGAACCAGTTACTGACTTTATTTCCCCAAAATCTTTTTTTTCCCTTCAAAACTGGTTCATTTTTATCAAAAATGTTTGTTTCCCCCAAACTGGTTTCATTTTCCCCATAATCAGGATTTTACCCCATTACAGGGTTCATTTTCCCCAAAATAATTTTTTCCCCCCAAAACTGGGTTCATTTTCCCCAAAATATGTTTTTTCCACCAAAACTGGGTTCATTTCCCTACATATCGGGTTTTCCCCACCAAATTGTATTCATTTTCCCCGACATATGGATTTTTGAACCAGTTACTGGCTTTATTTCCCAAAAATCTTTTTTTTTCCTTCAAAACTGGGTTCATTTTCATCAAAAATGATTGTTTCCCCCCAAACTGGTTTCATTTTCCCCAAAATCCTTTTTTCCCCAAAAAAACTGGGTGCATTTTAACACAAATCAAGTTTTGCCCTCCAAAATGTGTTCATTTTCCCCAAAATCAGGTTTTTCCCCCATACCTGGTTGATTTCCCCAAAATCGGGTTTTTTCCCCCAAAACTGTGTTCACTTACCCCAAAGTCGGATTTTTTCCTCCCAAGCAGAGTTGATTTTCCCCAAAGTCGGGTTTTTTTCGAGCAAAACTCGGTTCATTTCCCTACAAGTTTGTTCCCCCCCAAACTCTGTTGATTTTCCCAAAAATTCGGGTTTTTTACCCGATTACTGGCTTCATTTTCCCCAAAACATTTTTTTCCCCAAAACTGGGATCATTTTCCTTAAAAATGGATATTTCCCCAAAAATTGGGTTCATTTTCCGCATAATCAGCATTTTTTCCTCCAAAACTAGGTTCATTTTCCAAAAGATCCCTATTGACCCCCAAAACTGGGTACATTTTCACACAAATCAGGTTGTCCCCTCCAAACTGATTTCATTTTCCTCAAAATCTTCTATTTCCACTCCGCACTTGGTTCATTTTCCCCAAAATCAGGATTTTTCCCCATTACTGGGTTCATTTTCCCCAAAATAATTTTTTCCCCAAAAAAACTGGGTTCATTTTCCCCAAAATATGTTTTTTCCACCAAAACTGGGGTTATTTCCCTACATATCGGGTTTTCCCCACCAAATTGTATTCATTTTCCCCGACATATGGATTTTTGAACCAGTTACTGGCTTTATTTCCCCAAAATCTTTTTTTTCCTTCAAAACTGGGTTCATTTTCATCAAAAATGATTGTTTCCCCCCAAACTGGTTTCATTTTCCCCAAAATCCTTTTTCCCCAAAAAACTGGGTGCATTTTAACACAAATCATGTTTTCCCCTCCAAAATGTGTTCATTTTCCCCAAAATCAGGTTTTTCCCCCATACCTGGTTGATTTCCCCAAAATCGGGTTTTTTCCCCCAAAACTGTGTTCACTTACCCCAAAGTCGGATTTTTTCCTCCCAAGCAGAGTTGATTTTCCCCAAAGTCGGGTTTTTTTTGAGCAAAACTCGGTTCATTTCCCTACAAGTTTGTTCCCCCCCCAAACTCTGTTGATTTTCCCAAAAATTCGGGTTTTTTACCCGATTACTGGCTTCATTTTCCCCAAAACATTTTTTTCCCCAAAACTGGGATCATTTTCCTTAAAAATGGATATTTCCCCAAAAATTGGGTTCATTTTCCGCATAATCAGCATTTTTTCCTCCAAAACTAGGTTCATTTTCCAAAAGATCCCTATTGACCCCCAAAACTGGGTACGTTTTCACACAAATCAGGTTGTCCCCTCCAAACTGATTTCATTTTCCTCAAAATCTTCTATTTCCACTCCGCACTTGGTTCATTTCCCCAAAATCAGGATTTTTCCCCATTACTGGGTTCATTTTCCCCAAAATAATTTTTTCCCCAAAAAAACTGGGTTCATTTTCCCCAAAATATGTTTTTTCCACGAAAACTGGGGTTATTTCCCTACATATCGGGTTTTCCCCACCAAATTGTATTCATTTTCCCCGACATATGGATTTTTGAACCAGTTACTGGCTTTATTTCCCCAAAATCTTTTTTTTCCTTCAAAACTGGGTTCATTTTTATCAAAAATGTTTGTTTCCCCCCAAACTGGTTTCATTTTCCCCATAATCAGGTTTTTACCCCATTACAGGGTTCATTTTCCCCAAAATAATTTCCCCCCCCCCAAAACTGTGTTAATTTTCCCCAAAATATGTTTTTTCCACCAAAACTGGGTTCATTTCCCTACATATCAGGTTTTTCCCCCCCAAATTGTATTCATTTTCCCCGACATATGGATTTTTGAACCAGTTACTTGCTTTATTTCCCCAAAATCTTTTTTTTCCTTCAAAACTGGGTTCATTTTCATCAAAAATAATTGTTTCCCCCCAAACTGGTTTCATTTTCCCCAAAATCCTTTTTTCCCCAAAAAAACTGGGTGCATTTTAACACAAATCAAGTTTTCCCCTCCAAAATGTGTTCATTTTCCCCAAAATCAGGTTTACTCCCCGATACCTGGTTGATTTCCCCAAAATCGGGTTTTTTTCCCCCAAAACTGTGTTCACTTACCCCAAAGTCGGATTTTTTCCTCCCAAGCAGAGTTGATTTTCCCCAAAGTCGGGGTTTTTCGAGCAAAACTCGGTTCATTTCCCTACAAGTTTGTTCCCCCCCCAAACTCTGTTGATTTTCCCAAAAATTCGGGTTTTTTACCCGATTACTGGCTTCATTTTCCCCAAAACATTTTTTTCCCCAAAACTGGGATCATTTTCCTTAAAAATGGATATTTCCCCAAAAATTGGGTTCATTATCCGCATAATCAGCATTTTTTCCTCCAAAACTAGGTTCATTTTCCACAAAATCCCTATTAACCCCCAAAACTGGGTACATTTTCACACAAATCAGGTTGTCCCCTCCAAACTGATTTCATTTTCATCAAAATCTTCTATTTCCACTCCGCACTTGGTTCATTTTCCCCAAAATCAGGGTTTTTCCCCATTACTGGGTTCTTATTCCCCAAAATAATATTTTCCCTCCTAAAACTGGGTTCATTTTCCCCAAAGTCGGATTTTTTCCTCCCAAACTGGGTTGATTTTCCTCAAAGTCGGTTTTCTTCGAGCAAAACTCGATTCATTTCCCTACAAGTTTGTTTCCCTCCCCCAAACACTGTTCATTTTCCCAAAAATTCGGGTTTTTTACCCCATTACTGGGTTCATTTTCCCCAAAATAATTTTTTTCCCCAAAACTGGGATCATTTTCCTTAAAAATGGATTTTTCCCCAAAAATTGGGTTCATTTTCCGCATAATCAGCATTTTTTCCTCCAAAACTAAGTTCATTTTCCAAAAGATCCCTATTAACCCCAAAACTGGGTACATTTTCACACAAATCAGGTTGTCCCCTCCAAACTGATTTCATTTTCCTCAAAATCAACTCTTTCCACTCCGCACTTGGTTCATTTTCCCCAAAATCAGGATTTTTCCCCATTACTGGGTTCATTTTCCCAAAAATAATTTTTTCCCCCAAAACTGGGTTCATTTTCCCCAAAATATGTTTTTTCCACCAAATCTGGGGTTATTTCCCTACATATCGGGTTTTCCCCACCAAATTGTGTTCATTATTCCCCGACATATGGATTTTTGAACCAGTTACTGACTTTATTTCCCCAAAATCTATTTTTCCCTTCAAAACTGGGTTCATTTTTATCAAAAATGTTTGTTTCCCCCCAAACTGGTTTCATTTTCCCCATAATCAGGATTTTACCCCATTACAGGGTTCATTTTCCCCAAAATAATTTTTTCCCCCCCAAAACTGGGTTCATTTTCCCCAAAATATGTTTTTTCCACCAAAACTGGGTTCATTTCCCTACATATCGGGTTTTCCCCACCAAATTGTATTCATTTTCCCCGACATATGGATTTTTGAACCAGTTACTGGCTTTATTTCCCAAAAATCTTTTTTTTTTCCTTCAAAACTGGGTTCATTTTCATCAAAAATGATTGTTTCCCCCCAAACTGGTTTCATTTTCCCCAAAATCCTTTTTTCCCCAAAAAAACTGGGTGCATTTTAACACAAATCATGTTTTCCCCTCCAAAATGTGTTCATTTTCCCCAAAATCAGGTTTTTCCCCCATACCTGGTTGATTTCCCCAAAATCGGGTTTTTTCCCCCAAAACTGTGTTCACTTACCCCAAAGTCGGATTTTTTCCTCCCAAGCAGAGTTGATTTTCCCAAAGTCGGGTTTTTTTCGAGCAAAACTCGGTTCATTTCCCTACAAGTTTGTTCCCCCCCCAAACTCTGTTGATTTTCCCAAAAATTCGGGTTTTTTACCCGATTACTGGCTTCATTTTCCCCAAAACATTTTTTTCCCCAAAACTGGGATCATTTTCCTTAAAAATGGATATTTCCCCAAAAATTGGGTTCATTTTCCGCATAATCAGCATTTTTTCCTCCAAAACTAGGTTCATTTTCCAAAAGATCCCTATTGACCCCCAAAACTGGGTACATTTTCACACAAATCAGGTTGTCCCCTCCAAACTGATTTCATTTTCCTCAAAATCTTCTATTTCCACTCCGCACCTGGTTCATTTTCCCCAAAATCAGGATTTTTCCCCATTACTGGGTTCATTTTCCCCAAAATAATTTTTTCCCCAAAAAAACTGGGTTCATTTTCCCCAAAATATGTTTTTTCCACGAAAACTGGGGTTATTTCCCTACATATCGGGTTTTCCCCACCAAATTGTATTCATTTTCCCCGACATATGGATTTTTGAACCAGTTACTGGCTTTATTTCCCCAAAATCTTTTTTTTCCTTCAAAACTGGGTTCATTTTCATCAAAAATGATTGTTTCCCCCCAAACTGGTTTCATTTTCCCCAAAATCCTTTTTTCCCCAAAAAACTGGGTGCATTTTAACACAAATCATGTTTTCCCCTCCAAAATGTGTTCATTTTCCCCAAAATCAGGTTTTTCCCCCATACCTGGTTGATTTCCCCAAAATCGGGTTTTTTCCCCCAAAACTGTGTTCACTTACCCCAAAGTCGGATTTTTTCCTCCCAAGCAGAGTTGATTTTCCCCAAAGTCGGGTTTTTTTTGAGCAAAACTCGGTTCATTTCCCTACAAGTTTGTTCCCCCCCCCAAACTCTGTTGATTTTCCCAAAAATTCGGGTTTTTTACCCGATTACTGGCTTCATTTTCCCCAAAACATTTTTTTCCCCAAAACTGGGATCATTTTCCTTAAAAATGGATATTTCCCCAAAAATTGGGTTCATTTTCCGCATAATCAGCATTTTTTCCTCCAAAACTAGGTTCATTTTCCAAAAGATCCCTATTGACCCCCAAAACTGGGTACATTTTCACACAAATCAGGTTGTCCCCTCCAAACTGATTTCATTTTCCTCAAAATCTTCTATTTCCACTCCGCACTTGGTTCATTTTCCCCAAAATCAGGATTTTTCCCCATTACTGGGTTCTTATTCCCCAAAATAATATTTTCCCCCCTAAAACTGGGTTCATTTTCCCCAAAGTCGGATTTTTTCCTCCCAAACTGGGTTGATTTTCCTCAAAGTCGGTTTTCTTCGAGCAAAACTCGATTCATTTCCCTACAAGTTTGTTTCCCTCCCCCAAACACTGTTCATTTTCCCAAAAATTCGGGTTTTTTAACCCATTACTGGGTTCATTTTCCCAAAATAATTTTTTTCCCCAAAACTGGATCATTTTCCTTAAAAATGGATTTTTCCCCAAAAATTGGGTTCATTTTCCGCATAATCAGCATTTTTTCCTCCAAAACTAAGTTCATTTTCCAAAAGATCCCTTTTAACCCCCAAAACTGGGTACATTTTCACACAAATCAGGTTGTCCCCTCCAAACTGATTTCATTTTCCTCAAAATCAACTCTTTCCACTCCGCACTTGGTTCATTTTCCCCAAAATCAGGATTTTTCCCCATTACTGGGTTCATTTTCCCAAAAATAATTTTTTCCCCCCAAAACTGGGTTCATTTTCCCCAAAATATGTTTTTTCCACCAAATCTGGGGTTATTTCCCTACATATCGGGTTTTCCCCACCAAATTGTGTTCATTATTCCCCGACATATGGATTTTTGAACCAGTTACTGACTTTATTTCCCCAAAATCTATTTTTCCCTTCAAAACTGGGTTCATTTTTATCAAAAATGTTTGTTTCCCCCCAAACTGGTTTCATTTTCCCCATAATCAGGATTTTACCCCATTACAGGGTTCATTTTTCCAAAAATAATTTTTTCCCCCCCAAAACTGGGTTCATTTTCCCCAAAATATTTTTTTTCCACCAAAACTGGGTTCATTTCCCTACATATCGGGTTTTCCCCACCAAATTGTATTCATTTTCCCCGACATATGGATTTTTGAACCAGTTACTGGCTTTATTTCCCAAAATCTTTTTTTTTTCCTTCAAAACTGGGTTCATTTTCATCAAAAATGATTGTTTCCCCCCAAACTGGTTTCATTTTCCCCAAAATCCTTTTTTCCCCAAAAAAACTGGGTGCATTTTAACACAAATCATGTTTTCCCCTCCAAAATGTGTTCATTTTCCCCAAAATGAGGTTTTTCCCCCATACCTGGTTGATTTCCCCAAAATCGGGTTTTTTCCCCCAAAACTGTGTTCACTTACCCCAAAGTCGGATTTTTTCCTCCCAAGCAGAGTTGATTTTCCCCAAAGTCGGGGTTTTTTTCGAGCAAAACTCGGTTCATTTCCCTACAAGTTTGTTCCCCCCCCAAACTCTGTTGATTTTCCCAAAAATTCGGGTTTTTTACCCGATTACTGGCTTCATTTTCCCCAAAACATTTTTTTCCCCAAAACTGGGATCATTTTCCTTAAAAATGGATATTTCCCCAAAAATTGGGTTCATTTTCCGCATAATCAGCATTTTTTCCTCCAAAAGTAGGTTCATTTTCCAAAAGATCCCTATTGACCCCCAAAACTGGGTACATTTTCACACAAATCAGGTTGTCCCCTCCAAACTGATTTCATTTTCCTCAAAATCTTCTATTTCCACTCCGCACTTGGTTCATTTTCCCCAAAATCAGGATTTTTCCCCATTACTGGGTTCATTTTCCCCAAAATAATTTTTTCCCCAAAAAAACTGGGTTCATTTTCCCCAAAATATGTTTTTTCCACCAAAACTGGGGTTATTTCCCTACATATCGGGTTTTCCCCACCAAAATGTATTCATTTACCCAGACATATGTATTTTTGAACCAGTTACTGGATTTATTTCCCCAAAATCTTTTTTTTCCTTCAAAACTGGGTTCATTTTCATCAAAAATGATTGTTTCCCCCCAAACTGGTTTCATTTTCCCCAAAATCCTTTTTTCCCCAAAAAACTGGGTGCATTTTAACACAAATCATGTTTTCCCCTCCAAAATGTGTTCATTTTCCCCAAAATCAGGTTTTTCCCCCATACCTGGTTGATTTCCCCAAAATCGGGTTTTTTCCCCCAAAACTGTGTTCACTTACCCCAAAGTCGGATTTTTTCCTCCCAAGCAGAGTTGATTTTCCCCAAAGTCGGGTTTTTTTTGAGCAAAACTCGGTTCATTTCCCTACAAATTTGTTCCCCTCCCAAACTCTGTTGATTTTCCCAAAAATTCGGGTTTTTTACCCGATTACTGGCTTCATTTTCCCCAAAACATTTTTTTCCCCAAAACTGGGATCATTTTCCTTAAAAATGGATATTTCCCCAAAAATTGGGTTCATTTTCCACATAATCAGCATTTTTTCCTCCAAAACTAGGTTCATTTTCCAAAAGATCCCTATTGACCCCCAAAACTGGGTACGTTTTCACACAAATCAGGTTGTCCCCTCCAAACTGATTTCATTTTCCTCAAAATCTTCTATTTCCACTCCGCACTTGGTTCATTTTCCCCAAAATCAGGATTTTTCCCCATTACTGGTTCATTTTCCCCAAAATAATTTTTTCCCCAAAAAAACTGGGTTCATTTTCCCCAAAATATGTTTTTTCCACGAAAACTGGGGTTATTTCCCTACATATCGGGTTTTCCCCACCAAATTGTATTCATTTTCCCCGACATATGGATTTTTGAACCAGTTACTGGCTTTATTTCCCCAAAATCTTTTTTTTCCTTCAAAACTGGGTTCATTTTCATCAAAAATGATTGTTTCCCCCCAAACTGGTTTCATTTTCCCCATAATCAGGTTTTTACCCCATTACAGGATTCATTTTCCCCAAAATAATTTTTCCCCCCCCAAAACTGTGTTAATTTTCCCCAAAATATGTTTTTTTCCACCAAAACTGGGTTCAGTTCCCTACATATCAGGTTTTTCCCACCAAATTGTATTCATTTTCCCCGACATATGGATTTTTGAACCAGTTACTGGCTTTATTTCCCCAAAATCTTTTTTTTCCTTCAAAACTGGGTTCATTTTCATCAAAAATGATTGTTTCCCCCCAAACTGGTTTCATTTTCCCCAAAATCCTTTTTTCCCCAAAAAAACTGGGTGCATTTTAACACAAATCAAGTTTTCCCCTCCAAAATGTGTTCATTTTCCCCAAAATCAGGTTTACTCCCCGATACCTGGTTGATTTCCCCAAAATCGGGTTTTTTCCCCAAAACTGTGTTCACTTACCCCAAAGTCGGATTTTTTCCTCCCAAGCAGAGTTGATTTTCCCCAAAGTCGGGGTTTTTCGAGCAAAACTCGGTTCATTTCCCTAAGTTTGTTCCCCCCCCAAACTCTGTTGATTTTCCCAAAAATTCGGGTTTTTTACCCGATTACTGGCTTCATTTTCCCCAAAACATTTTTTTCCCCAAAACTGGGATCATTTTCCTTAAAAATGGATATTTCCCCAAAAATTGGGTTCATTATCCGCATAATCAGCATTTTTTCCTCCAAAACTAGGTTCATTTTCCACAAAATCCCTATTAACCCCCAAAACTGGGTACATTTTCACACAAATCAGGTTGTCCCCTCCAAACTAATTTCATTTTCCTCAAAATCAACTCTTTCCACTCCGCACTTGGTTCATTTTCCCCAAAATCAGGATTTTTCCCCATTACTGGGTTCATTTTCCCAAAAATAATTTTTTCCCCCCAAAACTGGGTTCATTTTCCCCAAAATAGCTTTTTTCCACCAAAACTGGGTTTATTTCCCTACATATCGGGTTTTCCCCACCAAATTGTATTCATTTTCCCCGACATATGGATTTTTGAACCAGTTACTGGTTTTTTTTCCAAAAATCTTTTTTTTTCCTTCAAAACTGGGTTCATTTTCATCAAAAATGATTGTTTCCCCCCAAACTGGCTTTATTTTCCCCAAAATCCTTTTTTCCCCAAAAAAACTGGGTGCATTTTAACACAAATCAAGTTTTCCCCTCCAAAATATGTTCATTTTCCCCAAAATCAGGTTTTTCCCCCATACCTGGTTGATTTCCCCAAAATCGGGTTTTTTCCCCCAAAACTGTGTTCACTTACCCCAAAGTCGGATTTTTTCCTCCCAAGCAGAGTTGATTTTCCCCAAAGTCGGGTTTTTTTCGAGCAAAACTCGGTTCATTTCCCTACAAGTTTGTTCCCCCCCCAAACTCTGTTGATTTTCCCAAAAATTCGGGTTTTTTACCCGATTACTGGCTTCATTTTCCCCAAAACATTTTTTTCCCCAAAACTGGGATCATTTTCCTTAAAAATGGATATTTCCCCAAAAATTGGGTTCATTTTCCGCATAATCAGCATTTTTTCCTCCAAAACTAGGTTCATTTTCCACAAAATCTCTATTAACCCCCAAAACTGGGTACATTTTCACACAAATCAGGTTGTCCCCTCCAAACTGATTTCATTTTCCTCAAAATCTTCTATTTCCACTCCGCACTTGGTTCATTTTCCCCAAAATCAAGATTTTTCCCCATTACTGGGTTCATATTCCCCAAAATAATATTTTCCCCCCTAAAACTAGGTTCATTTTCCCCAAAGTCGGATTTTTTCCTCCCAAACTGGGTTGATTTTCCCCAAAGTCGGTTTTCTTCGAGCAAAACTCGATTCATTTCCCTACAAGTTTGTTTCCCTCCCCCAAACACTGTTCATTTTCCCAAAAATTCGGGTTTTTTACCCCATTACTGGGTTCATTTTCCCCAAAATCATTTTTTTCCCCAAAACTGGGATCATTTTCCTTAAAAATGGATTTTTCCCCAAAAATTGGGTTCATTTTCCGCATAATCAGCATTTTTTCCTCTAAAACTAGGTTCATTTTCCAAAAGATCCCTATTGACCCCCAAAACTGGGTACATTTTCACACAAATCAGGTTGTCCCCTCCAAACTGATTTCATTTTCCTCAAAATCTTCTATTTCCACTCCGCACTTGGTTCATTTTCCCCAAAATCAGGATTTTTCCCCATTACTGGGTTCTTATTCCCCAAAATAATATTTTCCCCCCTAAAACTGGGTTCATTTTCCCCAAAGTCGGATTTTTTCCTCCCAAACTGGGTTGATTTTCCTGGGTTGATTTTCCTCAAAGTCGGTTTTCTTCGAGCAAAACTCGATTCATTTCCCTACAAGTTTGTTTCCCTCCCCCAAACACTGTTCATTTTCCCAAAAATTCGGGTTTTTTTACCCCATTACTGGGTTCATTTTCCCCAAAATAATTTTTTTCCCCATAGCTGGGATCATTTTCCTTAAAAATGGATTTTTCCCCAAAAATTGGGTTCATTTTCCGCATAATCAGCATTTTTTCCTCTAAAACTAGGTTCATTTTCCAAAAGATCCCTATTGACCCCCAAAACTGGGTACATTTTCACACAAATCAGGTTGTCCCCTCCAAACTGATTTCATTTTCCTCAAAATCAACTCTTTCCACTCCGCACTTGGTTCATATTCCCCATAATCAGGATTTTACCCCATTACAGGGTTCATTTTCCCCAAAATAATTTTTTCCCCCCCAAAACTGGGTTCATTTTCCCCAAAATATGTTTTTTCCACCAAATCTGGGTTCATTTCCCTACATATCGGGTTTTCCCCACCAAATTGTATTCATTTTCCCCGACATATGGATTTTTGAAACAGTTACTGGCTTTATTTCCCAAAAATCTTTTTTTTTCCTTCAAAACTGGGTTCATTTTCATCAAAAATGATTGTTTCCCCCAAACTGGTTTCATTTTCCCCAAAATCCTTTTTTCCCCAAAAAAACCGGGTGCATTTTAACACAAAACAAGTTTTCCCCTCCAAAATGTGTTCATTTTCCCCAAAATCAGGTTTTTCCCCCATACCTGGTTGATTTCCCCAAAATCGGGTTTTTTCCCCCAAAACTGTGTTCACTTACCCCAAAGTCGGATTTTTTCCTCCCAAGCAGAGTTGATTTTCTCCAAAGTCGGGTTTTTTTCGAGCAAAACTCGGTTCATTTCCCTACAAGTTTGTTCCCCCCCCAAACTCTGTTGATTTTCCCAAAAATTCGGGTTTTTTACCCGATTACTGGCTTCATTTTCCCCAAAACATTTTTTTCCCCAAAACTGGGATCATTTTCCTTAAAAATGGATATTTCCCCAAAAATTGGGTTCATTTTCCGCATAATCAGCATTTTTTCCTCCAAAACTAGGTTCATTTTCCACAAAATCTCTATTAACCCCCAAAACTGGGTACATTTTCACACAAATCAGGTTGTCCCCTCCAAACTGATTTCATTTTCATCAAAATCTTCTATTTCCACTCCGCACTTGGTTCATTTTCCCCAAAATCAGGATTTTTCCCCATTACTGGGTTCATTTTCCCCAAAATAATATTTTCCCCCCTAAAACTGGGTTCATTTTCCCCAAAGTCGGATTTTTTCCTCCCAAACTGGGTTGATTTTCCTCAAAGTCGGTTTTCTTCGAGCAAAACTCGATTCATTTCCCTACAAGTTTGTTTCCCTCCCCCAAACACTGTTCATTTTCCCAAAAATTCGGGTTTTTTTACCCCATTACTGGGTTCATTTTCCCCAAAATAATTTTTTTCCCCAAAACTGGGATCATTTTCCTTAAAAATTGATTTTTCCCCAAAAATTGGGTTCATTTTCCGCATAATCAGCATTTTTTCCTCCAAAACTAAGTTCATTTTCCAAAAGATCCCTATTAACCCCCAAAACTGGGTACATTTTCACACAAATCAGGTTGTCCCCTCCAAACTGATTTCATTTTCCTCAAAATCAACTCTTTCCACTCCGCACTTGGTTCATTTTCCCCAAAATCAGGATTTTTCCCCATTACTGTGTTCATTTTCCCAAAAATAATTTTTTCCCCCCAAAACTGGTTCATTTTCCCCAAAATATGTTTTTTCCACCAAAACTGGGTTTATTTCCCTACATATCGGGTTTTCCCCACCAAATTGTGTTTATTTTCCCCGACATATGGATTTTTGAACCAGTTACTGACTTTATTTCCCCAAAATCTTTTTTTTCCCTTCAAAACTGGGTTCATTTTTATCAAAAATGTTTGTTTCCCCCCAAACTGGTTTCATTTTCCCCATAATCAGGATTTTACCCCATTACAGGGTTCATTTTCCCCAAAATAATTTTTTCCCCAAAAAAACTGGGTTCATTTTCCCCAAAATATATTTTTTCCACCAAAACTGGGTTCATTTCCCTACATATCGGGTTTTCCCCACCAAATTGTATTCATTTTCCCTGACATATGTTTTTTTGAACCAGTTACTGGCTTTATTTCCCAAAAATCTTTTTTTTTCCTTCAAAACTGGGTTCATTTTCATAAAAAATGATTGTTTCCCCCCAAACTGGTTTCATTTTCCCCAAAATCCTTTTTTCCCCAAAAAAACTGGGTGCATTTTAACACAAATCAAGTTTTCCCCTCCAAAATGTGTTCATTTTCCCCAAAATCAGGTTTTTCCCCCATACCTGGTTGATTTCCCCAAAATCGGGTTTTTTCCCCCAAAACTGTGTTCACTTACCCCAAAGTCGGATTTTTTCCTCCCAAGCAGAGTTGATTTTCCCCAAAGTCGGGTTTTTTTCGAGCAAAACTCGGTTCATTTCCCTACAAGTTTGTTCCCCCCCCAAACTCTGTTGATTTTCCCAAAAATTCGGGTTTTTTACCCGATTACTGGCTTCATTTTCCCCAAAACATTTTTTTCCCCAAAACTGGGATCATTTTCCTTAAAAATGGATATTTCCCCAAAAATTGGGTTCATTTTCCGCATAATCAGCATTTTTTCCTCCAAAACTAGGTTCATTTTCCACAAAATCTCTATTAACCCCCAAAACTGGGTACATTTTCACACAAATCAGGTTGTCCCCTCCAAACTGATTTCATTTTCCTCAAAATCTTCTATTTCCACTCCTCACTTGGTTCATTTTCCCCAATATCAGGGTTTTTCCCCATTACTGGGATCTTATTCCCCAAAATAATATTTTCCCCCCTAAAACTGGGTTCATTTTCCCCAAAGTCGGATTTTTTCCTCCCAAACTGGGTTGATTTTCCTCAAAGTCGGTTTTCTTCGAGCAAAACTCGATTCATTTCCCTACAAGTTTTTTTCCCCACACCAAACACTGTTCATTTTCCCAAAAATTCGGGTTTTTTACCCCATTACTGGGTTCATTTTCCCCAAAATAATTTTTTTCCCCAAAACTGGGATCATTTTCCTTAAAAATGGATTTTTCCCCAAAAATTGGGTTCATTTTCCGCATAATCAGCATTTTTTCCTCTAAAACTAGGTTCATTTTCCAAAAGATCCCTATTAACCCCCAAAACTGGGTACATTTTCACACAAATCAGGTTGTCCCCTCCAAACTGATTTCATTTTCCTCAAAATCTTCTATTTCCACTCCGCACTTGATTCATTTTCCCCAAAATCAGGATTTTTCCCCATTACTGGGTTCATTTTCCCCAAAATAATTTTTTCCCCCAAAACTGGGTTCATTTTCCCCAAAATATGTTTTTTCCACGAAAACTGGGGTTATTTCCCTACATATCGGGTTTTCCCCACCAAATTGTATTCATTTTCCCCGACATATGGATTTTTGAACCAGTTACTGGCTTTATTTCCCCAAAATCTTTTCTTTCCTTCAAAACTGGGTTCATTTTCATCAAAAATGATTGTTTCCCCCCAAACTGGTTTCATTTTCCCCATAATCAGGTTTTTACCCCATTACAGGGTTCATTTTCCCCAAAATAATTTTTCCACCCCCAAAACTGTGTTAATTTTCCCCAAAATATGTTTTTTCCACCAAAACTGGGTTCATTTCCCTACATATCAGGTTTTCCCCACCAAATTGTATTCATTTTCCCCGACATATAGATTTTTGAACCAGTTACTGGCTTTATTTCCCAAAAATCTTTTTTTTTCCTTCAAAACGGGGTTCATTTTCATCAAAAATGATTGTTTCCCCCCAAACTGGTTTCATTTTCCCCAAAATCCTTTCTTCCCCAAAAACCTGGGTGCATTTTAACACAAATCATGTTTTCCCCTCCAAAATGTGTTCATTTTCCCCAAAATCAGGTTTTTCCCCCATACCTGGTTGATTTCCCCAAAATCGGGTTTTTTCCCCCAAAACTGTGTTCACTTACCCCAAAGTCGGATTTTTTCCTCCCAAGCAGAGTTGATTTTCCCCAAAGTCGGGTTTTTTTCGAGCAAAACTCGGTTCATTTCCCTACAAGTTTGTTCCCCCCCCAAACTCTGTTGATTTTCCCAAAAATTAGGGTTTTTTACCCGATTACTGGCTTCATTTTCCCCAAAACATTTTTTTCCCCAAAACTGGGATCATTTTCCTTAAAAATGGATATTTCCCCAAAAATTGGGTTCATTTTCCGCATAATCAGCATTTTTCCCTCCAAAACTAGGTTCATTTTCCACAAAATCTCTATTAACCCCCAAAACTGGGTACATTTTCACACAAATCAGGTTGTCCCCTCCAAACTGATTTCATTTTCCTCAAAATCTTCTATTTCCACTCCGCACTTGGTTCATTTTCCCCAAAATCAGGATTTTTCCCCATTACTGGGTTCATTTTCCCCAAAATAATTTTTTCCCCCAAAAAACTGGGTTCATTTTCCCCAAAATATGTTTTTTCCACGAAAACTGGGGTTATTTCCCTACATATCGGGTTTTCCCCACCAAATTGTATTCATTTTCCCCGACATATGGATTTTTGAACCAGTTACTGGCTTTATTTCCCCAAAATCTTTTTTTTCCTTCAAAACTGGGTTCATTTTCATCAAAAATGATTGTTTCCCCCCAAACTGGTTTCATTTTCCCCATAATCAGGTTTTTACCCCATTACAGGGTTCATTTTCCCCAAAATAATTTTTCCCCCCCCAAAACTGTGTTAATTTTCCCCAAAATATGTTTTTTCCACCAAAACTGGGTTCATTTCCCTACATATCAGGTTTTTCCCACCAAATTGTATTCATTTTCCCCGACATATGGATTTTTGAACCAGTTACTTGCTTTATTTCCCCAAAATCTTTTTTTTCCTTCAAAACTGGGTTCATTTTCATCAAAAATGATTGTTTCCCCCCAAACTGGTTTCATTTTCCCCAAAATCCTTTTTTCCCCAAAAAAACTGGGTGCATTTTAACACAAATCAAGTTTTCCCCTCCAAAATGTGTTCATTTTCCCAAAAATCAGGTTTTTCCCCGATACCTGGTTGATTTCCCCAAAATCGGGTTTTTTCCCCCAAAACTGTGTTCACTTACCCCAAAGTCGGATTTTTTCCTCCCAAGCAGAGTTGATTTTCCCCAAAGTCGGGTTTTTTTCGAGCAAAACTCGGTTCATTTCCCTACAAGTTTGTTCCCCCCCCCAAACTCTGTTGATTTTCCCAAAAATTCGGGTTTTTTACCCGATTACTGGCTTCATTTTCCCCAAAACATTTTTTTCCCCAAAACTGGGATCATTTTCCTTAAAAATGGATATTTCCCCAAAAATTGGGTTCATTTTCCGCATAATCAGCATTTTTTCCTCCAAAACTAGGTTCATTTTCCACAAAATCTCTATTAACCCCCAAAACTGGGTACATTTTCACACAAATCAGGTTGTCCCCTCCAAACTGATTTCATTTTCCTCAAAATCTTCTATTTCCACTCCGCATTTGGTTCATTTTCCCCTATATCAGGGTTTTTCCCCATTACTGGGATCTTATTCCCCAAAATAATATTTTCCCCCCTAAAACTGGGTTCATTTTCCCCAAAGTCGGATTTTTTCCTCCCAAACTGGGTTGATTTTCCTCAAAGTCGGTTTTCTTCGAGCAAAACTCGATTCATTTCCCTACAAGTTTTTTTCCCCACACCAAACACTGTTCATTTTCCCAAAAATTCGGGTTTTTTACCCCATTACTGGGTTCATTTTCCCCAAAATAATTTTTTTCCCCAAAACTGGGATCATTTTCCTTAAAAATGGATTTTTCCCCAAAAATTGGGTTCATTTTCCGCATAATCAGCATTTTTTCCTCTAAAACTAGGTTCATTTTCCAAAAGATCCCTATTAACCCCCAAAACTGGGTACATTTTCACACAAATCAGGTTGTCCCCTCCAAAATGATTTCATTTTCCTCAAAATCTTCTATTTCCACTCCGCACTTGATTCATTTTCCCCAAAATCAGGATTTTTCCCCATTACTGGGTTCATTTTCCCCAAAATAATTTTTTCCCCCAAAAAACTGGGTTCATTTTCCCCAAAATATGTTTTTTCCACGAAAACTGGGGTTATTTCCCTACATATCGGGTTTTCCCCACCAAATTGTGTTCATTTTCCCCGACATATGGATTTTTGAACCAGTTACTGGCTTTATTTCCCCAAAATCTTTTCTTTCCTTCAAAACTGGGTTCATTTTCATCAAAAATGATTGTTTCCCCCAAACTGGTTTCATTTTCCCCAAAATCCTTTTTTCCCCAAAAAAACCGGGTGCATTTTAACACAAAACAAGTTTTCCCCCCCAAAATGTGTTCATTTTCCCCAAAATCAGGTTTTTCCCCCATACCTGGTTGATTTCCCCAAAATCGGGTTTTTTCCCCCAAAACTGTGTTCACTTACCCCAAAGTCGGATTTTTTCCTCCCAAGCAGAGTTGATTTTCTCCAAAGTCGGGTTTTTTTCGAGCAAAACTCGGTTCATTTCCCTACAAGTTTGTTCCCCCCCCAAACTCTGTTGATTTTCCCAAAAATTCGGGTTTTTTACCCGATTACTGGCTTCATTTTCCCCAAAACATTTTTTTCCCCAAAACTGGGATCATTTTCCTTAAAAATGGATATTTCCCCAAAAATTGGGTTCATTTTCCGCATAATCAGCATTTTTTCCTCCAAAACTAGGTTCATTTTCCACAAAATCCCTATTAACCCCCAAAACTGGGTACATTTTCACACAAATCAGGTTGTCCCCTCCAAACTGATTTCATTTTCATCAAAATCTTCTATTTCCACTCCGCACTTGGTTCATTTTCCCCAAAATCAGGATTTTTCCCCATTACTGGGTTCATATTCCCCAAAATAATATTTTCCCCCCTAAAACTGGGTTCATTTTCCCCAAAGTCGGATTTTTTCCTCCCAAACTGGGTTGATTTTCCCCAAAGTCGGTTTTCTTCGAGCAAAACTCGATTCATTTCCTTACAAGTTTGTTTCCCTCCCCCAAACACTGTTCATTTTCCCAAAAATTCGGGTTTTTTAACCCATTACTGGGTTCATTTTCCCCAAAATGATTTTTTTCCCCAAAACTGGGATCATTTTCCTTAAAAATGGATTTTTCCCCAAAAATTGGGTTCATTTTCCGCATAATCAGCATTTTTTCCTCTAAAACTAGGTTCATTTTCCAAAAGATCCCTATTGACCCCCAAAACTGGGTACATTTTCACACAAATCAGGTTGTCCCCTCCAAACTGATTTCATTTTCCTCAAAATCTTCTATTTCCACTCCGCACTTGGTTCATTTTCCCCAAAATCAGGATTTTTCCCCATTACTGGGTTCATTTTCCCCAAAATAATATTTTCCCCCCTAAAACTGGGTTCATTTTCCCCAAAGTCGGATTTTTTCCTCCCAAACTGGGTTGATTTTCCTCAAAGTCGGTTTTCTTCGAGCAAAACTCGATTCATTTCCCTACAAGTTTGTTTCCCTCCCCCAAACACTGTTCATTTTCCCAAAAATTCGGGTTTTTTACCCCATTACTGTGTTCATTTTCCCAAAAATAATTTTTTCCCCCCAAAACTGGGTTCATTTTCCCCAAAATATGTTTTTTCCACCAAAACTGGGTTTATTTCCCTACATATCGGGTTTTCCCCACCAAATTGTGTTTATTTTCCCCGACATATGGATTTTTGAACCAGTTACTGACTTTATTTCCCCAAAATCTTTTTTTTCCCTTCAAAACTGGGTTCATTTTTATCAAAAATGTTTGTTTCCCCCCAAACTGGTTTCATTTTCCCCATAATCAGGATTTTACCCCATTACAGGGTTCATTTTCCCCAAAATAATTTTTTCCCCAAAAAAACTGGGTTCATTTTCCCCAAAATATATTTTTTCCACCAAAACTGGGTTCATTTCCCTACATATCGGGTTTTCCCCACCAAATTGTATTCATTTTCCCTGACATATGTTTTTTTGAACCAGTTACTGGCTTTATTTCCCAAAAATCTTTTTTTTTCCTTCAAAACTGGGTTCATTTTCATAAAAAATGATTGTTTCCCCCCAAACTGGTTTCATTTTCCCCAAAATCCTTTTTTCCCCAAAAAAACTGGGTGCATTTTAACACAAATCAAGTTTTCCCCTCCAAAATGTGTTCATTTTCCCCAAAATCAGGTTTTTCCCCCATACCTGGTTGATTTCCCCAAAATCGGGTTTTTTCCCCCAAAACTGTGTTCACTTACCCCAAAGTCGGATTTTTTCCTCCCAAGCAGAGTTGATTTTCCCCAAAGTCGGGTTTTTTTCGAGCAAAACTCGGTTCATTTCCCTACAAGTTTGTTCCCCCCCCAAACTCTGTTGATTTTCCCAAAAATTCGGGTTTTTTACCCGATTACTGGCTTCATTTTCCCCAAAACATTTTTTTCCCCAAAACTGGGATCATTTTCCTTAAAAATGGATATTTCCCCAAAAATTGGGTTCATTTTCCGCATAATCAGCATTTTTCCCTCCAAAACTAGGTTCATTTTCCACAAAATCTCTATTAACCCCCAAAACTGGGTACATTTTCACACAAATCAGGTTGTCCCCTCCAAACTGATTTCATTTTCCTCAAAATCTTCTATTTCCACTCCGCACTTGGTTCATTTTCCCCAAAATCAGGATTTTTCCCCATTACTGGGTTCATTTTCCCCAAAATAATTTTTTCCCCCAAAAAACTGGGTTCATTTTCCCCAAAATATGTTTTTTCCACGAAAACTGGGGTTATTTCCCTACATATCGGGTTTTCCCCACCAAATTGTATTCATTTTCCCCGACATATGGATTTTTGAACCAGTTACTGGCTTTATTTCCCCAAAATCTTTTTTTTCCTTCAAAACTGGGTTCATTTTCATCAAAAATGATTGTTTCCCCCCAAACTGGTTTCATTTTCCCCATAATCAGGTTTTTACCCCATTACAGGGTTCATTTTCCCCAAAATAATTTTTACCCCCCCAAAACTGTGTTAATTTTCCCCAAAATATGTTTTTTCCACCAAAACTGGGTTCATTTCCCTACATATCAGGTTTTTCCCACCAAATTGTATTCATTTTCCCCGACATATGGATTTTTGAACCAGTTACTTGCTTTATTTCCCCAAAATCTTTTTTTTCCTTCAAAACTGGGTTCATTTTCATCAAAAATGATTGTTTCCCCCCAAACTGGTTTCATTTTCCCCAAAATCCTTTTTTCCCCAAAAAAACTGGGTGCATTTTAACACAAATCAAGTTTTCCCCTCCAAAATGTGTTCATTTTCCCCAAAATCAGGTTTTTCCCCGATACCTGGTTGATTTCCCCAAAATCGGGTTTTTTCCCCCAAAACTGTGTTCACTTACCCCAAAGTCGGATTTTTTCCTCCCAAGCAGAGTTGATTTTCCCCAAAGTCGGGTTTTTTTCGAGCAAAACTCGGTTCATTTCCCTACAAGTTTGTTCCCCCCCCCAAACTCTGTTGATTTTCCCAAAAATTCGGGTTTTTTACCCGATTACTGGCTTCATTTTCCCCAAAACATTTTTTTCCCCAAAACTGGGATCATTTTCCTTAAAAATGGATATTTCCCCAAAAATTGGGTTCATTTTCCGCATAATCAGCATTTTTTCCTCCAAAACTAGGTTCATTTTCCACAAAATCTCTATTAACCCCCAAAACTGGGTACATTTTCACACAAATCAGGTTGTCCCCTCCAAACTGATTTCATTTTCCTCAAAATCTTCTATTTCCACTCCGCATTTGGTTCATTTTCCCCTATATCAGGGTTTTTCCCCATTACTGGGATCTTATTCCCCAAAATAATATTTTCCCCCCTAAAACTGGGTTCATTTTCCCCAAAGTCGGATTTTTTCCTCCCAAACTGGGTTGATTTTCCTCAAAGTCGGTTTTCTTCGAGCAAAACTCGATTCATTTCCCTACAAGTTTTTTTCCCCACACCAAACACTGTTCATTTTCCCAAAAATTCGGGTTTTTTACCCCATTACTGGGTTCATTTTCCCCAAAATAATTTTTTTCCCCAAAACTGGGATCATTTTCCTTAAAAATGGATTTTTCCCCAAAAATTGGGTTCATTTTCCGCATAATCAGCATTTTTTCCTCTAAAACTAGGTTCATTTTCCAAAAGATCCCTATTAACCCCCAAAACTGGGTACATTTTCACACAAATCAGGTTGTCCCCTCCAAACTGATTTCATTTTCCTCAAAATCTTCTATTTCCACTCCGCACTTGATTCATTTTCCCCAAAATCAGGATTTTTCCCCATTACTGGGTTCATTTTCCCCAAAATAATTTTTTCCCCCAAAAAACTGGGTTCATTTTCCCCAAAATATGTTTTTTCCACGAAAACTGGGGTTATTTCCCTACATATCGGGTTTTCCCCACCAAATTGTGTTCATTTTCCCCGACATATGGATTTTTGAACCAGTTACTGGCTTTATTTCCCCAAAATCTTTTCTTTCCTTCAAAACTGGGTTCATTTTCATCAAAAATGATTGTTTCCCCCAAACTGGTTTCATTTTCCCCAAAATCCTTTTTTCCCCAAAAAAACCGGGTGCATTTTAACACAAAACAAGTTTTCCCCCCCAAAATGTGTTCATTTTTCCCAAAATCAGGTTTTTCCCCCATACCTGGTTGATTTCCCCAAAATCGGGTTTTTTCCCCCAAAACTGTGTTCACTTACCCCAAAGTCGGATTTTTTCCTCCCAAGCAGAGTTGATTTTCTCCAAAGTCGGGTTTTTTTCGAGCAAAACTCGGTTCATTTCCCTACAAGTTTGTTCCCCCCCCAAACTCTGTTGATTTTCCCAAAAATTCGGTTTTTTACCCGATTACTGGCTTCATTTTCCCCAAAACATTTTTTTCCCCAAAACTGGGATCATTTTCCTTAAAAATGGATATTTCCCCAAAAATTGGGTTCATTTTCCGCATAATCAGCATTTTTTCCTCCAAAACTAGGTTCATTTTCCACAAAATCCCTATTAACCCCCAAAACTGGGTACATTTTCACACAAATCAGGTTGTCCCCTCCAAACTGATTTCATTTTCATCAAAATCTTCTATTTCCACTCCGCACTTGGTTCATTTTCCCCAAAATCAGGATTTTTCCCCATTACTGGGTTCATATTCCCCAAAATAATATTTTCCCCCCTAAAACTGGGTTCATTTTCCCAAAGTCGGATTTTTTCCTCCCAAACTGGGTTGATTTTCCCCAAAGTCGGTTTTCTTCGAGCAAAACTCGATTCATTTCCTTACAAGTTTGTTTCCCTCCCCCAAACACTGTTCATTTTCCCAAAAATTCGGGTTTTTTAACCCATTACTGGGTTCATTTTCCCCAAAATGATTTTTTTCCCCAAAACTGGGATCATTTTCCTTAAAAATGGATTTTTCCCCAAAATTGGGTTCATTTTCCGCATAATCAGCATTTTTTCCTCTAAAACTAGGTTCATTTTCCAAAAGATCCCTATTGACCCCCAAAACTGGGTACATTTTCACACAAATCAGGTTGTCCCCTCCAAACTGATTTCATTTTCCTCAAAATCTTCTATTTCCACTCCGCACTTGGTTCATTTTCCCCAAAATCAGGATTTTTCCCCATTACTGGGTTCATTTTCCCCAAAATAATATTTTCCCCCCTAAAACTGGGTTCATTTTCCCCAAAGTCGGATTTTTTCCTCCCAAACTGGGTTGATTTTCCTCAAAGTCGGTTTTCTTCGAGCAAAACTCGATTCATTTCCCTACAAGTTTGTTTCCCTCCCCCAAACACTGTTCATTTTCCCAAAAATTCGGGTTTTTTACCCCATTACTGTGTTCATTTTCCCAAAAATAATTTTTTCCCCCCAAAACTGGGTTCATTTTCCCCAAAATATGTTTTTTCCACCAAAACTGGGTTTATTTCCCTACATATCGGGTTTTCCCCACCAAATTGTGTTTATTTTCCCCGACATATGATTTTTGAACCAGTTACTGACTTTATTTCCCCAAAATCTTTTTTTTCCCTTCAAAACTGGGTTCATTTTTATCAAAAATGTTTGTTTCCCCCCAAACTGGTTTCATTTTCCCCATAATCAGGATTTTACCCCATTACAGGGTTCATTTTCCCCAAAATAATTTTTTCCCCAAAAAAACTGGGTTCATTTTCCCCAAAATATATTTTTTCCACCAAAACTGGGTTCATTTCCCTACATATCGGGTTTTCCCCACCAAATTGTATTCATTTTCCCTGACATATGTTTTTTTGAACCAGTTACTGGCTTTATTTCCCAAAAATCTTTTTTTTTCCTTCAAAACTGGGTTCATTTTCATAAAAAATGATTGTTTCCCCCCAAACTGGTTTCATTTTCCCCAAAATCCTTTTTTCCCCAAAAAAACTGGGTGCATTTTAACACAAATCAAGTTTTCCCCCTCCAAAATGTGTTCATTTTCCCCAAAATCAGGTTTTTCCCCCATACCTGGTTGATTTCCCCAAAATCGGGTTTTTTCCCCCAAAACTTTGTTCACTTACCCCTACCAAGTCGGATTTTTTCCTCCCAAGCAGAGTTGATTTTCCCCAAAGTCGGGTTTTTTTCGAGCAAAACTCGGTTCATTTCCCTACAAGTTTGTTCCCCCCCCAAACTCTGTTGATTTTCCCAAAAATTCGGGTTTTTTACCCGATTACTGGCTTCATTTTCCCCAAAACATTTTTTTCCCCAAAACTGGGATCATTTTCCTTAAAAATGGATATTTCCCCAAAAATTGGGTTCATTTTCCGCATAATCAGCATTTTTTCCTCCAAAACTAGGTTCATTTTCCACAAAATCTCTATTAACCCCCAAAACTGGGTACATTTTCACACAAATCAGGTTGTCCCCTCCAAACTGATTTCATTTTCCTCAAAATCTTCTATTTCCACTCCGCACTTGGTTCATTTTCCCCAATATCTGGGTTTTTCCCCATTACTTGGATCTTATTCCCCAAAATAATATTTTCCCCCCTAAAACTGGGTTCATTTTCCCCAAAGTCGGATTTTTTCCTCCCAAACTGGGTTGATTTTCCCCAAAGTCGGTTTTCTTCGAGCAAAACTCGATTCATTTCCCTACAAGTTTTTTTCCCCACACCAAACACTGTTCATTTTCCCAAAAATTCGGGTTTTTTACCCCATTACTGGGTTCATTTTCCCCAAAATATTTTTTTTCCCCAAAACTGGGATCATTTTCCTTAAAAATGGATTTTTCCCCAAAAATTGGGTTCATTTTCCGCATAATCAGCATTTTTTCCTCTAAAACTAGGTTCATTTTCCAAAAGATCCCTATTAACCCCCAAAACTGGGTACATTTTCACACAAATCAGGTTGTCCCCTCCAAACTGATTTCATTTTCCTCAAAATCTTCTATTTCCACTCCGCACTTGATTCATTTTCCCCAAAATCAGGATTTTTCCCCATTACTGGGTTCATTTTCCCCAAAATAATTTTTTCCCCCAAAAAACTGGGTTCATTTTCCCCAAAATATGTTTTTTCCACGAACACTGGGGTTATTTCCCTACATATCGGGTTTTCCCCACCAAATTGTATTCATTTTCCCCGACATATGGATTTTTGAACCAGTTACTGGCTTTATTTCCCCAAAATCTTTTTTTTCCTTCAAAACTGGGTTCATTTTCATCAAAAATGATTGTTTCCCCCCAAACTGGTTTCATTTTCCCCATAATCAGGTTTTTACCCCATTACAGGGTTCATTTTCCCCAAAATAATTTTTCCACCCCCAAAACTGTGTTAATTTTCCCCAAAATATGTTTTTTCCACCAAAACTGGGTTCATTTCCCTACATATCAGGTTTTCCCCACCAAATTGTATTCATTTTCCCCGACATATAGATTTTTGAACCAGTTACTGGCTTTATTTCCCAAAAATCTTTTTTTTTTCCTTCAAAACGGGGTTCATTTTCATCAAAAATGATTGTTTCCCCCCAAACTGGTTTCATTTTCCCCAAAGTCCTTTCTTCCCCAAAAAACTGGGTGCATTTTAACACAAATCAAGTTTTCCCCTCCAAAATGTGTTCATTTTCCCCAAAATCAGGTTTTTCCCCCATACCTGGTTGATTTCCCCAAAATCGGGTTTTTTCCCCCAAAACTGTGTTCACTTACCCCAAAGTCGGATTTTTTCCTCCCAAGCAGAGTTGATTTTCCCCAAAGTCGGGTTTTTTTCGAGCAAAACTCGGTTCATTTCCCTACAAGTTTGTTCCCCCCCCAAACTCTGTTGATTTTCCCAAAAATTCGGGTTTTTTACCCGATTACTGGCTTCATTTTCCCCAAAACATTTTTTTCCCCAAAACTGGGATCATTTTCCTTAAAAATGGATATTTCCCCAAAAATTGGGTTCATTTTCCGCATAATCAGCATTTTTTCCTCCAAAATTAGGTTCATTTTCCAAAAGATCCCTATTGACCCCCAAAACTGGGTACATTTTCACACAAATCAGGTTGTCCCCTCCAAACGGATTTCATTTTCCTCAAAATCTTCTATTTCCACTCCGCACTTGGTTCATTTTCCCCAAAATCAGGATTTTTCCCCATTACTGGGTTCATTTTCCCCAAAATAATTTTTTCCCCCAAAAAACTGGGTTCATTTTCCCCAAAATATGTTTTTTCCACGAAAACTGGGGTTATTTCCCTACATATCGGGTTTTCCCCACCAAATTGTATTCATTTTCCCCGACATATGGATTTTTGAACCAGTTACTGGCTTTATTTCCCCAAAATCTTTTTTTTCCTTCAAAACTGGGTTCATTTTCATCAAAAATGATTGTTTCCCCCCAAACTGGTTTCATTTTCCCCATAATCAGGTTTTTACCCCATTACAGGGTTCATTTTCCCCAAAATAATTTTTCCCCCCCAAAACTGTGTTAATTTTCCCCAAAATATGTTTTTTCCACCAAAACTGGGTTCATTTCCCTACATATCAGGTTTTTCCCACCAAATTGTATTCATTTTCCCCGACATATGGATTTTTGAACCAGTTACTTGCTTTATTTCCCCAAAATCTTTTTTTTCCTTCAAAACTGGGTTCATTTTCATCAAAAATGATTGTTTCCCCCCAAACTGGTTTCATTTTCCCCAAAATCCTTTTTTCCCCCAAAAAACTGGGTGCATTTTAATACAAATCAAGTTTTCCCCTCCAAAATGTGTTCATTTTCCCCAAAATCAGGTTTACTCCCCGATACCTGGTTGATTTCCCCAAAATCGGGTTTTTTCCCCCAAAACTGTGTTCACTTACCCCAAAGTCGGATTTTTTCCTCCCAAGCAGAGTTGATTTTCCCCAAAGTCGGGGTTTTTCGAGCAAAACTCGGTTCATTTCCCTACAAGTTTGTTCCCCCCCCAAACTCTGTTGATTTTCCCAAAAATTCGGGTTTTTTACCCGATTACTGGCTTCATTTTCCCCAAAATAATTTTTTTCCCCAAAACTGGGATCATTTTCCTTAAAAATGGATATTTCCCCAAAAATTGGGTTCATTATCCGCATAATCAGCATTTTTTCCTCCAAAACTAGGTTCATTTTCCACAAAATCCCTATTAACCCCCAAAACTGGGTACATTTTCACACAAATCAGGTTGTCCCCTCCAAACTGATTTCATTTTCATCAAAATCTTCTATTTCCACTCCGCACTTGGTTCATTTTCCCCAAAATCAGGATTTTTCCCCATTACTGGGTTCATATTCCCCAAAATAATATTTTCCCCCCTAAAACTGGGTTCATTTTCCCCAAAGTCGGATTTTTTCCTCCCAAACTGGGTTGATTTTCCCCAAAGTCGGTTTTCTTCGAGCAAAACTCGATTCATTTCCTTACAAGTTTGTTTCCCTCCCCCAAACACTGTTCATTTTCCCAAAAATTCGGGTTTTTTAACCCATTACTGGGTTCATTTTCCCCAAAATGATTTTTTTCCCCAAAACTGGGATCATTTTCCTTAAAAATGGATTTTTCCCCAAAAATTGGGTTCATTTTCCGCATAATCAGCATTTTTTCCTCTAAAACTAGGTTCATTTTCCAAAAGATCCCTATTGACCCCCAAAACTGGGTACATTTTCACACAAATCAGGTTGTCCCCTCCAAACTGATTTCATTTTCCTCAAAATCTTCTATTTCCACTCCGCACTTTATTCATTTTCCCCAAAATCAGGATTTTTCCCCATTACTGGGTTCATTTTCCCCAAAATAATTTTTTCCCCAAAAAAACTGGGTTCATTTTCCCCAAAATATGTTTTTTCCACGAAAACTGGGGTTATTTCCCTACATATCGGGTTTTCCCCACCAAATTGTATTCATTTTCCCCGACATATGGATTTTTGAACCAGTTACTGGCTTTATTTCCCCAAAATCTTTTTTTTCCTTCAAAACTGGGTTCATTTTCATCAAAAATGATTGTTTCCCCCCAAACTGGTTTCATTTTCCCCATAATCAGGTTTTTACCCCATTACAGGGTTCATTTTCCCCAAAATAATTTTTCCCCCCCCAAAACTGTGTTAATTTTCCCCAAAATATGTTTTTTCCACCAAAACTGGGTTCATTTCCCTACATATCAGGTTTTTCCCACCAAATTGTATTCATTTTCCCCGACATATGGATTTTTGAACCAGTTACTTGCTTTATTTCCCCAAAATCTTTTTTTTCCTTCAAAACTGGGTTCATTTTCATCAAAAATGATTGTTTCCCCCCAAACTGGTTTCATTTTCCCCAAAATCCTTTTTTCCCCCAAAAAACTGGGTGCATTTTAACACAAATCAAGTTTTCCCCTCCAAAATGTGTTCATTTTCCCCAAAATCAGGTTTACTCCCCGATACCTGGTTGATTTCCCCAAAATCGGGTTTTTTCCCCCAAAACTGTGTTCACTTACCCCAAAGTCGGATTTTTTCCTCCCAAGCAGAGTTGATTTTCCCCAAAGTCGGGGTTTTTCGAGCAAAACTCGGTTCATTTCCCTACAAGTTTGTTCCCCCCCCAAACTCTGTTGATTTTCCCAAAAATTCGGGTTTTTTACCCGATTACTGGCTTCATTTTCCCCAAAACATTTTTTTCCCCAAAACTGGGATCATTTTCCTTAAAAATGGATATTTCCCCAAAAATTGGGTTCATTATCCGCATAATCAGCATTTTTTCCTCCAAAACTAGGTTCATTTTCCACAAAATCCCTATTAACCCCCAAAACTGGGTACATTTTCACACAAATCAGGTTGTCCCCTCCAAACTGATTTCATTTTCCTCAAAATCTTCTATTTCCACTCCGCACTTGGTTCATTTTCCCCAAAATCAGGATTTTTCCCCATTACTGGGTTCTTATTCCCCAAAATAATATTTTCCCCCCTAAAACTGGGTTCATTTTCCCCAAAGTCGGATTTTTTCCTCCCAAACTGGGTTGATTTTCCTCAAAGTCAGTTTTCTTCGAGCAAAACTCGATTCATTTCCCTACAAGTTTGTTTCCCTCCCCCAAACACTGTTCATTTTCCCAAAAATTCGGGTTTTTTACCCCATTACTGGGTTCATTTTCCCCAAAATAATTTTTTTCCCCAAAACTGGGATCATTTTCCTTAAAAATGGATTTTTCCCCAAAAATTGGGTTCATTTTCCGCATAATCAGCATTTTTTCCTCCAAAACTAAGTTCATTTTCCAAAAGATCCCTATTAACCCCCAAAACTGGGTACATTTTCACACAAATCAGGTTGTCCCCTCCAAACTGATTTCATTTTCCTCAAAATCAACTCTTTCCACTCCGCACTTGGTTCATTTTCCCCAAAATCAGGATTTTTCCCCATTACTGGGTTCATTTTCCCAAAAATAATTTTTTCCCCCCAAAACTGGGTTCATTTTCCCCAAAATAGCTTTTTTCCACCAAAACTGGGTTTATTTCCCTACATATCGGGTTTTCCCCACCAAATTGTATTCATTTTCCCCGACATATGGATTTTTGAACCAGTTACTGGCTTTATTTCCCAAAAATCTTTTTTTTTCCTTCAAAACTGGGTTCATTTTCATCAAAAATGATTGTTTCCCCCCAAACTGGCTTCATTTTCCCCAAAATCCTTTTTTCCCCAAAAAAACTGGGTGCATTTTAACACAAATCATGTTTTCCCCTCCAAAATGTGTTCATTTTCCCCAAAATCAGGTTTTTCCCCCATACCTGGTTGATTTCCCCAAAATCGGGTTTTTTCCCCCAAAACTGTGTTCACTTACCCCAAAGTCGGATTTTTTCCTCCCAAGCAGAGTTGATTTTCCCCAAAGTCGGGTTTTTTTCGAGCAAAACTCGGTTCATTTCCCTACAAGTTTGTTCCCCCCCCAAACTCTGTTGATTTTCCCAAAAATTCGGGTTTTTTACCCGATTACTGGCTTCATTTTCCCCAAAACATTTTTTTCCCCAAAACTGGGATCATTTTCCTTAAAAATGGATATTTCCCCAAAAATTGGGTTCATTATCCGCATAATCAGCATTTTTTCCTCCAAAACTAGGTTCATTTTCCACAAAATCCCTATTAACCCCCAAAACTGGGTACATTTTCACACAAATCAGGTTGTCCCCTCCAAACTGATTTCATTTTCCTCAAAATCTTCTATTTCCACTCCGCACTTGGTTCATTTTCCCCAAAATCAGGATTTTTCCCCATTACTGGGTTCTTATTCCCCAAAATAATATTTTCCCCCCTAAAACTGGGTTCATTTTCCCCAAAGTCGGATTTTTTCCTCCCAAACTGGGTTGATTTTCCTCAAAGTCGGTTTTCTTCGAGCAAAACTCGATTCATTTCCCTACAAGTTTGTTTCCCTCCCCCAAACACTGTTCATTTTCCCAAAAATTCGGGTTTTTTACCCCATTACTGGGTTCATTTTCCCCAAAATAATTTTTTTCCCCAAAGCTGGGATCATTTTCCTTAAAAATGGATTTTTCCCCAAAAATTGGGTTCATTTTCCGCATAATCAGCATTTTTTCCTCCAAAACTAAGTTCATTTTCCAAAAGATCCCTATTAACCCCCAAAACTGGGTACATTTTCACACAAATCAGGTTGTCCCCTCCAAACTGATTTCATTTTCCTCAAAATCAACTCTTTCCACTCCGCACTTGGTTCATTTTCCCCATAATCAGGATTTTACCCCATTACAGGGTTCATTTTCCCCAAAATAATTTTTTCCCCCAAAAAACTGGGTTCATTTTCCCCAAAATATGTTTTTTCCACCAAAACTGGGTTCATTTCCCTACATATCGGGTTTTCCCCACCAAATTGTATTCATTTTCCCCGACATATGGATTTTTGAAACAGTTACTGGCTTTATTTCCCAAAAATCTTTTTTTTTCCTTCAAAACTGGGTTCATTTTCATCAAAAATGATTGTTTCCCCCAAACTGGTTTCATTTTCCCCAAAATCCTTTTTTCCCCAAAAAAACTGGGTGCATTTTAACACAAAACATGTTTTCCCCTCCAAAATGTGTTCATTTTCCCCAAAATCAGTTTTTTCCCCCATACCTGGTTGATTTCCCCAAAATCGGGTTTTTTCCCCCAAAACTGTGTTCACTTACCCCAAAGTCGGATTTTTTCCTCCCAAGCAGAGTTGATTTTCCCCAAAGTCAGGTTTTTTTCGAGCAAAACTCGGTTCATTTCCCTACAAGTTTGTTCCCCCCCCAAACTCTGTTGATTTTCCCAAAAATTCGGGTTTTTTACCCGATTACTGGCTTCATTTTCCCCAAAACATTTTTTTCCCCAAAACTGGGATCATTTTCCTTAAAAATGGATATTTCCCCAAAAATTGGGTTCATTTTCCGCATAATCAGCATTTTTTCCTCTAAAACTAGGTTCATTTTCCACAAAATCTCTATTAACCCCCAAAACTGGGTACATTTTCACACAAATCAGGTTGTCCCCTCCAAACTGATTTCATTTTCATCAAAATCTTCTATTTCCACTCCGCACTTGGTTCATTTTCCCCAAAATCAGGATTTTTCCCCATTACTGGGTTCATATTCCCCAAAATAATATTTTCCCCCCTAAAACTGGGTTCATTTTCCCCAAAGTCGGATTTTTTCCTCCCAAACTGGGTTGATTTTCCCCAAAGTCGGTTTTCTTCGAGCAAAACTCGATTCATTTCCTTACAAGTTTGTTTCCCTCCCCCAAACACTGTTCATTTTCCCAAAAATTCGGGTTTTTTAACCCATTACTGGGTTCATTTTCCCCAAAATGATTTTTTTCCCCAAAACTGGGATCATTTTCCTTAAAAATGGATTTTTCCCCAAAAATTGGGTTCATTTTCCGCATAATCAGCATTTTTTCCTCTAAAACTAGGTTCATTTTCCAAAAGATCCCTATTGACCCCCAAAACTGGGTACATTTTCACACAAATCAGGTTGTCCCCTCCAAACTGATTTCATTTTCCTCAAAATCTTCTATTTCCACTCCGCACTTGGTTCATTTTCCCCAAAATCAGGATTTTTCCCCATTACTGGGTTCATTTTCCCCAAAATAATATTTTCCCCCCTAAAACTGGGTTCATTTTCCCCAAAGTCGGATTTTTTCCTCCCAAACTGGGTTGATTTTCCTCAAAGTCGGTTTTCTTCGAGCAAAACTCGATTCATTTCCCTACAAGTTTGTTTCCCTCCCCCAAACACTGTTCATTTTCCCAAAAATTCGGGTTTTTTACCCCATTACTGGGTTCATTTTCCCCAAAATAATTTTTTTCCCCAAAACTGGGATCATTTTCCTTAAAAATGGATTTTTCCCCAAAAATTGGGTTCATTTTCCGCATAATCAGCATTTTTTCCTCCAAAACTAAGTTCATTTTCCAAAAGATCCCTATTAACCCCCAAAACTGGGTACATTTTCACACAAATCAGGTTGTCCCCTCCAAACTGATTTCATTTTCCTCAAAATCAACTCTTTCCACTCCGCACTTGGTTCATTTTCCCCAAAATCAGGATTTTTCCCCATTACTGTGTTCATTTTCCCAAAAATAATTTTTTCCCCCCAAAACTGGGTTCATTTTCCCCAAAATATGTTTTTTCCACCAAAACTGGGTTTATTTCCCTACATATCGGGTTTTCCCCACCAAATTGTGTTTATTTTCCCCGACATATGGATTTTTGAACCAGTTACTGACTTTATTTCCCCAAAATCTTTTTTTTCCCTTCAAAACTGGGTTCATTTTTATCAAAAATGTTTGTTTCCCCCCAAACTGGTTTCATTTTCCCCATAATCAGGATTTTACCCCATTACAGGGTTCATTTTCCCCAAAATAAATTTTTCCCCAAAAAAACTGGGTTCATTTTCCCCAAAATATGTTTTTTCCACCAAAACTGGGTTCATTTCCCTACATATCGGGTTTTCCCCACCAAATTGTATTCATTTTCCCTGACATATGGTTTTTTGAACCAGTTACTGGCTTTATTTCCCAAAAATATTTTTTTTTCCTTCAAAACTGGGTTCATTTTCATCAAAAATGATTGTTTCCCCCCAAACTGGTTTCATTTTCCCCAAAATCCTTTTTTCCCCAAAAAAACTGGGTGCATTTTAACACAAATCAAGTTTTCCCCTCCAAAATGTGTTCATTTTCCCCAAAATCAGGTTTTTCCCCCATACCTGGTTGATTTCCCCAAAATCGGGTTTTTTCCCCCAAAACTGTGTTCACTTACCCCAAAGTCGGATTTTTTCCTCCCAAGCAGAGTTGATTTTCCCCAAAGTCGGGTTTTTTTCGAGCAAAACTCGGTTCATTTCCCTACAAGTTTGTTCCCCCCCCAAACTCTGTTGATTTTCCCAAAAATTCGGGTTTTTTACCCGATTACTGGCTTCATTTTCCCCAAAACATTTTTTTCCCCAAAACTGGGATCATTTTCCTTAAAAATGGATATTTCCCCAAAAATTGGGTTCATTTTCCGCATAATCAGCATTTTTTCCTCCAAAACTAGGTTCATTTTCCACAAAATCTCTATTAACCCCCAAAACTGGGTACATTTTCACACAAATCAGGTTGTCCCCTCCAAACTGATTTCATTTTCCTCAAAATCTTCTATTTCCACTCCGCATTTGGTTCATTTTCCCCAATATCAGGGTTTTTCCCCATTACTGGGATCTTATTCCCCAAAATAATATTTTCCCCCCTAAAACTGGGTTCATTTTCCCCAAAGTCGGATTTTTTCCTCCCAAACTGGGTTGATTTTCCTCAAAGTCGGTTTTCTTCGAGCAAAACTCGATTCATTTCCCTACAAGTTTGTTTCCCTCCCCCAAACACTGTTCATTTTCCCAAAAATTCGGGTTTTTTAACCCATTACTGGGTTCATTTTCCCCAAAATGATTTTTTTCCCCAAAACTGGGATCATTTTCCTTAAAAATGGATTTTTCCCCAAAAATTGGGTTCATTTTCCGCATAATCAGCATTTTTTCCTCCAAAACTAAGTTCATTTTCCAAAAGATCCCTATTAACCCCCAAAACTGGGTACATTTTCACACAAATCAGGTTGTCCCCTCCAAACTGATTTCATTTTCCTCAAAATCAACTCTTTCCACTCCGCACTTGGTTCATTTTCCCCAAAATCAGGATTTTTCCCCATTACTGTGTTCATTTTCCCAAAAATAATTTTTTCCCCCCAAAACTGGGTTCATTTTCCCCAAAATATGTTTTTTCCACCAAAACTGGGTTTATTTCCCTACATATCGGGTTTTCCCCACCAAATTGTGTTTATTTTCCCCGACATATGGATTTTTGAACCAGTTACTGACTTTATTTCCCCAAAATCTTTTTTTTCCCTTCAAAACTGGGTTCATTTTTATCAAAAATGTTTGTTTCCCCCCAAACTGGTTTCATTTTCCCCATAATCAGGATTTTACCCCATTACAGGGTTCATTTTCCCCAAAATAAATTTTTCCCCAAAAAAACTGGGTTCATTTTCCCCAAAATATGTTTTTTCCACCAAAACTGGGTTCATTTCCCTACATATCGGGTTTTCCCCACCAAATTGTATTCATTTTCCCTGACATATGGTTTTTTGAACCAGTTACTGGCTTTATTTCCCAAAAATCTTTTTTTTTCCTTCAAAACTGGGTTCATTTTCATCAAAAATGATTGTTTCCCCCCAAACTGGTTTCATTTTCCCCAAAATCCTTTTTTCCCCAAAAAAACTGGGTGCATTTTAACACAAATCAAGTTTTCCCCTCCAAAATGTGTTCATTTTCCCCAAAATCAGGTTTTTCCCCCATACCTGGTTGATTTCCCCAAAATCGGGTTTTTTCCCCCAAAACTGTGTTCACTTACCCCAAAGTCGGATTTTTTCCTCCCAAGCAGAGTTGATTTTCCCCAAAGTCGGGTTTTTTTCGAGCAAAACTCGGTTCATTTCCCTACAAGTTTGTTCCCCCCCCAAACTCTGTTGATTTTCCCAAAAATTCGGGTTTTTTACCCGATTACTGGCTTCATTTTCCCCAAAACATTTTTTTCCCCAAAACTGGGATCATTTTCCTTAAAAATGGATATTTCCCCAAAAATTGGGTTCATTTTCCGCATAATCAGCATTTTTTCCTCCAAAACTAGGTTCATTTTCCACAAAATCTCTATTAACCCCCAAAACTGGGTACATTTTCACACAAATCAGGTTGTCCCCTCCAAACTGATTTCATTTTCCTCAAAATCTTCTATTTCCACTCCGCATTTGGTTCATTTTCCCCAATATCAGGGTTTTTCCCCATTACTGGGATCTTATTCCCCAAAATAATATTTTCCCCCCTAAAACTGGGTTCATTTTCCCCAAAGTCGGATTTTTTCCTCCCAAACTGGGTTGATTTTCCTCAAAGTCGGTTTTCTTCGAGCAAAACTCGATTCATTTCCCTACAAGTTTGTTTCCCTCCCCCAAACACTGTTCATTTTCCCAAAAATTCGGGTTTTTTAACCCATTACTGGGTTCATTTTCCCCAAAATAATTTTTTTCCCCAAAGCTGGGATCATTTTCCTTAAAAATGGATTTTTCCCCAAAAATTGGGTTCATTTTCCGCATAATCAGCATTTTTTCCTCCAAAACTAAGTTCATTTTCCAAAAGATCCCTATTAACCCCCAAAACTGGGTACATTTTCACACAAATCAGGTTGTCCCCTCCAAACTGATTTCATTTTCCTCAAAATCAACTCTTTCCACTCCGCACTTGGTTCATTTTCCCCATAATCAGGATTTTACCCCATTACAGGGTTCATTTTCCCCAAAATAATTTTTTCCCCCAAAAAACTGGGTTCATTTTCCCCAAAATATGTTTTTTCCACCAAAACTGGGTTCATTTCCCTACATATCGGGTTTTCCCCACCAAATTGTATTCATTTTCCCCGACATATGGATTTTTGAACCAGTTACTTGCTTTATTTCCCCAAAATCTTTTTTTTCCTTCAAAACTGGGTTCATTTTCATAAAAAATGATTGTTTCCCCCCAAACTGGTTTCATTTTCCCCAAAATCCTTTTTTCCCCAAAAAAACTGGGTGCATTTTAACACAAATCAAGTTTTCCCCTCCAAAATGTGTTCATTTTCCCCAAAATCAGGTTTTTCCCCCATACCTGGTTGATTTCCCCAAAATCGGGTTTTTTCCCCCAAAACTGTGTTCACTTACCCCAAAGTCGGATTTTTTCCTCCCAAGCAGAGTTGATTTTCCCCAAAGTCGGGTTTTTTTCGAGCAAAACTCGGTTCATTTCCCTACAAGTTTGTTCCCCCCCCAAACTCTGTTGATTTTCCCAAAAATTCGGGTTTTTTACCCGATTACTGGCTTCATTTTCCCCAAAACATTTTTTTCCCCAAAACTGGGATCATTTTCCTTAAAAATGGATATTTCCCCAAAAATTGGGTTCATTTTCCGCATAATCAGCATTTTTTCCTCCAAAACTAGGTTCATTTTCCACAAAATCTCTATTAACCCCCAAAACTGGGTACATTTTCACACAAATCAGGTTGTCCCCTCCAAACTGATTTCATTTTCCTCAAAATCTTCTATTTCCACTCCGCATTTGGTTCATTTTCCCCAATATCAGGGTTTTTCCCCATTACTGGGATCTTATTCCCCAAAATAATATTTTCCCCCCTAAAACTGGGTTCATTTTCCCCAAAGTCGGATTTTTTCCTCCCAAACTGGGTTGATTTTCCTCAAAGTCGGTTTTCTTCGAGCAAAACTCGATTCATTTCCCTACAAGTTTGTTTCCCTCCCCCAAACACTGTTCATTTTCCCAAAAATTCGGGTTTTTTAACCCATTACTGGGTTCATTTTCCCCAAAATGATTTTTTTCCCCAAAACTGGGATCATTTTCCTTAAAAATGGATTTTTCCCCAAAAATTGGGTTCATTTTCCGCATAATCAGCATTTTTTCCTCCAAAACTAAGTTCATTTTCCAAAAGATCCCTATTAACCCCCAAAACTGGGTACATTTTCACACAAATCAGGTTGTCCCCTCCAAACTGATTTCATTTTCCTCAAAATCAACTCTTTCCACTCCGCACTTGGTTCATTTTCCCCAAAATCAGGATTTTTCCCCATTACTGTGTTCATTTTCCCAAAAATAATTTTTTCCCCCCAAAACTGGGTTCATTTTCCCCAAAATATGTTTTTTCCACCAAAACTGGGTTTATTTCCCTACATATCGGGTTTTCCCCACCAAATTGTGTTTATTTTCCCCGACATATGGATTTTTGAACCAGTTACTGACTTTATTTCCCCAAAATCTTTTTTTTCCCTTCAAAACTGGGTTCATTTTTATCAAAAATGTTTGTTTCCCCCCAAACTGGTTTCATTTTCCCCATAATCAGGATTTTACCCCATTACAGGGTTCATTTTCCCCAAAATAAATTTTTCCCCAAAAAAACTGGGTTCATTTTCCCCAAAATATGTTTTTTCCACCAAAACTGGGTTCATTTCCCTACATATCGGGTTTTCCCCACCAAATTGTATTCATTTTCCCTGACATATGGTTTTTTGAACCAGTTACTGGCTTTATTTCCCAAAAATCTTTTTTTTTCCTTCAAAACTGGGTTCATTTTCATCAAAAATGATTGTTTCCCCCCAAACTGGTTTCATTTTCCCCAAAATCCTTTTTTCCCCAAAAAAACTGGGTGCATTTTAACACAAATCAAGTTTTCCCCTCCAAAATGTGTTCATTTTCCCCAAAATCAGGTTTTTCCCCCATACCTGGTTGATTTCCCCAAAATCGGGTTTTTTCCCCCAAAACTGTGTTCACTTACCCCAAAGTCGGATTTTTTCCTCCCAAGCAGAGTTGATTTTCCCCAAAGTCGGGTTTTTTTCGAGCAAAACTCGGTTCATTTCCCTACAAGTTTGTTCCCCCCCCAAACTCTGTTGATTTTCCCAAAAATTCGGGTTTTTTACCCGATTACTGGCTTCATTTTCCCCAAAACATTTTTTTCCCCAAAACTGGGATCATTTTCCTTAAAAATGGATATTTCCCCAAAAATTGGGTTCATTTTCCGCATAATCAGCATTTTTTCCTCCAAAACTAGGTTCATTTTCCACAAAATCTCTATTAACCCCCAAAACTGGGTACATTTTCACACAAATCAGGTTGTCCCCTCCAAACTGATTTCATTTTCCTCAAAATCTTCTATTTCCACTCCGCATTTGGTTCATTTTCCCCAATATCAGGGTTTTTCCCCATTACTGGGATCTTATTCCCCAAAATAATATTTTCCCCCCTAAAACTGGGTTCATTTTCCCCAAAGTCGGATTTTTTCCTCCCAAACTGGGTTGATTTTCCTCAAAGTCGGTTTTCTTCGAGCAAAACTCGATTCATTTCCCTACAAGTTTGTTTCCCTCCCCCAAACACTGTTCATTTTCCCAAAAATTCGGGTTTTTTAACCCATTACTGGGTTCATTTTCCCCAAAATAATTTTTTTCCCCAAAGCTGGGATCATTTTCCTTAAAAATGGATTTTTCCCCAAAAATTGGGTTCATTTTCCGCATAATCAGCATTTTTTCCTCCAAAACTAAGTTCATTTTCCAAAAGATCCCTATTAACCCCCAAAACTGGGTACATTTTCACACAAATCAGGTTGTCCCCTCCAAACTGATTTCATTTTCCTCAAAATCAACTCTTTCCACTCCGCACTTGGTTCATTTTCCCCATAATCAGGATTTTACCCCATTACAGGGTTCATTTTCCCCAAAATAATTTTTTCCCCCAAAAAACTGGGTTCATTTTCCCCAAAATATGTTTTTTCCACCAAAACTGGGTTCATTTCCCTACATATCGGGTTTTCCCCACCAAATTGTATTCATTTTCCCCGACATATGGATTTTTGAACCAGTTACTGGCTTTATTTCCCAAAAATCTTTTTTTTTCCTTCAAAACTGGGTTCATTTTCATCAAAAATGATTGTTTCCCCCAAACTGGTTTCATTTTCCCCAAAATCCTTTTTTCCCCAAAAAAACTGGGTGCATTTTAACACAAAACATGTTTTCCCCTCCAAAATGTGTTCATTTTCCCCAAAATCAGTTTTTTCCCCCATACCTGGTTGATTTCCCCAAAATCGGGTTTTTTCCCCCAAAACTGTGTTCACTTACCCCAAAGTCGGATTTTTTCCTCCCAAGCAGAGTTGATTTTCCCCAAAGTCAGGTTTTTTTCGAGCAAAACTCGGTTCATTTCCCTACAAGTTTGTTCCCCCCCCAAACTCTGTTGATTTTCCCAAAAATTCGGGTTTTTTACCCCATTACTGGGTTCATTTTCCCCAAAATATTTTTTCCCCCAAAACTGGGATCATTTTCCTTAAAAATGGATATTTCCCCAAAAATTGGGTTCATTTTCCGCATAATCAGCATTTTTTCCTCCAAAACTAGGTTCATTTTCCACAAAATCTCTATTAACCCCCAAAACTGGGTACATTTTCACACAAATCAGGTTGTCCCCTCCAAACTGATTTCATTTTCCTCAAAATCTTCTATTTCCACTCCGCACTTGGTTCATTTTCCCCAAAATCAGGATTTTTCCCCATTACTGGGTTCATATTCCCCAAAATAATATTTTCCCCCCTAAAACTGGGTTCATTTTCCCCAAAGTCGGATTTTTTCCTCCCAAACTGGGTTGATTTTCCCCAAAGTCGGTTTTCTTCGAGCAAAACTCGATTCATTTCCTTACAAGTTTGTTTCCCTCCCCCAAACACTGTTCATTTTCCCAAAAATTCGGGTTTTTTAACCCATTACTGGGTTCATTTTCCCCAAAATGATTTTTTTCCCCAAAACTGGGATCATTTTCCTTAAAAATGGATTTTTCCCCAAAAATTGGGTTCATTTTCCGCATAATCAGCATTTTTTCCTCTAAAACTAGGTTCATTTTCCAAAAGATCCCTATTGACCCCCAAAACTGGGTACATTTTCACACAAATCAGGTTGTCCCCTCCAAACTGATTTCATTTTCCTCAAAATCTTCTATTTCCACTCCGCACTTTATTCATTTTCCCCAAAATCAGGATTTTTCCCCATTACTGGGTTCATTTTCCCCAAAATAATTTTTTCCCCAAAAAAACTGGGTTCATTTTCCCCAAAATATGTTTTTTCCACGAAAACTGGGGTTATTTCCCTACATATCGGGTTTTCCCCACCAAATTGTATTCATTTTCCCCGACATATGGATTTTTGAACCAGTTACTGGCTTTATTTCCCCAAAATCTTTTTTTTCCTTCAAAACTGGGTTCATTTTCATCAAAAATGATTGTTTCCCCCCAAACTGGTTTCATTTTCCCCATAATCAGGTTTTTACCCCATTACAGGGTTCATTTTCCCCAAAATAATTTTTCCCCCCCCAAAACTGTGTTAATTTTCCCCAAAATATGTTTTTTCCACCAAAACTGGGTTCATTTCCCTACATATCAGGTTTTTCCCACCAAATTGTATTCATTTTCCCCGACATATGGATTTTTGAACCAGTTACTTGCTTTATTTCCCCAAAATCTTTTTTTTCCTTCAAAACTGGGTTCATTTTCATCAAAAATGATTGTTTCCCCCCAAACTGGTTTCATTTTCCCCAAAATCCTTTTTTCCCCCAAAAAACTGGGTGCATTTTAACACAAATCAAGTTTTCCCCTCCAAAATGTGTTCATTTTCCCCAAAATCAGATTTACTCCCCGATACCTGGTTGATTTCCCCAAAATCGGGTTTTTTCCCCCAAAACTGTGTTCACTTACCCCAAAGTCGGATTTTTTCCTCCCAAGCAGAGTTGATTTTCCCCAAAGTCGGGGTTTTTCGAGCAAAACTCGGTTCATTTCCCTACAAGTTTGTTCCCCCCCCAAACTCTGTTGATTTTCCCAAAAATTCGGGTTTTTTACCCGATTACTGGCTTCATTTTCCCCAAAACATTTTTTTCCCCAAAACTGGGATCATTTTCCTTAAAAATGGATATTTCCCCAAAAATTGGGTTCATTATCCGCATAATCAGCATTTTTTCCTCCAAAACTAGGTTCATTTTCCACAAAATCCCTATTAACCCCCAAAACTGGGTACATTTTCACACAAATCAGGTTGTCCCCTCCAAACTGATTTCATTTTCCTCAAAATCTTCTATTTCCACTCCGCACTTGGTTCATTTTCCCCAAAATCAGGATTTTTCCCCATTACTGGGTTCTTATTCCCCAAAATAATATTTTCCCCCCTAAAACTGGGTTCATTTTCCCCAAAGTCGGATTTTTTCCTCCCAAACTGGGTTGATTTTCCTCAAAGTCGGTTTTCTTCGAGCAAAACTCGATTCATTTCCCTACAAGTTTGTTTCCCTCCCCCAAACACTGTTCATTTTCCCAAAAATTCGGGTTTTTTAACCCATTACTGGGTTCATTTTCCCCAAAATAATTTTTTTCCCCAAAACTGGGATCATTTTCCTTAAAAATGGATTTTTCCCCAAAAATTGGGTTCATTTTCCGCATAATCAGCATTTTTTCCTCCAAAACTAAGTTCATTTTCCAAAAGATCCCTATTAACCCCCAAAACTGGGTACATTTTCACACAAATCAGGTTGTCCCCTCCAAACTGATTTCATTTTCCTCAAAATCAACTCTTTCCACTCCGCACTTGGTTCATTTTCCCCATAATCAGGATTTTACCCCATTACAGGGTTCATTTTCCCCAAAATAATTTTTTCCCCCAAAAAACTGGGTTCATTTTCCCCAAAATATGTTTTTTCCACCAAAACTGGGTTCATTTCCCTACATATCGGGTTTTCCCCACCAAATTGTATTCATTTTCCCCGACATATGGATTTTTGAAACAGTTACTGGCTTTATTTCCCAAAAATCTTTTTTTTTCCTTCAAAACTGGGTTCATTTTCATCAAAAATGATTGTTTCCCCCAAACTGGTTTCATTTTCCCCAAAATCCTTTTTTCCCCAAAAAAACTGGGTGCATTTTAACACAAAACATGTTTTCCCCTCCAAAATGTGTTCATTTTCCCCAAAATCAGTTTTTTCCCCCATACCTGGTTGATTTCCCCAAAATCGGGTTTTTTCCCCCAAAACTGTGTTCACTTACCCCAAAGTCGGATTTTTTCCTCCCAAGCAGAGTTGATTTTCCCCAAAGTCGGGTTTTTTTCGAGCAAAACTCGGTTCATTTCCCTACAAGTTTGTTCCCCCCCCAAACTCTGTTGATTTTCCCAAAAATTCGGGTTTTTTACCCGATTACTGGCTTCATTTTCCCCAAAACATTTTTTTCCCCAAAACTGGGATCATTTTCCTTAAAAATGGATATTTCCCCAAAAATTGGGTTCATTTTCCGCATAATCAGCATTTTTTCCTCTAAAACTAGGTTCATTTTCCAAAAGATCCCTATTAACCCCCAAAACTGGGTACATTTTCACACAAATCAGGTTGTCCCCTCCAAACTGATTTCATTTTCCTCAAAATCAACTCTTTCCACTCCGCACTTGGTTCATTTTCCCCAAAATCAGGATTTTTCCCCATTACTGTGTTCATTTTCCCAAAAATAATTTTTTCCCCCCAAAACTGGGTTCATTTTCCCCAAAATATGTTTTTTCCACCAAAACTGGGTTTATTTCCCTACATATCGGGTTTTCCCCACCAAATTGTGTTTATTTTCCCCGACATATGGATTTTTGAACCAGTTACTGACTTTATTTCCCCAAAATCTTTTTTTTCCCTTCAAAACTGGGTTCATTTTTATCAAAAATGTTTGTTTCCCCCCAAACTGGTTTCATTTTCCCCATAATCAGGATTTTACCCCATTACAGGGTTCATTTTCCCCAAAATAATTTTTTCCCCAAAAAAACTGGGTTCATTTTCCCCAAAATATGTTTTTTCCACCAAAACTGGGTTCATTTCCCTACATATCGGGTTTTCCCCACCAAATTGTATTCATTTTCCCTGACATATGGTTTTTTGAACCAGTTACTGGCTTTATTACCCAAAAATCTTTTTTTTTCCTTCAAAACTGGGTTCATTTTCATCAAAAATGATTGTTTCCCCCCAAACTGGTTTCATTTTCCCCAAAATCCTTTTTTCCCCAAAAAAACTGGGTGCATTTTAACACAAATCAAGTTTTCCCCTCCAAAATGTGTTCATTTTCCCCAAAATCAGGTTTTTCCCCGATACCTGGTTGATTTCCCCAAAATCGGGTTTTTTCCCCCAAAACTGTGTTCACTTACCCCAAAGTCGGATTTTTTTCCTCCCAAGCAGAGTTGATTTTCCCCAAAGTCGGGTTTTTTTCGAGCAAAACTCGGTTCATTTCCCTACAAGTTTGTTCCCCCCCCAAACTCTGTTGATTTTCCCAAAAATTCGGGTTTTTTACCCGATTACTGGCTTCATTTTCCCCAAAACATTTTTTTCCCCAAAACTGGGATCATTTTCCTTAAAAATGGATATTTCCCCAAAAATTGGGTTCATTTTCCGCATAATCAGCATTTTTTCCTCCAAAACTAGGTTCATTTTCCACAAAATCTCTATTAACCCCCAAAACTGGGTACATTTTCACACAAATCAGGTTGTCCCCTCCAAACTGATTTCATTTTCCTCAAAATCTTCTATTTCCACTCCGCACTTGGTTCATTTTCCCCAATATCAGGGTTTTTCCCCATTACTGGGATCTTATTCCCCAAAATAATATTTTCCCCCCTAAAACTGGGTTCATTTTCCCCAAAGTCGGATTTTTTCCTCCCAAACTGGGTTGATTTTCCTCAAAGTCGGTTTTCTTCGAGCAAAACTCGATTCATTTCCCTACAAGTTTGTTTCCCCACACCAAACACTGTTCATTTTCCCAAAAATTCGGGTTTTTTACCCCATTACTGGGTTCATTTTCCCCAAAATAATTTTTTTCCCCAAAACTGGGATCATTTTCCTTAAAAATGGATTTTTCCCCAAAAATTGGGTTCATTTTCCGCATAATCAGCATTTTTTCCTCTAAAACTAGGTTCATTTTCCAAAAGATCCCTATTAACCCCCAAAACTGGGTACATTTTCACACAAATCAGGTTGTCCCCTCCAAACTGATTTCATTTTCCTCAAAATCTTCTATTTCCACTCCGCACTTGGTTCATTTTCCCCAAAATCAGGATTTTTCCCCATTACTGGGTTCTTATTCCCCAAAATAATATTTTCCCCCCTAAAACTGGGTTCATTTTCCCCAAAGTCGGATTTTTTCCTCCCAAACTGGGTTGATTTTCCTCAAAGTCGGTTTTCTTCGAGCAAAACTCGATTCATTTCCCTACAATTTTGTTTCCCTCCCCAAACACTGTTCATTTTCCCAAAAATTCGGGTTTTTTAACCCATTACTGGGTTCATTTTCCCCAAAATAATTTTTTTCCCCAAAGCTGGGATCATTTTCCTTAAAAATGGATTTTTCCCCAAAAATTGGGTTCATTTTCCGCATAATCAGCATTTTTTCCTCCAAAACTAAGTTCATTTTCCAAAAGATCCCTATTAACCCCCAAAACTGGGTACATTTTCACACAAATCAGGTTGTCCCCTCCAAACTGATTTCATTTTCCTCAAAATCAACTCTTTCCACTCCGCATTTGGTTCATTTTCCCCATAATCAGGATTTTACCCCATTACAGGATTCATTTTCCCCAAAATAATTTTTTCCCCCAAAAAACTGGGTTCATTTTCCCCAAAATATGTTTTTTCCACCAAAACTGGGTTCATTTCCCTACATATCGGGTTTTCCCCACCAAATTGTATTCATTTTCCCCGACATATGGATTTTTGAACCAGTTACTGGCTTTATTTCCCAAAAATCTTTTTTTTTCCTTCAAATCTGGGTTCATTTTCATCAAAAATGATTGTTTCCCCCCAAACTGGCTTCATTTTCCCCAAAATCCTTTTTTCCCCCAAAAAACTGGGTGCATTTTAACACAAATCATGTTTTCCCCTCCAAAATGTGTTCATTTTCCCCAAAATGAGGTTTTTCCCCCATACCTGGTTGATTTCCCCAAAATCGGGTTTTTTCCCCCAAAACTGTGTTCACTTACCCCAAAGTCGGATTTTTTCCTCCCAAGCAGAGTTCATTTTCCCCAAAGTCGGGTTTTTTTCGAGCAAAACTCGGTTCATTTCCCTACAAGTTTGTTCCCCCCCCAAACTCTGTTGATTTTCCCAAAAATTCGGGTTTTTTACCCGATTACTGGCTTCATTTTCCCCAAAACATTTTTTTCCCCAAAACTGGGATCATTTTCCTTAAAAATGGATATTTCCCCAAAAATTGGGTTCATTTTCCGCATAATCAGCATTTTTTCCTCCAAAACTAGGTTCATTTTCCACAAAATCTCTATTAACCCCCAAAACTGGGTACATTTTCACACAAATCAGGTTGTCCCCTCCAAACTGATTTCATTTTCCTCAAAATCTTCTATTTCCACTCCGCATTTGGTTCATTTTCCCCAATATCAGGGTTTTTCCCCATTACTGGGATCTTATTCCCCAAAATAATATTTTCCCCCCTAAAACTGGGTTCATTTTCCCCAAAGTCGGATTTTTTCCTCCCAAACTGGGTTGATTTTCCTCAAAGTCGGTTTTCTTCGAGCAAAACTCGATTCATTTCCCTACAAGTTTGTTTCCCCACACCAAACACTGTTCATTTTCCCAAAAATTCGGGTTTTTTACCCCATTACTGGGTTCATTTTCCCCAAAATAATTTTTTTCCCCAAAACTGGGATCATTTTCCTTAAAAATGGATTTTTCCCCAAAAATTGGGTTCATTTTCCGCATAATCAGCATTTTTTCCTCTAAAACTAGGTTCATTTTCCAAAAGATCCCTATTAACCCCCAAAACTGGGTACATTTTCACACAAATCAGGTTGTCCCCTCCAAACTGATTTCATTTTCCTCAAAATCTTCTATTTCCACTCCGCACTTGATTCATTTTCCCCAAAATCAGGATTTTTCCCCATTACTGGGTTCATTTTCCCCAAAATAATTTTTTCCCCCAAAAAACTGGGTTCATTTTCCCCAAAATATGTTTTTTCCACGAAAACTGGGGTTATTTCCCTACATATCGTGTTTTCCCCACCAAATTGTATTCATTTTCCCCGACATATGGATTTTTGAACCAGTTACTGGCTTTATTTCCCCAAAATCTTTTTTTTCCTTCAAAACTGGGTTCATTTTCATCAAAAATGATTGTTTCCCCCCAAACTGGTTTCATTTTCCCCATAATCAGGTTTTTACCCCATTACAGGGTTCATTTTCCCCAAAATAATTTTTCCACCCCCAAAACTGTGTTAATTTTCCCCAAAATATGTTTTTTCCACCAAAACTGGGTTCATTTCCCTACATATCAGGTTTTCACCACCAAATTGTATTCATTTTCCCCGACATATAGATTTTTGAACCAGTTACTGGCTTTATTTCCCAAAAATCTTTTTTTTTCCTTCAAAACGGGGTTCATTTTCATCAAAAATGATTGTTTCCCCCCAAACTGGTTTCATTTTCCCAAAATCCTTTTTTCCCCAAAAAACTGGGTGCATTTTAACACAAATCATGTTTTCCCCTCCAAAATGTGTTCATTTTCCCCAAAATCAGGTTTTTCCCCCATACCTGGTTGATTTCCCCAAAATCGGGTTTTTTCCCCCAAAACTGTGTTCACTTACCCCAAAGTCGGATTTTTTCCTCCCAAGCAGAGTTGATTTTCCCCAAAGTCGGGTTTTTTTCGAGCAAAACTCGGTTCATTTCCCTACAAGTTTGTTCCCCCCCCAAACTCTGTTGATTTTCCCAAAAATTCGGGTTTTTTACCCGATTACTGGCTTCATTTTCCCCAAAACATTTTTTTCCCCAAAACTGGGATCATTTTCCTTAAAAATGGATATTTCCCCAAAAATTGGGTTCATTTTCCGCATAATCAGCATTTTTTCCTCTAAAACTAGGTTCATTTTCCACAAAATCTCTATTAACCCCCAAAACTGGGTACATTTTCACACAAATCAGGTTGTCCCCTCCAAACTGATTTCATTTTCATCAAAATCTTCTATTTCCACTCCGCACTTGGTTCATTTTCCCCAAAATCAGGATTTTTCCCCATTACTGGGTTCATATTCCCCAAAATAATATTTTCCCCCCTAAAACTGGGTTCATTTTCCCCAAAGTCGGATTTTTTCCTCCCAAACTGGGTTGATTTTCCCCAAAGTCGGTTTTCTTCGAGCAAAACTCGATTCATTTCCTTACAAGTTTGTTTCCCTCCCCCAAACACTGTTCATTTTCCCAAAAATTCGGGTTTTTTAACCCATTACTGGGTTCATTTTCCCCAAAATGATTTTTTTCCCCAAAACTGGGATCATTTTCCTTAAAAATGGATTTTTCCCCAAAAATTGGGTTCATTTTCCGCATAATCAGCATTTTTTCCTCTAAAACTAGGTTCATTTTCCAAAAGATCCCTATTGACCCCCAAAACTGGGTACATTTTCACACAAATCAGGTTGTCCCCTCCAAACTGATTTCATTTTCCTCAAAATCTTCTATTTCCACTCCGCACTTGGTTCATTTTCCCCAAAATCAGGATTTTTCCCCATTACTGGGTTCATTTTCCCCAAAATAATATTTTCCCCCCTAAAACTGGGTTCATTTTCCCCAAAGTCGGATTTTTTCCTCCCAAACTGGGTTGATTTTCCTCAAAGTCGGTTTTCTTCGAGCAAAACTCGATTCATTTCCCTACAAGTTTGTTTCCCTCCCCCAAACACTGTTCATTTTCCCAAAAATTCGGGTTTTTTACCCCATTACTGGGTTCATTTTCCCCAAAATAATTTTTTTCCCCAAAACTGGGATCATTTTCCTTAAAAATGGATTTTTCCCCAAAAATTGGGTTCATTTTCCGCATAATCAGCATTTTTTCCTCCAAAACTAAGTTCATTTTCCAAAAGATCCCTATTAACCCCCAAAACTGGGTACATTTTCACACAAATCAGGTTGTCCCCTCCAAACTGATTTCATTTTCCTCAAAATCAACTCTTTCCACTCCGCACTTGGTTCATTTTCCCCAAAATCAGGATTTTTCCCCATTACTGTGTTCATTTTCCCAAAAATAATTTTTCCCCCCAAAACTGGGTTCATTTTCCCCAAAATATGTTTTTTCCACCAAAACTGGGTTTATTTCCCTACATATCGGGTTTTCCCCACCAAATTGTGTTTATTTTCCCCGACATATGGATTTTTGAACCAGTTACTGACTTTATTTCCCCAAAATCTTTTTTTTCCCTTCAAAACTGGGTTCATTTTTATCAAAAATGTTTGTTTCCCCCCAAACTGGTTTCATTTTCCCCATAATCAGGATTTTACCCCATTACAGGGTTCATTTTCCCCAAAATAATTTTTTCCCCAAAAAAACTGGGTTCATTTTCCCCAAAATATGTTTTTTCCACCAAAACTGGGTTCATTTCCCTACATATCGGGTTTTCCCCACCAAATTGTATTCATTTTCCCTGACATATGGTTTTTTGAACCAGTTACTGGCTTTATTACCCAAAAATCTTTTTTTTTCCTTCAAAACTGGGTTCATTTTCATCAAAAATGATTGTTTCCCCCCAAACTGGTTTCATTTTCCCCAAAATCCTTTTTTCCCCAAAAAAACTGGGTGCATTTTAACACAAATCAAGTTTTCCCCTCCAAAATGTGTTCATTTTCCCCAAAATCAGGTTTTTCCCCCATACCTGGTTGATTTCCCCAAAATCGGGTTTTTTCCCCCAAAACTGTGTTCACTTACCCCAAAGTCGGATTTTTTTCCTCCCAAGCAGAGTTGATTTTCCCCAAAGTCGGGTTTTTTTCGAGCAAAACTCGGTTCATTTCCCTACAAGTTTGTTCCCCCCCCAAACTCTGTTGATTTTCCCAAAAATTCGGGTTTTTTACCCGATTACTGGCTTCATTTTCCCCAAAACATTTTTTTCCCCAAAACTGGGATCATTTTCCTTAAAAATGGATATTTCCCCAAAAATTGGGTTCATTTTCCGCATAATCAGCATTTTTTCCTCCAAAACTAGGTTCATTTTCCACAAAATCTCTATTAACCCCCAAAACTGGGTACATTTTCACACAAATCAGGTTGTCCCCTCCAAACTGATTTCATTTTCCTCAAAATCTTCTATTTCCACTCCGCACTTGGTTCATTTTCCCCAAAATCAGGATTTTTCCCCATTACTGGGTTCATATTCCCCAAAATAATATTTTCCCCCCTAAAACTGGGTTCATTTTCCCCAAAGTCGGATTTTTTCCTCCCAAACTGGGTTGATTTTCCTCAAAGTCGGTTTTCTTCGAGCAAAACTCGATTCATTTCCCTACAAGTTTGTTTCCCCACACCAAACACTGTTCATTTTCCCAAAAATTCGGGTTTTTTACCCCATTACTGGGTTCATTTTCCCCAAAATAATTTTTTTCCCCAAAACTGGGATCATTTTCCTTAAAAATGGATTTTTCCCCAAAAATTGGGTTCATTTTCCGCATAATCAGCATTTTTTCCTCTAAAACTAGGTTCATTTTCCAAAAGATCCCTATTAACCCCCAAAACTGGGTACATTTTCACACAAATCAGGTTGTCCCCTCCAAACTGATTTCATTTTCCTCAAAATCTTCTATTTCCACTCCGCACTTGGTTCATTTTCCCCAAAATCAGGATTTTTCCCCATTACTGGGTTCTTATTCCCCAAAATAATATTTTCCCCCCTAAAACTGGGTTCATTTTCCCCAAAGTCGGATTTTTTCCTCCCAAACTGGGTTGATTTTCCTCAAAGTCGGTTTTCTTCGAGCAAAACTCGATTCATTTCCCTACAATTTTGTTTCCCTCCCCCAAACACTGTTCATTTTCCCAAAAATTCGGGTTTTTTAACCCATTACTGGGTTCATTTTCCCCAAAATAATTTTTTTCCCCAAAGCTGGGATCATTTTCCTTAAAATGGATTTTTCCCCAAAAATTGGGTTCATTTTCCGCATAATCAGCATTTTTTCCTCCAAAACTAAGTTCATTTTCCAAAAGATCCCTATTAACCCCCAAAACTGGGTACATTTTCACACAAATCAGGTTGTCCCCTCCAAACTGATTTCATTTTCCTCAAAATCAACTCTTTCCACTCCGCACTTGGTTCATTTTCCCCATAATCAGGATTTTACCCCATTACAGGATTCATTTTCCCCAAAATAATTTTTTCCCCAAAAAAACTGGGTTCATTTTCCCCAAAATATGTTTTTTCCACCAAAACTGGGTTCATTTCCCTACATATCGGGTTTTCCCCACCAAATTGTATTCATTTTCCCCGACATATGGATTTTTGAAACAGTTACTGGCTTTATTTCCCAAAAATCTTTTTTTTTCCTTCAAAACTGGGTTCATTTTCATCAAAAATGATTGTTTCCCCCAAACTGGTTTCATTTTCCCCAAAATCCTTTTTTCCCCAAAAAAACTGGGTGCATTTTAACACAAATCATGTTTTCCCCTCCAAAATGTGTTCATTTTCCCCAAAATCAGTTTTTTCCCCCATACCTGGTTGATTTCCCCAAAATCGGGTTTTTTCCCCCAAAACTGTGTTCACTTACCCCAAAGTCGGATTTTTTCCTCCCAAGCAGAGTTGATTTTCCCCAAAGTCAGGTTTTTTTCGAGCAAAACTCGGTTCATTTCCCTACAAGTTTGTTCCCCCTCCAAACTCTGTTGATTTTCCCAAAAATTCGGGTTTTTTACCCGATTACTGGCTTCATTTTCCCCAAAACATTTTTTTCCCCAAAACTGGGATCATTTTCCTTAAAAATGGATATTTCCCCAAAAATTGGGTTCATTTTCCGCATAATCAGCATTTTTTCCTCTAAAACTAGGTTCATTTTCCACAAAATCTCTATTAACCCCCAAAACTGGGTACATTTTCACACAAATCAGGTTGTCCCCTCCAAACTGATTTCATTTTCATCAAAATCTTCTATTTCCACTCCGCACTTGGTTCATTTTCCCCAAAATCAGGATTTTTCCCCATTACTGGGTTCATATTCCCCTAAATAATATTTTCCCCCCTAAAACTGGGTTCATTTTCCCCAAAGTCGGATTTTTTCCTCCCAAACTGGGTTGATTTTCCCCAAAGTCGGTTTTCTTCGAGCAAAACTCGATTCATTTCCTTACAAGTTTGTTTCCCTCCCCCAAACACTGTTCATTTTCCCAAAAATTCGGGTTTTTTAACCCATTACTGGGTTCATTTTCCCCAAAATGATTTTTTTCCCCAAAACTGGGATCATTTTCCTTAAAAATGGATTTTTCCCCAAAAATTGGGTTCATTTTCCGCATAATCAGCATTTTTTCCTCCAAAACTAAGTTCATTTTCCAAAAGATCCCTATTAACCCCCAAAACTGGGTACATTTTCACACAAATCAGGTTGTCCCCTCCAAACTGATTTCATTTTCCTCAAAATCAACTCTTTCCACTCCGCACTTGGTTCATTTTCCCCAAAATCAGGATTTTTCCCCATTACTGTGTTCATTTTCCCAAAAATAATTTTTTCCCCCCAAAACTGGGTTCATTTTCCCCAAAATATGTTTTTTCCACCAAAACTGGGTTTATTTCCCTACATATCGGGTTTTCCCCACCAAATTGTGTTTATTTTCCCCGACATATGGATTTTTGAACCAGTTACTGACTTTATTTCCCCAAAATCTTTTTTTTCCCTTCAAAACTGGGTTCATTTTTATCAAAAATGTTTGTTTCCCCCCAAACTGGTTTCATTTTCCCCATAATCAGGATTTTACCCCATTACAGGGTTCATTTTCCCCAAAATAATTTTCCCCCCCCCAAAACTGTGTTAATTTTCCCCAAAATATGTTTTTTCCACCAAAACTGGGTTCATTTCCCTACATATCAGGTTTTCCCCACCAAATTGTATTCATTTTCCCCGACATATGGATTTTTGAACCAGTTACTTGCTTTATTTCCCAAAAATCTTTTTTTTCCTTCAAAACTGGGTTCATTTTCATCAAAAATGATTGTTTCCCCCCAAACTGGTTTCATTTTCCCCAAAATCCTTTTTTCCCCAAAAAAACTGGGTGCATTTTAACACAAATCAAGTTTTCCCCTCCAAAATGTGTTCATTTTCCCCAAAATCAGGTTTACTCCCCGATACCTGGTTGATTTCCCCAAAATCGGGTTTTTTCCCCCAAAACTGTGTTCACTTACCCCAAAGTCGGATTTTTTCCTCCCAAGCAGAGTTGATTTTCCCCAAAGTCGGGTTTTTTCGAGCAAAACTCGGTTCATTTCCCTACAAGTTTGTTCCCCCCGAAACTCTGTTGATTTTCCCAAAAATTCGGGTTTTTTACCCGATTACTGGCTTCATTTTCCCCAAAACATTTTTTTCCCCAAAACTGGGATCATTTTCCTTAAAAATGGATATTTCCCCAAAAATTGGGTTCATTTTCCGCATAATCAGCATTTTTTTCCTCCAAAACTAGGTTCATTTTCCACAAAATCCCTATTAACCCCCAAAACTGGGTACATTTTCACACAAATCAGGTTGTCCCCTCCAAACTGATTTAATTTTCCTCAAAATCTTCTATTTCCACTCCGCACTTGGTTCATTTTCCCCAAAATCAGGGTTTTTCCCCATTACTGGGTTCTTATTCCCCAAAATAATATTTTCCCCCCTAAAACTGGGTTCATTTTCCCCAAAGTCGGATTTTTTCCTCCCAAACTGGGTTGATTTTCCTCAAAGTCGGTTTTCTTCGAGCAAAACTCGATTCATTTCCCTACAAGTTTGTTTCCCTCCCCCAAACACTGTTCATTTTCCCAAAAATTCGGGTTTTTTACCCCATTACTGGGTTCATTTTCCCCAAAATAATTTTTTTCCCCAAAACTGGGATCATTTTCCTTAAAAATGGATTTTTCCCCAAAAATTGGGTTCATTTTCCGCATAGTCAGCATTTTTTCCTCCAAAACTAAGTTCATTTTCCAAAAGATCCCTATTAACCCCCAAAACTGGGTACATTTTCACACAAATCAGGTTGTCCCCTCCAAACTGATTTCATTTTCCTCAAAATCAACTCTTTCCACTCCGCACTTGGTTCATTTTCCCCAAAATCAGGATTTTTCCCCATTACTGGGTTCATTTTCCCAAAAATAATTTTTTCCCCCCAAAACTGGGTTCATTTTCCCCAAAATAGCTTTTTTCCACCAAAACTGGGTTTATTTCCCTACATATCGGGTTTTCCCCACCAAATTGTGTTCATTTTCCCCGACATATGGATTTTTGAAACAGTTACTGACTTCATTTCCCCAAAATCTTTTTTTTTCCCTTCAAAACTGGGTTCATTTTTATCAAAAATGTTTGTTTCCCCCCAAACTGGTTTCATTTTCCCCATAATCAGGATTTTACCCCATTACAGGGTTCATTTTCCCCAAAATAATTTTTTCCCCCAAAAAACTGGGTTCATTTTCCCCAAAATATGTTTTTTCCACCAAAACTGGGTTCATTTCCCTACATATCGGGTTTTCCCCACCAAATTGTATTCATTTTCCCCGACATATGGATTTTTGAACCAGTTACTGGCTTTATTTCCCAAAAATCTTTTTTTTTCCTTCAAATCTGTGTTCATTTTCATCAAAAATGATTGTTTCCCCCCAAACTGGCTTCATTTTCCCCAAAATCCTTTTTTCCCCCCAAAAACTGGGTGCATTTTAACACAAATCATGTTTTCCCCTCCAAAATGTGTTCATTTTCCCCAAAATCAGGTTTTTCCCCCATACCTGGTTGATTTCCCCAAAATCGGGTTTTTTCCCCCAAAACTGTGTTCACTTACCCCAAAGTCGGATTTTTTCCTCCCAAGCAGAGTTGATTTTCCCCAAAGTCGGGTTTTTTTCGAGCAAAACTCGGTTCATTTCCCTACAAGTTTGTTCCCCCCCCAAACTCTGTTGATTTTCCCAAAAATTCGGGTTTTTTACCCGATTACTGGCTTCATTTTCCCCAAAACATTTTTTTCCCCAAAACTGGGATCATTTTCCTTAAAAATGGATATTTCCCCAAAAATTGGGTTCATTTTCCGCATAATCAGCATTTTTTCCTCCAAAACTAGGTTCATTTTCCACAAAATCTCTATTAACCCCCAAAACTGGGTACATTTTCACACAAATCAGGTTGTCCCCTCCAAACTGATTTCATTTTCCTCAAAATCTTCTATTTCCACTCCGCATTTGGTTCATTTTCCCCAATATCAGGGTTTTTCCCCATTACTGGGATCTTATTCCCCAAAATAATATTTTCCCCCCTAAAACTGGGTTCATTTTCCCCAAAGTCGGATTTTTTCCTCCCAAACTGGGTTGATTTTCCTCAAAGTCGGTTTTCTTCGAGCAAAACTCGATTCATTTCCCTACAAGTTTGTTTCCCCACACCAAACACTGTTCATTTTCCCAAAAATTCGGGTTTTTTACCCCATTACTGGGTTCATTTTCCCCAAAATAATTTTTTTCCCCAAAACTGGGATCATTTTCCTTAAAAATGGATTTTTCCCCAAAAATTCGGTTCATTTTCCGCATAATCAGCATTTTTTCCTCTAAAACTAGGTTCATTTTCCAAAAGATCCCTATTAACCCCCAAAACTGGGTACATTTTCACACAAATCAGGTTGTCCCCTCCAAACTGATTTCATTTTCCTCAAAATCTTCTATTTCCACTCCGCACTTGATTCATTTTCCCCAAAATCAGGATTTTTCCCCATTACTGGGTTCATTTTCCCCAAAATAATTTTTTCCCCCAAAAAACTGGGTTCATTTTCCCCAAAATATGTTTTTTCCACGAAAACTGGGGTTATTTCCCTACATATCGTGTTTTCCCCACCAAATTGTATTCATTTTCCCCGACATATGGATTTTTGAACCAGTTACTGGCTTTATTTCCCCAAAATCTTTTTTTTCCTTCAAAACTGGGTTCATTTTCATCAAAAATGATTGTTTCCCCCCAAACTGGTTTCATTTTCCCCATAATCAGGTTTTTACCCCATTACAGGGTTCATTTTCCCCAAAATAATTTTTCCACCCCCATAACTGTGTTAATTTTCCCCAAAATATGTTTTTTCCACCAAAACTGGGTTCATTTCCCTACATATCAGGTTTTCACCACCAAATTGTATTCATTTTCCCCGACATATAGATTTTTGAACCAGTTACTGGCTTTATTTCCCAAAAATCTTTTTTTTTCCTTCAAAACGGGGTTCATTTTCATCAAAAATGATTGTTTCCCCCCAAACTGGTTTCATTTTCCCCAAAATCCTTTTTTCCCCAAAAAACTGGGTGCATTTTAACACAAATCATGTTTTCCCCTCCAAAATGTGTTCATTTTCCCCAAAATCAGGTTTTTCCCCCATACCTGGTTGATTTCCCCAAAATCGGGTTTTTTCCCCCAAAACTGTGTTCACTTACCCCAAAGTCGGATTTTTTCCTCCCAAGCAGAGTTGATTTTCCCCAAAGTCGGGTTTTTTTCGAGCAAAACTCGGTTCATTTCCCTACAAGTTTGTTCCCCCCCCAAACTCTGTTGATTTTCCCAAAAATTCGGGTTTTTTACCCGATTACTGGCTTCATTTTCCCCAAAACATTTTTTTCCCCAAAACTGGGATCATTTTCCTTAAAAATGGATATTTCCCCAAAAATTGGGTTCATTTTCCGCATAATCAGCATTTTTTCCTCCAAAACTAGGTTCCTTTTCCAAAAGATCCCTATTGACCCCCAAAACTGGGTACATTTTCACACAAATCAGGTTGTCCTTTCCAAACTGATTTCATTTTCCTCAAAATCTTCTATTTCCACTCCGCACTTGGTTCATTTTCCCCAAAATCAGGATTTTTCCCCATTACTGGGTTCATTTTCCCCAAAATAATTTTTTCCCCCAAAAAACTGGGTTAATTTTCCCCAAAATATGTTTTTTCCACGAAAACTGGGTTCATTTCCCTACATATCGGGTTTTCCCCACCAAATTGTATTCATTTTCCCCGACATATGGATTTTTGAACCAGTTACTGGCTTTATTTCCCCAAAATCTTTTTTTTCCTTCAAAACTGGGTTCATTTTCATCAAAAATGATTGTTTCCCCCCAAACTGGTTTCATTTTCCCCATAATCAGGTTTTTACCCCATTACAGGGTTCATTTTCCCCAAAATAATTTTTCCCCCCCCAAAACTGTGTTAATTTTCCCAAAATATGTTTTTTCCACCAAAACTGGGTTCATTTCCCTACATATCAGGTTTTCCCCACCAAATTGTATTCATTTTCCCCGACATATGGATTTTTGAACCAGTTACTTGCTTTATTTCCCAAAAATCTTTTTTTTCCTTCAAAACTGGGTTCATTTTCATCAAAAATGATTGTTTCCCCCCAAACTGGTTTCATTTTCCCCAAAATCCTTTTTTCCCCAAAAAAACTGGGTGCATTTTAACACAAATCAAGTTTTCCCCTCCAAAATGTGTTCATTTTCCCCAAAATCAGGTTTACTCCCCGATACCTGGTTGATTTCCCCAAAATCGGGTTTTTTCCCCCAAAACTGTGTTCACTTACCCCAAAGTCGGATTTTTTCCTCCCAAGCAGAGTTGATTTTCCCCAAAGTCGGGTTTTTTCGAGCAAAACTCGGTTCATTTCCCTACAAGTTTGTTCCCCCCCAAACTCTGTTGATTTTCCCAAAAATTCGGGTTTTTTACCCGATTACTGGCTTCATTTTCCCCAAAACATTTTTTTCCCCAAAACTGGGATCATTTTCCTTAAAAATGGATATTTCCCCAAAAATTGGGTTCATTTTCCGCATAATCAGCATTTTTTTCCTCCAAAACTAGGTTCATTTTCCACAAAATCCCTATTAACCCCCAAAACTGGGTACATTTTCACACAAATCAGGTTGTCCCCTCCAAACTGATTTAATTTTCCTCAAAATCTTCTATTTCCACTCCGCACTTGGTTCATTTTCCCCAAAATCAGGATTTTTCCCCATTACTGGGTTCTTATTCCCCAAAATAATATTTTCCCCCCTAAAACTGGGTTCATTTTCCCCAAAGTCGGATTTTTTCCTCCCAAACTGGGTTGATTTTCCTCAAAGTCGGTTTTCTTCGAGCAAAACTCGATTCATTTCCCTACAAGTTTGTTTCCCTCCCCCAAACACTGTTCATTTTCCCAAAAATTCGGGTTTTTTACCCCATTACTGGGTTCATTTTCCCCAAAATGATTTTTTTCCCCAAAACTGGGATCATTTTCCTTAAAAATGGATTTTTCCCCAAAAATTGGGTTCATTTTCCGCATAATCAGCATTTTTTCCTCTAAAACTAGGTTCATTTTCCAAAAGATCCCTATTGACCCCCAAAACTGGGTACATTTTCACACAAATCAGGTTGTCCCCTCCAAACTGATTTCATTTTCCTCAAAATCAACTCTTTCCACTCCGCACTTGGTTCATTTTCCCCAAAATCAGGATTTTTCCCCATTACTGGGTTCATTTTCCCAAAAATAATTTTTTCCCCCCAAAACTGGGTTCATTTTCCCCAAAATAGCTTTTTTCCACCAAAACTGGGTTTATTTCCCTACATATCGGGTTTTCCCCACCAAATTGTGTTCATTTTCCCCGACATATGGATTTTTGAAACAGTTACTGACTTCATTTCCCCAAAATCTTTTTTTTCCCTTCAAAACTGGGTTCATTTTTATCAAAAATGTTTGTTTCCCCCAAACTGGTTTCATTTTCCCCATAATCAGGATTTTACCCCATTACAGGGTTCATTTTCCCCAAAATAATTTTTCCCCCAAAAAACTGGGTTCATTTTCCCCAAAATATGTTTTTTCCACCAAAACTGGGTTCATTTCCCTACATATCGGGTTTTCCCCACCAAATTGTATTCATTTTCCCCGACATATGGATTTTTGAACCAGTTACAGGCTTTATTTCCCAAAAATCTTTTTTTTTCCTTCAAAACTGGGTTCATTTTCATCAAAAATGATTGTTTCCCCCCAAACTGGCTTCATTTTCCCCAAAATCCTTTTTTCCCCCAAAAAACTGGGTGCATTTTAACACAAATCATGTTTTCCCCTCCAAAATGTGTTCATTTTCCCCAAAATCAGGTTTTTCCCCATACCTGGTTGATTTCCCCAAAATCGGGTTTTTTCCCCCAAAACTGTGTTCACTTACCCCAAAGTCGGATTTTTTCCTCCCAAGCAGAGTTGATTTTCCCCAAAGTCGGGTTTTTTTTGAGCAAAACTCGGTTCATTTCCCTACAAGTTTGTTCCCCCCCCAAACTCTGTTGATTTTCCCAAAAATTCGGGTTTTTTACCCGATTACTGGCTTCATTTTCCCCAAAACATTTTTTTCCCCAAAACTGGGATCATTTTCCTTAAAAATGGATATTTCCCCAAAAATTGGGTTCATTTTCCGCATAATCAGCATTTTTTCCTTCAAAACTAGGTTCATTTTCCACAAAATCTCTATTAACCCCCAAAACTGGGTACATTTTCACACAAATCAGGTTGTCCCCTCCAAACTGATTTCATTTTCCTCAAAATCTTCTATTTCCACTCCGCACTTGGTTCATTTTCCCCAAAATCAGGATTTTTCCCCATTACTGGGTTCTTATTCCCCAAAATAATATTTTCCCCCCTAAAACTGGGTTCATTTTCCCCAAAGTCGGATTTTTTCCTCCCAAACTGGGTTGATTTTCCTCAAAGTCGGTTTTCTTCGAGCAAAACTCGATTCATTTCCCTACAAGTTTGTTTCCCTCCCCCAAACACTGTTCATTTTCCCAAAAATTCGGGTTTTTTACCCCATTACTGGGTTCATTTTCCCCAAAATAATTTTTTTCCCCAAAGCTGGGATCATTTTCCTTAAAAATGGATTTTTCCCCAAAAATTGGGTTCATTTTCCGCATAATCAGCATTTTTTCCTCCAAAACTAAGTTCATTTTCCAAAAGATCCCTATTAACCCCCAAAACTGGGTACATTTTCACACAAATCAGGTTGTCCCCTCCAAACTGATTTCATTTTCCTCAAAATCAACTCTTTCCACTCCGCACTTGGTTCATTTTCCCCATAATCAGGATTTTACCCCATTACAGGGTTCATTTTCCCCAAAATAATTTTTTCCCCCAAAAAACTGGGTTCATTTTCCCCAAAATATGTTTTTTCCACCAAAACTGGGTTCATTTCCCTACATATCGGGTTTTCCCCACCAAATTCTATTCATTTTCCCTGACATATGGGTTTTTGAACCAGTTACTGGCTTTATTTCCCAAAAATCTTTTTTTTTCCTTCAAAACTGGGTTCATTTTCATCAAAAATGATTGTTTCCCCCCAAACTGGTTTCATTTTCCCCAAAATCCTTTTTTCCCAAAAAAAACTGGGTGCATTTTAACACAAATCAAGTTTTCCCCTCCAAAATGTGTTCATTTTCCCCAAAATCAGGTTTACTCCCCGATACCTGGTTGATTTCCCCAAAATCGGGTTTTTTCCCCCAAAACTGTGTTCACTTACCCCAAAGTCGGATTTTTTCCTCCCAAGCAGAGTTGATTTTCCCCAAAGTCGGGTTTTTTCGAGCAAAACTCGGTTCATTTCCCTACAAGTTTGTTCCCCCCCAAACTCTGTTGATTTTCCCAAAAATTCGGTTTTTTTACCCGATTACTGGCTTCATTTTCCCCAAAACATTTTTTTCCCCAAAACTGGGATCATTTTCCTTAAAAATGGATATTTCCCCAAAAATTGGGTTCAATTTCCGCATAATCAGCATTTTTTCCTCCAAAACTAGGTTCATTTTCCACAAAATCCCTATTAACCCCCAAAACTGGGTACATTTTCACACAAATCAGGTTGTCCCCTCCAAACTGATTTCATTTTCCTCAAAATCTTCTATTTCCACTCCGCACTTGGTTCATTTTCCCCAAAATCAGGATTTTTCCCCATTACTGGGTTCTTATTCCCCAAAATAATATTTTCCCCCCTAAAACTGGGTTCATTTTCCCCAAAGTCGGATTTTTTCCTCCCAAACTGGGTTGATTTTCCTCAAAGTCGGTTTTCTTCGAGCAAAACTCGATTCATTTCCCTACAAGTTTGTTTCCCTCCCCCAAACACTGTTCATTTTCCCAAAAATTCGGGTTTTTTACCCCATTACTGGGTTCATTTTCCCCAAAATAATTTTTTTCCCCAAAACTGGGATCATTTTCCTTAAAAATGGATTTTTCCCCAAAAATTGGGTTCATTTTCCGCATAATCAGCATTTTTTCCTCCAAAACTAAGTTCATTTTCCAAAAGATCCCTATTAACCCCCAAAACTGGGTACATTTTCACACAAATCAGGTTGTCCCCTCCAAACTGATTTCATTTTCCTCAAAATCAACTCTTTCCACTCCGCACTTGGTTCATTTTCCCCAAAATCAGGATTTTACCCCATTACAGGGTTCATTTTCCCCAAAATAATTTTTTCCCCCAAAAAACTGGTTTCATTTTCCCCAAAATATGTTTTTTCCACCAAAACTGGGTTCATTTCTCTACATATCGGGTTTTCCCCACCAAATTGTATTCATTTTCCCCGACATATGGATTTTTGAAACAGTTACTGGCTTTATTTCCCAAAAATCTTTTTTTTTCCTTCAAAACTGGGTTCATTTTCATCAAAAATGATTGTTTCCCCCCAAAATGGTTTCATTTTCCCCAAAATCCTTTTTTCCCCAAAAAAACTGGGTGCATTTTAACACAAATCATGTTTTCCCCTCCAAAATGTGTTCATTTTCCCCAAAATCAGGTTTTTCCCCCATACCTGGTTGATTTCCCCAAAATCGGGTTTTTTCCCCCAAAACTGTGTTCACTTACCCCAAAGTCGGATTTTTTCCTCCCAAGCAGAGTTGATTTTCCCCAAAGTCGGGTTTTTTTCGAGCAAAACTCGGTTCATTTCCCTACAAGTTTGTTCCCCCCCCAAACTCTGTTGATTTTCCCAAAAATTCGGGTTTTTTACCCGATTACTGGCTTCATTTTCCCCAAAACATTTTTTTCCCCAAAACTGGGATCATTTTCCTTAAAAATGGATTTTTCCCCAAAAATTGGGTTCATTTTCCGCATAATCAGCATTTTTTCCTCTAAAACTAGGTTCATTTTCCAAAAGATCCCTATTAACCCCCAAAACTGGGTACATTTTCACACAAATCAGGTTGTCCCCTCCAAACTGATTTCATTTTCCTCAAAATCTTCTATTTCCACTCCGCACTTGGTTCATTTTCCCCAAAATCAGGATTTTTCCCCATTACTGGGTTCATTTTCCCCAAAATAATATTTTCCCCCCTAAAACTAGGTTCATTTTCCCCAAAGTCGGATTTTTTCCTCCCAAACTGGGTTGATTTTCCTCAAAGTCGGTTTTCTTCGAGCAAAACTCGATTCATTTCCCTACAAGTTTGTTTCCCTCCCCCAAACACTGTTCATTTTCCCAAAAATTCGGGTTTTTTACCCCATTACTGGGTTCATTTTCCCCAAAATAATTTTTTTCCTCAAAACTGGGATCATTTTCCTTAAAAATGGATTTTTCCCCAAAAATTGGGTTCATTTTCCGCATAATCAGCATTTTTTCCTCCAAAACTAAGTTCATTTTCCAAAAGATCCCTATTAACCCCCAAAACTGGGTACATTTTCACACAAATCAGGTTGTCCCCTCCAAACTGATTTCATTTTCCTCAAAATCTTCTATTTCCACTCCGCACTTGGTTCATTTTCCCCAAAATCAGGATTTTTCCCCATTACTGGGTTCTTATTCCCCAAAATAATATTTTCCCCCCTAAAACTGGGTTCATTTTCCCCAAAGTCGGATTTTTTCCTCCCAAACTGGGTTGATTTTCCTCAAAGTCGGTTTTCTTCGAGCAAAACTCGATTCATTTCCCTACAAGTTTGTTTCCCTCCCCCAAACACTGTTCATTTTCCCAAAAATTCGGGGTTTTTACCCCATTACTGGGTTCATTTTCCCCAAAATAATTTTTTTCCCCAAAGCTGGGATCATTTTCCTTAAAAATGGATTTTTCCCCAAAAATTGGGTTCATTTTCCGCATAATCAGCATTTTTTCCTCCAAAACTAAGTTCATTTTCCAAAAGATCCCTATTAACCCCCAAAACTGGGTACATTTTCACACAAATCAGGTTGTCCCCTCCAAACTGATTTCATTTTCCTCAAAATCAACTCTTTCCACTCCGCACTTGGTTCATTTTCCCCATAATCAGGATTTTACCCCATTACAGGGTTCATTTTCCCCAAAATAATTTTTTCCCCCAAAAAACTGGGTTCATTTTCCCCAAAATATGTTTTTTCCACCAAAACTGGGTTTATTTCCCTACATATCGGGTTTTCCCCACCAAATTGTGTTTATTTTCCCCGACATATGGATTTTTGAACCAGTTACTGACTTTATTTCCCCAAAATCTTTTTTTTCCCTTCAAAACTGGGTTCATTTTTATCAAAAATGTTTGTTTCCCCCCAAACTGGTTTCATTTTCCCCATAATCAGGATTTTACCCCATTACAGGGTTCATTTTCCCCAAAATAATTTTTTTCCCAAAAAAACTGGGTTCATTTTCCCCAAAATATGTTTTTTCCGCCAAAACTGGGTTCATTTCCCTACATATCGGGTTTTCCCCACCAAATTGTATTCATTTTCCCTGACATATGGGTTTTTGAACCAGTTACTGGCTTTATTTCCCAAAAATCTTTTTTTTTCCTTCAAAACTGGGTTCATTTTCATCAAAAATGATTGTTTCCCCCCAAACTGGTTTCATTTTCCCCAAAATCCTTTTTTCCCCAAAAAAACTGGGTGCATTTTAACACAAATCAAGTTTTCCCCTCCAAAATGTGTTCATTTTCCCCAAAATCAGGTTTTTCCCCCATACCTGGTTGATTTCCCCAAAATCGGGTTTTTTCCCCCAAAACTGTGTTCACTTACCCCAAAGTCGGATTTTTTCCTCCCAAGCAGAGTTGATTTTCCCCAAAGTCGGGTTTTTTTCGAGCAAAACTCGGTTCATTTCCCTACAAGTTTGTTCCCCCCCCAAACTCTGTTGATTTTCCCAAAAATTTGGGTTTTTTACCCGATTACTGGCTTCATTTTCCCCAAAACATTTTTTTCCCCAAAACTGGGATCATTTTCCTTAAAAATGGATATTTCCCCAAAAATTGGGTTCATTTTCCGCATAATCAGCATTTTTTCCTCCAAAACTAGGTTCATTTTCCACAAAATCTCTATTAACCCCCAAAACTGGGTACATTTTCACACAAATCAGGTTGTCCCCTCCAAACTGATTTCATTTTCATCAAAATCTTCTATTTCCACTCCGCACTTGGTTCATTTTCCCCAAAATCAGGATTTTTCCCCATTACTGGGTTCATATTCCCCAAAATAATATTTTCCCCCCTAAAACTGGGTTCATTTTCCCCAAAGTCGGATTTTTTCCTCCCAAACTGGGTTGATTTTCCCCAAAGTCGGTTTTCTTCGAGCAAAACTCGATTCATTTCCTTACAAGTTTGTTTCCCTCCCCCAAACACTGTTCATTTTCTTAAAAATTCGGGTTTTTTAACCCATTACTGGGTTCATTTTCCCCAAAATGATTTTTTTCCCCAAAACTGGGATCATTTTCCTTAAAAATGGATTTTTCCCCAAAAATTGGGTTCATTTTCCGCATAATCAGCATTTTTTCCTCTAAAACTAGGTTCATTTTCCAAAAGATCCCTATTAACCCCCAAAACTGGGTACATTTTCACACAAATCAGGTTGTCCCCTCCAAACTGATTTCATTTTCCTCAAAATCTTCTATTTCCACTCCGCACTTGGTTCATTTTCCCCAAAATCAGGATTTTTCCCCATTACTGGGTTCATTTTCCCCAAAATAATATTTTCCCCCCTAAAACTGGGTTCATTTTCCCCAAAGTCGGATTTTTTCCTCCCAAACTGGGTTGATTTTCCCCAAAGTCGGTTTTCTTCGAGCAAAACTCGATTCATTTCCCTACAAGTTTGTTTCCCTCCCCCAAACACTGTTCATTTTCCCAAAAATTCGGGTTTTTTACCCCATTACTGGGTTCATTTTCCCCAAAATAATTTTTTTCCCCAAAGCTGGGATCATTTTCCTTAAAAATGGATTTTTCCCCAAAAATTGGGTTCATTTTCCGCATAATCAGCATTTTTTCCTCCAAAACTATGTTCATTTTCCACAAAATCTCTATTAACCCCCAAAACTGGGTACATTTTCACACAAATCAGGTTGTCCCCTCCAAAGTGATTTCATTTTCCTCAAAATCAACTCTTTCCACTCCGCACTTTGTTCATTTTCCCCATAATCAGGATTTTACCCCATTACAGGGTTCATTTTCCCCAAAATAATTTTTTCCCCCCCAAAACTGGGTAAATTTTCCCCAAAATATCTTTTTTCCAGCAAAACTGGGTTCATTTCCCTACATATCGGGTTTTCCCCACCAAATTGTATTCATTTTCCCCGACATATGGATTTTTGAACCAGTTACTGGCTTTATTTCCCCAAAATATTTTTTTTCCTTCAAAACTGGGTTCATTTTCATCAAAAATGATTGTTTCCCCCCAAAATGGTTTCATTTTCCCCAAAATCCTTTTTTCCCCCAAAAAAATGGGTGCATTTTAACACAAATCAAGTTTTCCCCTCCAAAATGTGTTCATTTTCCCCAAAATCAGGTTTTTCCCCCATACCTGGTTGATTTCCCCAAAATCGGGTTTTTTCCCCCAAAACTGTGTTAACTTACCCCAAAGTCGGATTTTTTCCTCCCAAGCAGAGTTGATTTTCCCCAAAGTCGGGTTTTTTTCGAGCAAAACTCGGTTCATTTCCCTACAAGTTTGTTCCCCCCCCAAACTCTGTTGATTTTCCCAAAAATTCGGGTTTTTTACCCGATTACTGGCTTCATTTTCCCCAAAACATTTTTTTCCCCAAAACTGGGATCATTTTCCTTAAAAATGGATTTTCCCCCCAAAACTGGGTTCATTTTCCGCATAATCAGCATTTTTTCCTCCAAAACTAGGTTCATTTTCCACAAAATCCCTATTAACCCCCAAACTGGGTACATTTTCACACAAATCAGGTTGTCCCCTCCAAACTGATTTCATTTTCCTCAAAATCTTCTATTTCCTCTCCGCACTTGGTTCATTTTCCCCAAAATCTGGATTTTTCCCCATTACTGGGTTCGTTTTCCCCAAAATATATGTTTTCCACAAAACTGGGTTTATTCCCCTACAAATTGGGTTTTCCCCACCAAACTAGGTTCATTTTACCCAAAATCCGGGTTTTTTACTCAATTACTGGCTTTATTTCCACAAAATATTTTTCCCCCCCAAACTGGGCTCATTTTCCCCAAAATCAGCTTCTATCCTCCCAAACTGCGTTCATTTTCCCCAAAATCCTTTTTTCCTTCAAAACACTGGGTGCATTTTCACACAAATCAAATTTGCCCCTCCAAACAGTGTTCATTTTCCCCAAAATCAGTTTTTTTCCCCATTTCTGGGTTCATTTCCCAAAAATCGCATTTTTTCCCACAAAACTGGGTTCATTTTCCCCAAAGTCGGATTTTTTCCTCCCAAACTAGGTTGATTATCCCCAAAGTCGGTTTTGTTTCGAGCAAAACTCGGTTCATTTCCCTACAAGTAGGTTTCCCCCCCCCGAACTCTGTTGATTTTCCCAAAACTTCGGGTTTTTTAACACATTACTGGGTTCATTTTCCCCAAAATATTTCTTTTCCCCAAAACTGGGTTCATTTTCCTTAAAAATTGGATTTTCTCCCCAAAATTGGTTTCATTTCCGCATAATCAGCATTTTCCTCCTCTAAAACTAGGTTCAATTTCCACAAAAACCCTATTAACCCCCAAAACTGGGTACGTTTTCACACAAATCAGGTTGTCCCCTCCAAACTGATTTCATTTTCCTCAAAATCTTCTATTTCCACTCCGCACTTGGTTCATTTTCCCGAAAATCAGGATTTTTCCCCATTACTGGGATCATTTTCCCCAAAATAATTTTTTCCCCCCCAAAACTGGGTTCATTTTTCGCATAATCAGCATTTTTCCTCTAGAACTAGGTTCATTTTCCACAAAATCCCTATTAACCCCCCAAAATGGGTACGTTTTCACACAAATCAGGTTGTCCCCTCCAAACTGATTTCATTTTCCTCAAAATCTTCTATTTCCACTCCGCACATGGTTCAATTTCCCCAAAATCTGGATTTTTCCGCATTACTGGGTTCGTTTTCCCCAAAATATATGTTTTCCACAAAACTGGGTTTATTCCCCTACAAATTGGGTTTTCCCCACCAAACTGGGTTCATTTTCCCCAAAATCCGGGTTTTTTACTCAATTACTGGCTTTATTTCCACAAAATATTTTTCCCCCCAAACTGGGTTCATTTTCCCCAAAATATTTTTTTTCCCCAAAACTGGGTTCATTTTCCTTAAAAATGGATTTTCCCCCCAAAACTGGGTTCATTTTCCGCATAATCAGCATTTTTTCCTCCAAAACTAGGTTCATTTTCCACAAAATCCCTATTAACCCCCAAAACTGGGTACATTTTCACTCAAATCATGTTGTCCCCTCCAAATTGATTTCATTTTCCTCAAAATCTTCTATTTCCACTCCGCACTTGGTTCATTTTCCCCAAATCAGGATTTTTCCCCATTACTGGGTTCATTTTCCCCAAAATATATGTTTTCAACAAAACTGGGTTTATTCCCCTACAAATTGGGTTTTCCCCACCAAACTGGGTTCATTTTCCCCAAAATCCGGGTTTTTTACTCAATTACTGGCTTTATTTCCACAAAATATTTTTCCCCCCCAAACTCCTGCAATCCACGAGGAGGAGGTTAGAGACCTACTGAGCCGCTTGGACCCTCATAAGTCTATGGGGCCGGATGGGATCCATCCTAGGGTGCTGAGAGAGCTGGCGGATGAGCTTGCTAAGCCGCTCTCCATCATCTTTCAGCGGTCCTGGCTCTCTGGAGAGGTCCCGGAAGACTGGAAGTTGGCCAATGTGACGCCCATCCACAAGAAGGGCCGTAAGGATGATCCAGGTAATTACAGACCTGTCAGCCTGACCTCGGTCCCAGGTAAAATCATGGAGAAGATAATCCTGGGTGAAATCATGCACCACCTGCAGAACGGTCAAGAAATCAGGCCCAGCCAGCATGGATTTAGGAGGGGTAGGTCCTGCCTGACCAACCTGATCTCCTTTTACGATCATGTGACTCGCCTGGTGGATGAGAGGAAGGCTGTGGATGTGGTATACTTGGATTTCAGTAAGGCCTTTGACACGGTCCCCCACAGTAGACTCCTAGGGAAGCTGGCAGCTCGTGGCCTAGATGGGAGCACTTTGTGCTGGGTTAGGAATTGGCTGGATGGCCGAGCCCAAAGAGTGATGGTAAATGGTGTTTCATCCAGTTGGCGGCCGGTCACCAGTGGTGTCCCCCAGGGCTCGGTATTGGGTCCCGTCCTGTTTAATGTCTTTATTGACGATTTGGATGAGGGGATTGAGTCCATCATCAGCAAATTTGCAGATGATACCAAGCTGGGAGGAAGAGTTGATCTGCTAGAGGGTAGGATGGCCCTACAGAGGGACCTGGACAGATTGGAGAGCTGGGCCGATTCTAATGGGATGATGTTTAATAAGTCCAAATGTCGGGTACTTCATTTTGGACACAACAATCCCATGCAGAGCTACAGACTGGGGACAGAGTGGCTAGAGAGTAGTCAGGTAGAAAAGGACCTGGGAGTGCTGGTGGACAGGAAGCTCAACATGAGCCAGCAGTGTGCCCAGGTGGCCAAGAAGGCTAATGGAATCCTGGCCTGCATCAGGAATAGTGTAGTAAGCAGGACCAGAGAAGTTATTGTCCCCCTGTACTCGGCACTGGTCAGGCCTCACCTTGAATATTGTGTCCAGTTCTGGGTCCCTCAGTATGGGAAAGATGTTAGGATACTGGAATGTGTTCAGAGGAGGGCAACGAAGATGGTGAGGGGGCTGGAGCACAAGCCCTATGAGGAGCGACTGAGGGAATTGGGGCTGTTTAGCCTGGAGAAGAGGAGGCTCAGGGGAGACCTCATTGCTCTCTACAACTACCTAAAAGGAGGTTGTAGTCGGGCAGGGGTTGGTCTCTTCTCTCAGGTGACCAGTGGCAGAACCAGAGGGCATGGACTTAAGCTTCGTCAGGGAAAGTTTAGACTTGATGTGAGGAAAAAATTCTTCACTGAAAGGGTGATTGGCCATTGGAATGGGCTGCCCAGGAAGGTGGTGGAGTCACCGACCCTGGAGGTGTTTAAAGGGAGACTGGATGAGGCACTCAGTGCCATGGTCTAGATGATGGTTGGTGTTAGTGTTAGGTTATAGGTTGGACTTGATGATCTCAGAGGTCCTTTCCAACCTTATGATACTGTGATACTGTGATACTGTGATACTGGGTTCATTTTCCACAAAATCAGCTTCTATCCTCCCAAACTGGGTTCATTTTCCCCAAAATCCTTTTTTTCTTCAAAACACTGGGTGCATTTTCACACAAATCAAGTTTGCCCCTCCAAACAGTGTTCATTTTCCCCAAAATCAGTTTTTTTCCCCATTACTGGGTTCATTTCCCAAAAATCGCGTTTTTTCCCACAAAACTGGGTTCATTTTCCCCAAAGTCGGATTTTTTACTCCCAAACTAGGTTGATTATCCCCAAAGTTGGTTTTTTTTCGAGCAAAACTCGGTTCATTTCCCTACAAGTTGGTTTCCCCCCCCCAAACTCTGTTGATTTTCCCAAAACTTCGGGTTTTTTACCCCATTACTGGGTTCATTTTCCCCAAAATATTTTTTTTCCCCAAAACTGGGTTCATTTTCCTTAAAAATTGGATTTTCCCCCCAATATTGGTTTCATTTTCCGCATAATCAGCATTTTTCCCCTAAAACTAGGTTCATTTTCCACAAAATCCCTATTAACCCCCCAAACTGGGAACGTTTTCACACACATCAGGTTGTCCCCTTCAAACTCATTTCATTTTCCTCAAAATCTTCTATTTCCACTCCGCACTTGTTTCATTTTCCCGAAAATCAAGATTTTTCCCCATTACTGGGTTCATTTTCCCCAAAATAATTTTATCCCCCCCAAAAACTGGGTTCATTTTCCGCATAATCAGCATTTTTTCCTCCAAAACTAGGTTCATTTTCCACAAAATCCCTATTAACCCCCAAAACTGGGTACATTTTCACACAAATCAGGTTGTCCCCTCCAAATTGATTTCATTTTCCTCAAAATCTTCTATTTCCACTCCGCACTTGGTTCATTTTCCCCAAATCAGGATTTTTCCCCATTACTGGGTTCATTTTCCCCAAAATATATGTTTTCAACAAAACTGGGTTTATTCCCCTACAAATTGGGTTTTCCCCACCAAACTGGGTTCATTTTACCCAAAATCCGGGTTTTTTCTCAATTACTGGCTTTATTTCCACAAAATATTTTCCCCCCCCAAACTGGGTTCATTTTCCCCAAAATCCTTTTTTTCTTCAAAACACTGGGTGCATTTTCACACAAATCAAGTTTGCCCCTCCAAACAGTGTTCATTTTCCCCAAAATCAGGATTTTTCCCCAATAGTGGGTTCATTTCCCCAAAATAATTTTTCCCCCCCCACAACTGGGTTCATTTTCCCCAAAGTCGGATTTTTTCCTCCCAAACTGGGTTTATTTTCCCCAAAGTCGTTTTTTTTTTCGAGCAAAACTCAGTTCATTTCCCTACAAGTTGGTTTCCGCCCCCCAAACTTTGTTGATTTTCCCAAAACTTCGAGTTTTTTACCCCATTGCTGGGTTCATTTTCCCCAAAATATTTTTTTTCCCCAAAACTGGGTTCATTTTCCTTAAAAATGGATTTCCCCCCCACAACAGAGTTCATTTTCCGCATAATCAGCATTTTTTCCTCCAAAACTAGGTTCATTTTCCACAAAATCACTATTAACCCCCAAAACTGGGTACGTTTTCACACAAATCAGGTTGTCCCCTCCAAACTGATTTCATTTTCCTCAAAATCTTCTATTTCCACTCCGCACTTTGTTCATTTTCCCCAAAATCAGGATTTTTCCCCATTACTGGGTTCATTTTCCCCAAAATATCTGTTTTCCACAAAACTGGGTTTATTCCCCTACAAACTGGGTTTTCCCCACCAAACTGGGTTCATTTTCCCCACAATCCGGGTTTTTTACTCAATTACTGGCTTTATTTCCAGAAAATATTTTCCCCCCCAACTGGGTTCATTTTCCCCATAATCAGCATCTATCCTCCCAAACTGGGTTCATTTTCCCCAAAATCATTTTTTTTCCCCATTTCTGGGTTCATTTCCCCAAAATTGGGTTTTATCCCTAAAACCGGTTTCATTTTCCCCAAAATCCTTTTTTTCTTTAAAACACTGGGTGCATTTTCACACAAATCAAGTTTGCCCCTACAAACAGTGTTCATTTTCCCCAAAATCATGTTTTTTCCCCCATTACTGGGATCATTTCCTTAAAATGGGTTTTTTTCCCCCAAAACTGGGTTCATTTTCCCCAAAGTCGGATTTTTTCCTCCCAAACTGTGTTGATTTTCCCCAAAGTCGGTTTTCTTCGAGCAAAACTCGGTTCAATTCACTACAAGTTTCTTTCCCTCCCCCAAACTGTGTGGATTTTCCCAAAAAAATCGGGGTTTTTACCCCATTACTGGGTTCATTTTCCCCAAAATAATTTTTTTCCCCAAAACTGGGTTCATTTTCCACATAATCAGCATTTTTTCCTCCAAAACTAGGTTCATTTTCCACCAAATCCCTATTAACCCCCAAAACTGGGTACGTTTTCACACAAATCAGGTTGTCCCCTCCAAACTGATTTCATTTTCCTCAAAATCTTCTATTTCCACTCCGCACTTTGTTCATTTTCCCCAAAATCAGGATTTTTCCCCATTACTGGGTTCATTTTCCCCAAAATATATGTTTTCCACAAAACTGGGTTTATTCCCCTACAAATTGGGTTTTCCCCACCAAACTGGGTTCATTTTCCCCAAAATCCGGGTTTTTTACTCAATTACTGGCTTTATTTCCACAAAATATTTCCCCGCCCCAAACTGGGTTCATTTTCCCCAAAATCAGCTTCTATCCTCCCAAACTGGGTTCATTTTCCCCAAAATCCTTTTTTTCTTCAAAACACTGGGTGCATTTTCACACAAATCAAGTTTGTCCCTCAAAACAGTGTTCATTTTCCCCAAAATCAGTTTTTTTCCCCATTATTGTGTTCATTTCCCCAAAATTGGTTTTTATCCCCAAAACTGGGTTCATTTTCCCCAAAGTCGGATTTTTTCCTCCCAAACTGGGTTGATTTTCCCCAAAGTCGGTTTTCTTCGAGCAAAACTCGGTTCTTTTCCCTACAAGTTTGTTTCCCTCCTCCAAACTCTGTGGATTTTCCCAAAACTTCCTGTTTTTTACCCCATTACTGGGTTCATTTTCCCCAAAATATTTTTTTCCCCAAAACTTGGTTCATTTTCCCCAAAGTCGGTTTTTTCCTCCGAAAATTGGTTGATTTTCCCCAAAGTCGGTCTTTTTTTCGACCAAAACTCGGTTCATTTCCCTACAAGTTGGTTTCCCAACCCCAAACTCTGTAGATTTTCCCAAAAATTCCTGTTTTTTACCCCATTACTGGGTTCATTTTCCCCAAAATATTTTTTTTCCCCAAAACTGGGTTCATTTTTATTAAAAATGGATTTCCCCCCCAAAACTGGGTTCATTTTCCGCATAATCAGCATTTTTTCCTCTAAAACTAGGTTGATTTTCCACAAAATCCCTATTAACCCACCAAACTGGGTACGTTTTCACACAAATCAGGTTGTCCCCTCCAAACTGATTTCATTTTCCTCAAAATCTTCTATTTCCACTCCGCACTTGGTTCATTTTCCCCAAAATCAGGATTTTTCCCCATTACTGGGTTCATTTTCCCCAAAATATATGTTTTCCACAAAACTGGGTTTATTCCCCTACAAATTGGGTTTTCCCCACCAAACTGGGTTCATTTTCCCCACAATCCGGGTTTTTTACTCAATTACTGGCTTTATTTCCACAAAATATTCCCCCCCCCCCAAACTGGGTTCATTTTCCCCATAATCAGCATCTATCCTCCCAAACTGGGTTCATTTTCCCCAAAATCCTTTTTTTCTTCAAAACACTGGGTGCATTTTCACACAAATCAAGTTTGCCCCTCCAAACAGTGTTCATTTTCACCAAAATCAGTTTTTTTTCCCCATTATTGTTTTCATTTCCCCAAAATTGGTTTTTATCCCCAAAACTGGGTTCATTTTCCCCAAAGTCGGATTTTTTCCTCCCAAACTGTGTTGATTTTCCCCAAAGTCGGTTTTCTTCGAGCAAAACTCGGTTCAATTCACTACAAGTTTCTTTCCCTCCCCCAAACTGTGTGGATTTTCCAAAAAAATCGGGTTTTTTACCCCATTACTGGGTTCATTTTCCCCAAAATAATTTTTTTCCCCAAAACTGGGTTCATTTTCCGCATAATTAGCATTATTCCTCTAAAACTTGATTCTTTTTCCACAAAATCCTTATTAACCCACCAAACTGGGTACGTTTTCACACAAATCAGGTTGTCCCCTCCAAACTGATTTCATTTTCCTCAAAATCTTCTATTTCCACTCTGCACTTGGTTCATTTTCCCCAAAATCAGGATTTTTCCCCATTACTGGGTTCATTTTCCCCAAAATATATGTTTTCCACAAAACTGGGTTTATTCCCCTACAAATTGGGTTTTCCTCACCGAACTGGGTTCATTTTCCCCAAAATCCGGGTTTTTTACTCAATTACTGGCTTTAATTCCACAAAATATTTTTCCCCCCCAAACTGGTTTCATTTTCCCCAAAATCAGCTTCTATCCTCCCAAACTGCTATCATTTTCCCCAAAATCCTTTTTTTCTTCAAAACACTGGGTGCATTTTCACACAAATCAAGTTTGCCCATCCAAACAGTGTTCATTTTCCCCAAAATCAGTTTTTTTCCCCATTACTGGGCTCATTTCCCCAAAATCGGGTTTTATCCCCAAAACTGGGTTCATTTTCCCCAAAGTCGGATTTTTTCCTCCCAAACTGGGTTGATTTTCCCCAAAGTCGTTTTTTTTTCGAGCAAAACTCGGTTCATTTCCCTACAATTTGGTTCCCCCCCCCCAAACTCTGTTGATTTTCCCAAAACTTCGGGTTTTTTTACCCATTACTGGGTTCATTTTCCCCAAAATATTTTTTTCCCGAAAACTGGGTTCATTTTCCTTAAAAATGGATTTTTCCCCAAAAATGGGTTCATTTTCCGCATAATCAGCATTTTTTCCTCCAAAACTAGGTTCATTTTCCACAAAATCCCTATTAACCCCCAAAACTGGGTACATTTTCACACAAATCAGGTTGTCCCCTCCAAACTGATTTCATTTTCCTCAAAATCTTCTATTTCCACTCCGCACTTGGTTAATTTTCCCCAAAATCAGGATTTTTCCCCATTACTGGGTTCATTTTCCCCAAAATAATTTTATCCCCCCCAAAACTGAGTTCATTTTCCGCATAATCAGCATTTTTCCTCTAAAACTAGGTTCATTTTCCACAAAATCCCTATTAACCCCCAAAACTGGGTACGTTTTCACACAAATCAGGTTGTCCACCCCAAACTGATTTCATTTTCCTTAAAATCTTCTATTTCCACTCCGCACTTGGTTCATTTTCCCCAAAATCAGGATTTTTCCCCATTACTGGGTTCATTTTCCCCAAAATAATTTTATCCCCCCCAAAACCGGGTTCATTTTCCGCATAATCAGCAATTTTCCTCTAAAACTAGGTTCATTTTCCACAAACTCCCTATTAACCCCCAAAACTGGGTACATTTTCACGCAAATCAGGTTGTCCCCTCCAAACTGATTTCATTTTCCTCAAAATCTTCTATTTCCTCTACGCACTTGGTTCATTTTCCACAAAATATTTTTTTTCCCCAATACTGGATTCATTTTCCTTAAAAATTGGATTTTCTCCCCAAAATTGGTTTCATTTTACGCATAATCAGCATTTTTTCCTCCAAAACTTGGTTCTTTTTCCACAAAATCCCTATTAACCCCCAAAACTGGGTACATTTTCACACAAATCTGGTTGTCCCCTTCAAACTGATTTCATTTTCCTCAAAATCTTCTATTTCCACTCCGCACTTGGTTCATTTTCCCCAAAATCAGGGTTTTCCCCCATTCTTGGGTTCATTTTACCAAAATAATTTTATCCCCCCCAAAACAGGGTTCATTTTCCGCATAATCAGCATTTTTCCTCTAAAACAGGTTCATTTTCCACAAAATCCCTATTAACCCCCAAAACTGGGTACGTTTTCACACAAATCAGGTTGTCCCCTCCAAACTGATTTCATTTTCCTCAAAATCTTCTATTTCCACTCCGCACTTGGTTCATTTTCCCCAAAATCAGGATTTTTCCCCATTACTGGGTTCATTTTCCCCAAAATATATGTTTTCCACAAAACTGGGTTTATTCCCCTACAAATTGGGTTTTCCCCACCAAACTGGGTTCATTTTCCCCAAAATCCGGGTTTTTTACTCAATTACTGGCTTTATTTCCACAAAATATTTTCCCCCCCAAACTGGGTTCATTTTCCCCAAAATCAGCTTCTATCCTCCCAAACTGGGTTCATTTCCCCCAAAATCCTTTTTTTCTTCAAAACACTGGGTGCATTTTCACACAAATCAAGTTTTCCCCTCCAAACAGTGTTCATTTTCCCCAAAATCAGGTTTTTTCCCCATTACTGGGTTCATTTCCCCAAAATCGCGTTTTTTCCCCCAAAACTGGGTTCATTATCCCTAAAGTCGGATTTTTTCCTCCCAAACTGGGTTGATTTTCCCCAAAGTCGGTTTTTTTTCGAGCAAAACTCAGTTCATTTCCCTACAAGTTGGTTTCCGCCCCCCAAACTTTGTTGATTTTCCTAAAACTTCGAGTTTTTTACCCCATTACTGCGTTCATTTTCCCCAAAATATTTTTTTTCCCCAAAACTGGGTTCATTTTCCTTAAAAATGGATTTCCCCCCCAGAACAGGGTTCATTTTCCGCATAATCAGCATTTTTTCCTCCAAAACTAGGTTCATTTTCCACAAAATCCCTATTAACCCCCAAAACTGGGTACGTTTTCACACAAATCAGGTTGTCCACCCCAAACTGATTTCATTTTCCTTAAAATCTTCTATTTCCACTCCGCACTTGGTTCATTTTCCCCAAAATCAGGATTTTTCCCCATTACTGGGTTCATTTTCCCCAAAATAATTTTATCACCCCCAAAACCGGGTTCATTTTCCGCATAATCAGCATTTTATCTGTAAAACTGGGTTCATTTTCCACAAAATCCCTATTAACCCCCAAAACTGGGTACGTTTTCACACAAATCAGGTTGTCCCCTCCAAATTGATTTCATTTTCCTCAAAATCTTCTATTTCCACTCCGCACTTGGTTCATTTTCCCCAAAATCAGGATTTTTCCCCATTACTGGGTTCATTTTCCCCAAAATATATGTTTTCCACAAAACTGGGTTTATTCCCCTACAAATTGGGTTTTCCCCACCAAACTGGGTTCATTTTCCCCAAAATCCGGGTTTTTTACTGAATTACTGGCTTTATTTCCACAAAATATTTCCCCCCCCAAACTGGGTTCATTTTCCCCATAATGAGCATCTATCCTCCCAAACTGGGTTCATTTTCCCCAAAATCCATTTATTCTTCAAAACACTGGGTGCATTTTCACACAAATCAAGTTTGCCCCTCCAAACAGTGTTCATTTTCACCAAAATAAGCTTTTTTCCTCATTACTGGGTTCATTTCCCCAAAATCGGGTTTTATCCCCAAAACTGGGTTCATTTTCACCAAAGTCGGATTTTTTCCTCCCAAACTGGGTTGATTTTCCCCAAAGGCGGTTTTTTTTCGAGCAAAACTTGGTTCATTTCCCTACAAGTTGGTTTCCCCCCCCCCAAAACTCTGTTGATTTTCCCAAAACTTCAGGTTTTTTACCCCATTACTGGGTTCATTTTCCCCAAAATATATGTTTTCCACAAAACTGGGTTTATTCCCCTACAAATTGGATTTTCCCCACCATACTGGTTTCATTTTACCCAAAATTCGGGTTTTTTACTCAATTACTGGCTTTATTTCCACAAATTATTTTCCCCCCCAAACTGGGTTTATTTTCCCCACAATCAGCATCTATCCTCCCAAACTGGGTTCATTTTCCCCAAAAACCCTTTTTTTCTTCAAAACACTGGGTGCATTTTCACACAAATCAAGTTTGCCCCTCCAAACAGTGTTCATTTTCCCCAAAATCAGGTTTTTTCCCCATTACTGGGTTCATTTCCCCAAAATCGCGTTTTTTCCCCCAAAACTGGGTTCATTTTCCCCAAAGTCGGATTTTTTCCTACCAAACTGGGTTGATTTTTCCCAAAGTCGTTTTTTTTTCGAGCAAAACTCGGTTCATTTCCCTACAAGTTGGTTTCACACCCCCAAACTCTGTTGATTTTCCCAAAACTTCGGGTTTTTTATCCCATTACTGGGTTCATTTTCCCCAAAATATTTTCTTTCCCCAAAACTGGGTTCATTTTCCTTAAAAACTGGATTTCTCCCCAAAATTGGTTACATTTTCCGCATAATCAGCATTTTTTCCTCCAAAACTAGGTTCATTTTCCACAAAATCCCTATTAACCCCCAAAACTGGGTACATTTTCACACAAATCAGGTTGTCCCCTCCAAACTGATTTCATTTTCCTCAAAATCTTCTATTTCCACTCCGCACTTGGTTCATTTTCCCCAAAATCAGGATTTTTCCCCATTACTGGGTTCATTTTCCCCAAAATATATGTTTTCCACAAAACTGGGTTTATTCCCCTACAAATTGGGTTTTCCCCACCAAACTGGGTTCATTTTCCCCACAATCCGGGTTTTTTACTCAATTACTGGCTTTATTTCCACAAAATATTCCCCCCCCCCCAAACTGGGTTCATTTTCCCCATAATCAGCATCTATCCTCCCAAACTGGGTTCATTTTCCCCAAAATCCTTTTTTTCTTCAAAACACTGAGTGCATTTTCACACAAATCAAGTTTGCCCCTCCAAACAGTGTTCATTTTCACCAAAATCAGTTTTTTTTCCCCATTATTGTTTTCATTTCCCCAAAATTGGTTTTTATCCCCAAAACTGGGTTCATTTTCCCCAAAGTCGGATTTTTTCCTCCCAAACTGTGTTGATTTTCCCCAAAGTCGGTTTTCTTCGAGCAAAACTCGGTTCAATTCACTACAAGTTTCTTTCCCTCCCCCAAACTGTGTGGATTTTCCAAAAAAATCGGGTTTTTTACCCCATTACTGGGTTCATTTTCCCCAAAATAATTTTTTTCCCCAAAACTGGGTTCATTTTCCGCATAATTAGCATTATTCCTCTAAAACTTGATTCTTTTTCCACAAAATCCTTATTAACCCACCAAACTGGGTACGTTTTCACACAAATCAGGTTGTCCCCTCCAAACTGATTTCATTTTCCTCAAAATCTTCTATTTCCACTCTGCACTTGGTTCATTTTCCCCAAAATCAGGATTTTTCCCCATTACTGGGTTCATTTTCCCCAAAATATATGTTTTCCACAAAACTGGGTTTATTCCCCTACAAATTGGGTTTTCCTCACCGAACTGGGTTCATTTTCCCCAAAATCCGGGTTTTTTACTCAATTACTGGCTTTAATTCCACAAAATATTTTTCCCCCCCAAACTGGTTTCATTTTCCCCAAAATCAGCTTCTATCCTCCCAAACTGCTATCATTTTCCCCAAAATCCTTTTTTTCTTCAAAACACTGGGTGCATTTTCACACAAATCAAGTTTGCCCATCCAAACAGTGTTCATTTTCCCCAAAATCAGTTTTTTTCCCCATTACTGGGCTCATTTCCCCAAAATCGGGTTTTATCCCCAAAACTGGGTTCATTTTCCCCAAAGTCGGATTTTTTCCTCCCAAACTGGGTTGATTTTCCCCAAAGTCGTTTTTTTTTCGAGCAAAACTCGGTTCATTTCCCTACAATTTGGTTCCCCCCCCCCAAACTCTGTTGATTTTCCCAAAACTTCGGGTTTTTTTACCCATTACTGGGTTCATTTTCCCCAAAATATTTTTTTCCCGAAAACTGGGTTCATTTTCCTTAAAAATGGATTTTTCCCCAAAAATGGGTTCATTTTCCGCATAATCAGCATTTTTTCCTCCAAAACTAGGTTCATTTTCCACAAAATCCCTATTAACCCCCAAAACTGGGTACATTTTCACACAAATCAGGTTGTCCCCTCCAAACTGATTTCATTTTCCTCAAAATCTTCTATTTCCACTCCGCACTTGGTTAATTTTCCCCAAAATCAGGATTTTTCCCCATTACTGGGTTCATTTTCCCCAAAATAATTTTATCCCCCCCAAAACTGAGTTCATTTTCCGCATAATCAGCATTTTTCCTCTAAAACTAGGTTCATTTTCCACAAAATCCCTATTAACCCCCAAAACTGGGTACGTTTTCACACAAATCAGGTTGTCCACCCCAAACTGATTTCATTTTCCTTAAAATCTTCTATTTCCACTCCGCACTTGGTTCATTTTCCCCAAAATCAGGATTTTTCCCCATTACTGGGTTCATTTTCCCCAAAATAATTTTATCCCCCCCAAAACCGGGTTCATTTTCCGCATAATCAGCAATTTTCCTCTAAAACTAGGTTCATTTTCCACAAAATCCCTATTAACCCCCAAAACTGGGTACGTTTTCACACAAATCAGGTTGTCCCCTCCAAACTGATTTCATTTTCCTCAAAATCTTCTATTTCCACTCCGCACTTGGTTCATTTTCCCCAAAATCAGGATTTTTCCCCATTACTGGGTTCATTTTCCCCAAAATATATGTTTTCCACAAAACTGGGTCTATTCCCCAACAAATTGGGTTTTCCTCACCAAACTGGGTTCATTTTCACCAAAATCTGGGTTTTTTACTCAATTACTGGCTTTATTTCCACAAAATATTTTTCCCCCCCAAACTGGGTTCATTTTCCCCAAAATCAGCTTCTATCCTCCCAAACTGTGTTCATTTTCCCCAAAATCCTTTTTTTCTTCAAAACACTGGGTGCATTTTCACACAAATCAAGTTTGCCCCTCCAAACAGTGTTCATTTTCCCCAAAATCAGGATTTTTCCCCATTACTGGGTTCATTTTCCCCAAAATATATGTTTTCCACAAAACTGGGTTTATTCTCCTACAAATTGGGTTTTCCCCACCAAACTGGGTTCATTTTCCCCAAAATCCGGGTTTTTTACTGAATTACTGGCTTTATTTCCACAAAATATTTCCCCCCCCAAACTGGGTTCATTTCCCCATAATCAGCATCTATCCTCCCAAACTGGGTTCATTTTCCCCAAAATCCTTTTTTTCTTAAAAACACTGGGTGCATTTTCACACAAATCAAGTTTGCCCCTCCAAACAGTGTTCATTTTCACCAAAATAAGCTTTTTTCCTCATTACTGGGTTCATTTCCCCAAAATCGGGTTTTATCCCCAAAACTGGGTTCATTTTCACCAAAGTCGGATTTTTTCCTCCCAAACTGGGTTGATTTTCCCCAAAGGCGGGTTTTTTTCGAGCAAAACTCGGTTCATTTCCCTACAAGTTGGTTTCCCCCCCCCCAAACTCTGTTGATTTTCCCAAAACTTCAGGTTTTTTACCCCATTACTGGGTTCATTTTCCCCAAAATATTTTTTTCCCCAAAACTGGGTTCATTTTCCTTAAAAATGGCTTTTTCCCCAAAAACTGGGTTCATTTTCCGCATAATCAGCATTTTTTCCACCAAAACTAGGTTCATTTCCCACAAACTCCCTATTAACCCCCAAAACTGGGTACATTTTCACGCAAATCAGGTTGTCCCCTCCAAACTGATTTCATTTTCCTCAAAATCTTCTATTTCCTCTACGCACTTGGTTCATTTTCCACAAAATATTTTTTTTCCCCAATACTGGATTCATTTTCCTTAAAAATTGGATTTTCTCCCCAAAATTGGTTTCATTTTACGCATAATCAGCATTTTTTCCTCCAAAACTTGGTTCTTTTTCCACAAAATCCCTATTAACCCCCAAAACTGGGTACATTTTCACACAAATCTGGTTGTCCCCTTCAAACTGATTTCATTTTCCTCAAAATCTTCTATTTCCACTCCGCACTTGGTTCATTTTCCCCAAAATCAGGGTTTTCCCCCATTCTTGGGTTCATTTTACCAAAATAATTTTATCCCCCCCAAAACAGGGTTCATTTTCCGCATAATCAGCATTTTTCCTCTAAAACAGGTTCATTTTCCACAAAATCCCTATTAACCCCCAAAACTGGGTACGTTTTCACACAAATCAGGTTGTCCCCTCCAAACTGATTTCATTTTCCTCAAAATCTTCTATTTCCACTCCGCACTTGGTTCATTTTCCCCAAAATCAGGATTTTTCCCCATTACTGGGTTCATTTTCCCCAAAATATATGTTTTCCACAAAACTGGGTTTATTCCCCTACAAATTGGGTTTTCCCCACCAAACTGGGTTCATTTTCCCCAAAATCCGGGTTTTTTACTCAATTACTGGCTTTATTTCCACAAAATATTTTCCCCCCCAAACTGGGTTCATTTTCCCCAAAATCAGCTTCTATCCTCCCAAACTGGGTTCATTTCCCCCAAAATCCTTTTTTTCTTCAAAACACTGGGTGCATTTTCACACAAATCAAGTTTTCCCCTCCAAACAGTGTTCATTTTCCCCAAAATCAGGTTTTTTCCCCATTACTGGGTTCATTTCCCCAAAATCGCGTTTTTTCCCCCAAAACTGGGTTCATTATCCCTAAAGTCGGATTTTTTCCTCCCAAACTGGGTTGATTTTCCCCAAAGTCGGTTTTTTTTCGAGCAAAACTCAGTTCATTTCCCTACAAGTTGGTTTCCGCCCCCCAAACTTTGTTGATTTTCCTAAAACTTCGAGTTTTTTACCCCATTACTGCGTTCATTTTCCCCAAAATATTTTTTTTCCCCAAAACTGGGTTCATTTTCCTTAAAAATGGATTTCCCCCCCAGAACAGGGTTCATTTTCCGCATAATCAGCATTTTTTCCTCCAAAACTAGGTTCATTTTCCACAAAATCCCTATTAACCCCCAAAACTGGGTACGTTTTCACACAAATCAGGTTGTCCACCCCAAACTGATTTCATTTTCCTTAAAATCTTCTATTTCCACTCCGCACTTGGTTCATTTTCCCCAAAATCAGGATTTTTCCCCATTACTGGGTTCATTTTCCCCAAAATAATTTTATCACCCCCAAAACCGGGTTCATTTTCCGCATAATCAGCATTTTATCTGTAAAACTGGGTTCATTTTCCACAAAATCCCTATTAACCCCCAAAACTGGGTACGTTTTCACACAAATCAGGTTGTCCCCTCCAAATTGATTTCATTTTCCTCAAAATCTTCTATTTCCACTCCGCACTTGGTTCATTTTCCCCAAAATCAGGATTTTTCCCCATTACTGGGTTCATTTTCCCCAAAATATATGTTTTCCACAAAACTGGGTTTATTCCCCTACAAATTGGGTTTTCCCCACCAAACTGGGTTCATTTTCCCCAAAATCCGGGTTTTTTACTGAATTACTGGCTTTATTTCCACAAAATATTTCCCCCCCCAAACTGGGTTCATTTTCCCCATAATGAGCATCTATCCTCCCAAACTGGGTTCATTTTCCCCAAAATCCATTTATTCTTCAAAACACTGGGTGCATTTTCACACAAATCAAGTTTGCCCCTCCAAACAGTGTTCATTTTCACCAAAATAAGCTTTTTTCCTCATTACTGGGTTCATTTCCCCAAAATCGGGTTTTATCCCCAAAACTGGGTTCATTTTCACCAAAGTCGGATTTTTTCCTCCCAAACTGGGTTGATTTTCCCCAAAGGCGGTTTTTTTTCGAGCAAAACTTGGTTCATTTCCCTACAAGTTGGTTTCCCCCCCCCCAAAACTCTGTTGATTTTCCCAAAACTTCAGGTTTTTTACCCCATTACTGGGTTCATTTTCCCCAAAATATATGTTTTCCACAAAACTGGGTTTATTCCCCTACAAATTGGATTTTCCCCACCATACTGGTTTCATTTTACCCAAAATTCGGGTTTTTTACTCAATTACTGGCTTTATTTCCACAAATTATTTTCCCCCCCAAACTGGGTTTATTTTCCCCACAATCAGCATCTATCCTCCCAAACTGGGTTCATTTTCCCCAAAAACCCTTTTTTTCTTCAAAACACTGGGTGCATTTTCACACAAATCAAGTTTGCCCCTCCAAACAGTGTTCATTTTCCCCAAAATCAGGTTTTTTCCCCATTACTGGGTTCATTTCCCCAAAATCGCGTTTTTTCCCCCAAAACTGGGTTCATTTTCCCCAAAGTCGGATTTTTTCCTACCAAACTGGGTTGATTTTTCCCAAAGTCGTTTTTTTTTCGAGCAAAACTCGGTTCATTTCCCTACAAGTTGGTTTCACACCCCCAAACTCTGTTGATTTTCCCAAAACTTCGGGTTTTTTATCCCATTACTGGGTTCATTTTCCCCAAAATATTTTCTTTCCCCAAAACTGGGTTCATTTTCCTTAAAAACTGGATTTCTCCCCAAAATTGGTTACATTTTCCGCATAATCAGCATTTTTTCCTCCAAAACTAGGTTCATTTTCCACAAAATCCCTATTAACCCCCAAAACTGGGTACATTTTCACACAAATCAGGTTGTCCCCTCCAAACTGATTTCATTTTCCTCAAAATCTTCTATTTCCACTCCGCACTTGGTTCATTTTCCCCAAAATCAGGATTTTTCCCCATTACTGGGTTCATTTTCCCCAAAATATATGTTTTCCACAAAACTGGTATTATTCCCATACAAATTGGGTTTTCCTCACCGAACTGGGTTCATTTTTCCCAAAATCCGGGTTTTTCACTCAATTACTTGCTTTAATTCCACAAAATATTTTTCCCCCCCAAACTGGTTTCATTTTCCCCAAAATCAGCTTCTATCCTCCCAAACTGCTATCATTTTCCCCAAAATCATTTTTTTCTTCAAAACATTGGGTGCATTTTCACACAAATCAAGTTTGCCCCTCCAAACAGTGTTCATTTTCCCCCAAATCAGGTTTTTTCCCCATTTCTGGGTTCATTTCCCCAAAATCACGTTTTTTCCCCCAAAACTGGGTTCATTTTCCCCAAAGTCGGATTTTTTTCTCCGAAACTGGGTTGATTTTCCACAAAGTCGGTTTTTTTTCGAGCAAAATTCGGTTCATTTCCCTACAAGTTGGTTTCCTCCCCCCCAAACTCTGTTGATTTTCCCAAAACTTCGGGTTTTTTACCCCATTACTGGGTTCATTTTCCCCAAAATATTTTTTTTCCCCAAAACTGGGTTCATTTTCCTGAAAAATGGTTTTTCCCCCCAAAACTGGGTTCATTTTCCGCATAATCAGCATTTTTTCCTCCGAAACTAGGTTCATTTTCCACAAAATCCCAATTAATCCCCAAAACTGGGTACATTTTCACACAAATCAGGTTGTCCCCTCCAAACTGATTTCATTTTCCTCAAAATCTTCTATTTCCACTCCGCACTTGGTTCATTTTCCCGAAAATCATGATTTTTCCCCAATACTGGGTTCATTTTCCCCAAAATAATTGTATCCTCCCCAAAAATGGGTTCATTTTCTGCATAATCAGCATTATTCCTCTAAAACTAGGTTCATTTTCCACAAAATCCCTATTAACCCCCCAAACTGGGTACGTTTTCACACAAATCAGGTTGTCCCCTCCAAACTGATTTCATTTTCCTCAAAATCTTCTATTTCCACTCCGCACTTGGTTCATTTTCCCCAAAATCAGGATTTTTCCCCATTACTGGGTTCATTTTCCCCAAAATATATGTTTTCCACAAAACTGGGTTTATTCCCCTACAAATTGGGTTTTCCCCACCATACTGGGTTCATTTTCCCCAAAATCCGGGTTTTTTACTCAATTACTGGCTTTATTTCCACAAATTATTTCCCCCCCCAAACTGGGTTCATTTTCCCCATGATCAGCTTCTATCCTCCCAAACTGGGTTCATTTTCCCCAAAAATCCTTTTTTTCTTCAAAACACTGGGTGCATTTTCACACAAATCAAGTTTGCCCCTCCAAACAGTGTTCATTTTCCCCAAAATCGCGTTTTTTCCCCCAAAACTGGGTTCATTTTCCCCAAAGTCGGATTTTTTCCTACCAAACTGGGTTGATTTTCCCCAAAGTCGGTTTTTTTTCGAGCAAAACTCAGTTCATTTCCCTACAAGTTGGTTTCACACCCCCAAACTCTGTTGATTTTCCCAAAACTTCGGGTTTTTTATCCCATTACTGGGTTCATTTTCCCCGAAATATTTTTTTTCCCCAAAACTGGGTTCATTTTCCTTAAAAATGGATTTTCCCCCCAAAACAGGGTTCATTTTCCGCATAATCAGCATTTTTTCCTTCAAAACTAGGTTCATTATCCACAAAATCCCTATTAACCCCCAAAACTGCGTTCATTTTCCTTAAAAATTGGATTTCCCCCAAAAATTGGTTTAATTTTCCGCATAATCAGCATTTTTTCCTCCAAAACTGGGTTCATTTTCCACAAAATCCCTATTAACCCCCAAAACTGGGTACGTTTTCACACAAATCAGGTTATCCCCTCCAAACTGATTTCATTTTCCTCAAAATCTTCTATTTCCACTCCGCACTTGGTTCATTTTCCCGAAAATCAGGATTTTTCCCCATTACTGGGTTCATTTTCCCCACAATAATTTTATCCCCTCCAAAACTGGGTTCATTTTCCGCATAATCAGCATTATTCCTCTAAAACTAGGTTCATTTTCCACAAAATCCGTATTAACCCCCAAAACTGGGTACGTTTTCACACAAATCAGGTTGTCCCCTCCAAACTGATTTCATTTTCCGCAAAATAATTTTACCCACCCCCCAAAACAGGGTTCATTTTCCGCATAATCAGCATTTTTCCTCTAAAACTAGGTTCATTTTCCATAAAATCCCTATTAACCCCCAAAACTGGGTACGTTTTCACACAAATCAGGTTGTCCCCTCCAAACTGATTTCATTTTCCTCAAAATCTTCTATTTCCACTCCGCACTTGGTTCATTTTCCCCAAAATCAGGATTTTTCCCCATTACTGGGTTTATTTTCCCCAAAATATATGTTTTCCACAAAACTGGGTTTATTCCCCTACAAATTGGGTTTTCCCCACCATACTGGGTTCATTTTCCCCAAAATCCGGATTTTTTACTCAATTACTGGCTTTATTTCCACAAAATATTTTTCCCCCCCAAACTGTGTTCATTTTCCCCATAATCAGCATCTATCCTCCCAAACTGGGTTCATTTTCCTCAAAATCCTTTTTTTCTTCAAAACACTGGGTGCATTTTCACACAAATCAAGTTTGCCCCTCCAAACAGTGTTCATTTTCCCCAAAATCAGTTTTTTTCCCCATTACTGGGTTCATTTCCCCAAAATCGCGTTTTTTCCCCCAAAACTGGGTTCATTTTCCCCAAAGTCGGATTTTTTCCTCCCAAACTGGGTTGATTTTCCCCAAAGTAGGTTTTTTTTCGAGCAAAACTCGGTTCATTTCCCTACAAGTTGGTTTCCCACCCCCAAACTCTGTTGATTTTCCCAAAACTTCGGGTTTTTTTACCCATTACTGGGTTCATTTTCCCCAAAATATTTTTTTTCCCCAAAACTGGGTTCATTTTCCTTAAAAATTGGATTTTCCCCCCAAAATTGGTTTCATTTTCCGCATAATCAGCATTTTTTCCTCCAAAACTAGGTTCATTATCCACAAAATCCCTATTAACCCCCAAAACTGGGTACATTTTCACACAAATCAGGTTGTCCCCTCCAAACTGATTTCATTTTCCTCAAAATCTTCTATTTCCACTCCGCACTTGGTTCATTTTCCCGAAAATCAGGATTTTTCCCCAATACTGGGTTCATTTTCCCCACAATAATTTTATCCCCCCCAAAACTGGGTTCATTTTCCGCATAATCAGCATTATTCCTCTAAAACTAGGTTCATTTTCCACAAAATCCCTATTAACCCCCAAAACTGGGTACGTTTTCACACAAATCAGGTTGTCCCCTCCAAACTGATTTCATTTTCCCCAAAATAATTTTACCCCCCCCCCCAAAACAGGGTTCATTTTCCGCATAATCAGCATTTTTCCTCTAAAACTAGGTTCATTTTCCATAAAATCCCTATTAACCCCCAAAACTGGGTACGTTTTCACACAAATCAGGTTGTCCCCTCCAAACTGATTTCATTTTCCTCAAAATCTTCTATTTCCACTCCGCACTTGGTTCATTTTCCCCAAAATCAGGATTTGTCCCCATTACTGGGTTCATTTTCCCCAAAATATATGTTTTCCACAAAACTGGGTTTATTCCCCTACAAATTGGGTTTTCCCCACCATACTGGGTTCATTTTCCCCAAAATCCGGATTTTTTACTCAATTACTGGCTTTATTTCCACAAAATATTTTTCCCCCCCAAACTGTGTTCATTTTCCCCATAATCAGCATCTATCCTCCCAAACTGGGTTCATTTTCCCAAAAATCCTTTTTTTCTTCAAAACACTGGGTGCATTTTCACACAAATCAAGTTTGCCCCTCCAAACTGTGTTCATTTTCCCCAAAATCAGTTTTTTTCCCCGTTACTGGGTTCATTTCCCCAAAATCGCGTTTTTTCCCCCAAAACTGGGTTCATTTTCCCCAAAGTCGGATTTTTTCCTCCCAAACTGGGTTGATTTTCCCCAAAGTCGGGTTTTTTTTCGAGTAAAACTCGGTTCATTTCCCTACAAGTTGGTTTCCCTCCCCCAAACTCTGTTGATTTTCGCAAAACTTCGGGGTTTTTACCCCATTACTGGGTTCATTTTCCCCAAAATATTTTTTTTCCCCAAAACTGCGTTCATTTTCCTTAAAAATTGGATTTTCCCCCCAAAATTGGTTTCATTTTCCGCATAATCACCATTTTTTCCTCTAAAACTAGGTTCATTTTCCACAAAAACCCTATTAACCCCCAAACTGGGTACATTTTCACACAAATCAGGTTGTCCCCTCCAAACTGATTTCGTTTTCCTCAAAATCTTCTATTTCCACTCCGCACTTGGTTCATTTTCCCGAAAATCAGGATTTTTCCCCAATACTGGGTTCATTTTCCCCACAATAATTTTATTCCCCCAAAACTGGGTTCATTTTCTGCATAATCAGCATTATTCCTCTAAAACTGGGTTCATTTTTCACAAAATCCCTATTAACCCCACAACCTGGGTACGTTTTCACACAAATCAGGTTGTCCCCTCCAAACTGATTTCATTTTCCTCAAAATCTTCTATTTCCACTCCGCACTTGGTTCATTTTCCCCAAAATCAGGATTTGTCCCCATTACTGGGTTCATTTTCCCCAAAATATATGTTTTCCACAAAACTGGGTTTCTTCCCCTACAAATTGGGTTTTCCCCACCATAATGGTTTCATTTTCCCCAAAATCCGGGTTTTTTACTCAATTACTGGCTTTATTTCCACAAAATATTTTCCCCCCCAAACTGGGTTCATTTTCCCCATAATCAGCATCTATCCTCCCAAACTGGGTTCATTTTCCTCAAAATCCTTTTTTTCTTCAAAACACTGGGTGCATTTTCACACAAATCAAGTTTGCCCCTCCAAACAGTGTTCATTTTCCCCAAAATCAGTTTTTTTCCCCATTTCTGGGTTCATTTCCCCAAAATCACGTTTTTTCCCCCAAAACTGGGTTCATTTTCCCCAAAGTCGGATTTTTTCCTCCCAAACTGGGTTGATTTTCCCCAAAGTAGGTTTTTTTTCGAGCAAAACTCGGTTCATTTCCCTACAAGTTGGTTTCCCACCCCCAAACTCTGTTGATTTTCTCAAAACTTCGGATTTTTTACCCCATTACTGGGTTCATTTTCCCCAAAATATTTTTTTTCCCCAAAACTGGGTTCATTTTCCTTAAAAATTGGATTTTCCCCCCAAAATTGGTTTCATTTTCCGCATAATCAGCATTTTTTCCTCCAAAACTAGGTTCATTATCCACAAAATCCCTATTAACCCCCAAAACTGGGTACATTTTCACACAAATCAGGTTGTCCCTTCCAAACTGATTTCATTTTCCTCAAAATCTTCTATTTCCACTTTGCACTTGGTTCATTTTCCCGAAAATCAGGATTTTTCCCCAATACTGGGTTCATTTTCCCCACAATAATTTTATCCCCCCCAAAACTGGGTTCATTTTCCGCATAATCAGCATTATTCCTCTAAAACTAGGTTCATTTTCCACAAAATCCCTATTAACCCCCCAAACTGGGTACGTTTTCACACACATCAGGTTGTCCCCTCCAAACTGATTTCATTTTACTCAAAATCTTCTATTTCCACTCTGCACTTGGTTCTTTTTTCCCAAAATCAGCATTTTTACCCATTACTGGGTTCATTTTCCCCAAAATATATGTTTTCCTCAAAACTGGGTTTATTCCCCTACAAATTGGGTTTTCCCCACCAAACTAGGTTCATTTTCCCCAAAATCCGGAGTTTTTACTCAATTACTGGCTTTATTTCCACAAAATATTTCCCCCCCCACAAACTGGGTTCATTTTCCCCAAAATCAGCTTCTATCCTCCCAAACTGGGTTCATTTTCCCCAATATCCTTTTTTTCTTCAAAACACTGGGTGCATTTTCACACAAATCTTGTTTGCCCCTCCAAACAGTGTTCATTTTCCCCAAAATCAGGTTTTTTCCCAATTACTGGGTTCATTTCCCCAAAGTCGGATTTTTTCCTCCCAAACTGGGTTGATTTTCCCCAAAGTCGGTTTTTTTTCGAGCAAAACTCGGTTCATTTCCCTACAAGTTGGTTTCCCACCCCCAAACTCTGTTGATTTTCCAAAAAAGGCCGGGTTTTTTACCCCATTACTGGGTTCATTTTCCCCAAAATATTTTTTTTCCCCAAAACTGGGTTCATTTTCCTTAAAAATTGCATTTCCCCCCCAAAATTGCTTTCATTTTCCGCATAATCACCATTTTTTGCTCTAAAACTATGTTCATTTTCCACAAAATCCCTATTAACCCCCAAAACTGGGTACGTTTTCACACAAATCAGGTTGTCCCCTCCAAACTGATTTCATTTTCCTCAAAATCTTCTATTTCCACTCCGCACTTGGTTCATTTTCCCCAAAATCAGGATTTTTCCCCATTACTGGGTTCATTTTCCCCAAAATATATGTTTTCCACAAAACTAGGTTTATTCCCCTACAAATTGGGTTTTCCCCACCAAACTGCGTTCATTTTCCCCAGTATCCGGGGTTTTTACTCAATTACTGGCTTTATTTCCACAAAATATTTTTCCCCCCAAACTGGGTTCATTTTCCCCAAAATCAGCATCTATCCTCCCAAACTGGGTTCATTTTCCCCAAAATCCTTTTTTTCTTCAAAACACTGGGTGCATTTTCACACAAATCAAGTTTGCCCCTCCAAACAGTGTTCATTTTCCCCCAAATCAGGTTTTTTCCCCATTACTGGGTTCATTTCCCCAAAATCGCGTTTTTTCCCCCAAAACTGGGTTCATTTTCCCCAAAGTCGGATTTTTTCCTCCCAAACTGGGTTGATTTTCCCCAAAGTCGGGTTTTTTTCGAGCAAAACTCGGTTCATTTCCCTACAAGTTGGTTTCCCACCCCCAAACTCTGTTGATTTTCCCAAAACTTCGGATTTTTTATCCCATTACTGGGTTCATTTTCCCCAAAATGTTTTTTTTCCCCAAAACTGAGTTCATTTTCCTTAAAAATGGGTTTTCCCCCCAAAACTGGGTTCATTTTCCGCATAATCAGCATTTTTTCCTCCGAAACTAGGTTCATTTTCCACAAAATCCCTATTAATCCCCAAAACTGGGTACGTTTTCACACAAATCAGGTTGTCCCCTCCAAACTGATTTCATTTTCCTCAAAATCTTCTATTTCCACCCGCACATGATTCATTTTCCCCAAAATCAGGATTTTTCCCCATTACTGGGTTCATTTTCCTCAAAATATATGTTTTTCACAAAACTGGGTTTATTCCCCTACAATTTGGGTTTTCCCCACCAAACTGGGTTCATTTTCCCCAAAATCCGGTTTTTTTACTCAATTACAGGCTTAATTTCCACAAAATATTTTTCCCCCCCAAACTGGGTTCATTTTCCCCAAAATCAGCTTCTATCCTCCCAAACTGGGTTCATTTTCCCCAAAATCCTTTTTTTTTCTTCAAAACACTGCGTGCATTTTCACACAAATTAAGTTTGCTTCTCCAAACTGTGTTCATTTTCCCCAAAATCAGGTTTTTTCCCCATTACTGGGTTCATTTCCCCAAAATTGGGTTTTATCCCCCCAAAAAGGGTTCATTTTCCCCATAGTCGGTTTTTTTCCGAGCAAAACTCGGTTCATTTCCCTACAAGTTTGTTTCCCCCGCCCCAAAATCTGTTGATTTTCCCAAAACTTCGGGGTTTTTACCCCATTACTGGGTTCATTTTCCCTAAAATATTTTTTTCCCCAAAACTGGGTTCATTTTCCTTAAAAATTGGATTTCCCCCCCAAAATTGGTTTCATTTTCCGCATAATCAGCATTTTTTCCTCCAAAACTAGGTTCATTTTCAACAAAATCCCTATTAACCCCCAAAACTGGGTACATTTTCACACAAATCAAGTTGTCCGCTCCAAACTGATTTCATTTTCCTCAAAATCTTCTATTTCCACTCTGCACTTGGTTCATTTTCCCGAAAATCAGGATTTTTCCCCATTACTGGGTTCATTTTCCCCAAAATATATGTTTTCCACAAAACTGGGTTTATTCCCCTACAAATTGGGTTTTCCCCACCAACCTGGGTTCATTTTCCCCAAAATCCGGGTTTTTTACTCACTTACTGGCTTTATCACCACAAAATATTTTCCCCCCCAAACTGGGTTTATTTTCCCCATAATCAGCATCTATTCTCCCAAACTGCGTTCATTTTTCCCAAAATCCTTTTTTTCTTCAAAACACTGGGTGCATTTTCACACAAATCAAGTTTGCCCCTCCAAACAGTGTTCATTTTCCCCAAAATCAGGTTTTTTCCCCATTACTCGGTCCATTTCCCCAAAATCGCGTTTTTTCCCCCAAAACTGGGTTCATTTTCCCCAAAGTCGGATTTTTTCCTCCCAAACTGGGTTGATTTTTCCCAAAGTCGGTTTTTTTTCGAGCAAAACTCGGTTCATTTCCCTACAAGTTGGTTTCCCACCCCCAAACTCTGTTGATTTTCCCAAAAATTCGGGTTTTTTACCCCATTACTGGGTTCATTTTCCCCAAAATATTTTTTTTCCTGAAAACTGGGTTCATTTTCCTTAAAAATGGATATTCTCCCCAAAATTCGGTTCATTTTCCGCATAATCAGAATTTTTTCCTCCAAAACTAGGTTCATTTTCCACAAAATCCCTATTAACCCCCAAACTGGGTACATTTTCACACAAATCAGGTTGTCGCCTCCAAACTGATTTCATTATACTCAAAATCTTCTATTTCCACTCTGCACTTGGTTCATCTTCCACAAAATCAGGATTTTTCCCCATTACTGAGTTCATTTAACCCAAAATATATGTTTTCCACAAAACTGGGTTTATTCCCCTACAAATTGGGTTTTCCCCACCAAACTGGGTTCATTTTCCCCAAAATCCGGGTTTTTTACTCAATTACTGGCTTTATTTCCACAAAATATTTCCCCCCCCATTCCTGGGTTCATTTCCCCAAAATCGCGATTTTTCCCCCAAAACTGGGTTCATTTTCCCCAAAGTCGGATTTTTTCCTCCCAAACTGGGTTGATTTTCCCCAAAGTTGGGTTTTTTTCGTGCAAAACTCGGTTCATTTCCCTACAAGTTGGTTTCCCACCCCCAAACTCTGTTGATTTTCCCAAAACTTCGGGGTTTTTACCCCATTACTGGGTTCATTTTCACCAAAATATTTTTTTCCCCAAAACTGGGTTCATTTTCCTTAAAAATTGGATTTTCCCCCCAAAACAGGTTTCATTTTCCACATAATCAGCATTATTTCCTCCAAAACTAGGTTCATTTTCCACAAAATCCCTATTAACCCCCAAAACTGGGTACATTTTCACTCAAATCAGGTTGTCCGCTCCAAACTGATTTCATTTTCCTCAAAATCTTCTATTTCCACTCCGCACTTGGTTCATTTTCCCCAAAATCAGGATTTTTCCCCATTACTGGGTTCATTTTCCCCAAAATAATTTATCCCCCCCAAAACTGGGTCCATTTTCCGCATAATCAGCATTTTTCCTCTAAAACTAGGTTCATTTTCCACAAAATCCCTATTAACCCCCAAAACTGGGTACATTTTCACACAAATCAGGTTGTCCCCTCCAAACTGATTTCATTTTCCTCAAAATCTTCTATTTCCACTCCGCACTTGGTTCATTTTCCCCAAAATCAGGATTTTTCCCCATTACTGCGTTCATTTTCCCCAAAATATATGTTTTCCACAAAACTGGGTTTATTCCCCTACAAATTGGGTTTTCCCCACCAAACTGGGTTCATTTTCACCAGAATCCGGAGTTTTTATTCAATTACTGGCATTATTTCCACAAAATATTTTTCCCCCCCAAACTGGGTTCATTTTCCCCAAAATCAGCTTCTATCCTCCCAAACTGGGTTCATTTTCCCAAAAATCCTTTTTTTCTTCAAAACACTGGGTGCATTTTCACACAAATCAAGTTTGCCCCTCCAAACAGTGTTCATTTTCCCCAAAATCAGTTTTTTTTCCCATTACTGGGTTCATTTCCCCAAAATCGCGTTTTTTCCCCCAAAACTGGGTTCATTTTCCCCAAAGTCGGATTTTTTCCTCCCAAACTGGGTTGATTTTCCCCAAAGTCGTTTTTTTTCGAGCAAAACTCGGTTCATTTCCCTACAAGTTGGTTTTCCCCCCCAAACTCTGTTGATTTTCCCAAAACTTCGGGTTTTTTACCCCATTACTGGGTTCATTTTCCCCAAAATATTTTTTTTCCCCAAAACTGGGTTCATTTTCCTCAAAAATTGGATTCCCCCCCCAAAATTGGTTTCATTTTCCGCATAATCAGCATTTTTTCCTCCAAAACTAGGTTCATTTTCCACAAAATCCCTATTAACCCCCAAAACTGGGTACGTTTTCACACAAATCAGGTTGTCCCCTCCAAACTGATTTCATTTTCCTCAAAATCTTCTATTTCCACTCCGCACTTGGTTCATTTTCCCCAAAATCAGGATGTTTCCCCATTACTGGGTTCATTTTCCCCAAAATATATGTTTTTCACAAAACTGGGTTTATTCCCCTACAATTTGGGTTTTCCCCACCAAACTGGGTTCATTTTCCCCAAAATCCGGGTTTTTTACTCAATTACAGGACTAATTTCCACAAAATATTTTTCCCCCCCAAACTGGGTTCATTTTCCCCAAAATCAGCTTCTATCCTCCCAAACTGGGTTCATTTTCCCCAAAATCCTTTTTTTTTCTTCAAAACACTCTGTGCATTTTCACACAAATTAAGTTTGCTTCTCCAAACTGTGTTCATTTTCCCCAAAATCAGGTTTTTTCCCCATTACTGGGTTCATTTTCCCCAAAGTCGGATTTTTTCCTCCCAAACTGGGTTGATTTTCCCCATATTCGGTTTTTTTCCGAGCAAAACTCGGTTCATTTCCCTACAAGTTGGTTTCCCCCGCCCCAAAATCTGTTGATTTTCCCAAAACTTCGGGGTTTTTACCCCATTACTGGGTTCATTTTCCCTAAAATATTTTTTTCCCCAAAACTGGGTTCATTTTCCTTAAAAATTGGATTTCCCCCCCAAAATTGGTTTCATTTTCCGCATAATCAGCATTTTTTCCTCCAAAACTAGGTTCATTTTCCACAAAATCCCTATTAACCCCCAAAACTGGGTACATTTTCACACAAATCAAGTTGTCCGCTCCAAACTGATTTCATTTTCCTCAAAATCTTCTATTTCCACTCTGCACTTGGCTCATTTTCCCCAAAATCAGGATTTTTCCCCATTACTGGGTTCATTTTCCCCAAAATATATGTTTTCCACAAAACTGGGTTTATTCCCCTACAAATTGGGTTTTCCCCACCAACCTGGGTTCATTTTCCCCAAAATCCGGGTTTTTTACTCAATTACTGGCTTTATCACCACAAAATATTTTCCCCCCCAAACTGGGTTTATTTTCCCCATAATCAGCATCTATCCTCCCAAACTGCGTTCATTTTTCCCAAAGTCCTTTTTTTCTTCAAAACACTGGGTGCATTTTCACACAAATCAAGTTTGCCCCTCCAAACAGTGTTCATTTTCCCCAAAATCAGGTTTTTTCCCCATTACTCGGTTCATTTCCCCAAAATCGCGTTTTTTCCCCCAAAACTGGGTTCATTTTCCCCAAAGTCGGATTTTTTCCTCCCAAACTGGGTTGATTTTTCCCAAAGTCGGTTTTTTTTCGAGCAAAACTCGGTTCATTTCCCTACAAGTTGGTTTCCCACCCCCAAACTCTGTTGATTTTCCCAAAAATTCGGGTTTTTTACCCCATTACTGGGTTCATTTTCCCCAAAATATTTTTTTTCCTGAAAACTGGGTTCATTTTCCTTAAAAATGGATATTCTCCCCAAAATTCGGTTCATTTTCCGCATAATCAGAATTTTTTCCTCCAAAACTAGGTTCATTTTCCACAAAATCCCTATTAACACCCAAACTGGGTACATTTTCACACAAATCAGGTTGTCGCCTCCAAACTGATTTCATTATACTCAAAATCTTCTATTTCCACTCTGCACTTGGTTCATCTTCCACAAAATCAGGATTTTTCCCCATTACTGAGTTCATTTAACCCAAAATATATGTTTTCCACAAAACTGGGTTTATTCCCCTACAAATTGGGTTTTCCCCACCAAACTGGGTTCATTTTCCCCAAAATCCGGGTTTTTTACTCAATTACTGGCTTTATTTCCACAAAATATTTCCCCCCCCATTCCTTGGTTCATTTCCCCAAAATCGCGATTTTTCCCCCAAAACTGGGTTCATTTTCCCCAAAGTCGGATTTTTTCCTCCCTAACTGGGTTGATTTTCCCCAAAGTTGGGTTTTTTTCGTGCAAAACTCGGTTCATTTCCCTACAAGTTGGTTTCCCACCCCCAAACTCTGTTGATTTTCCCAAAACTTCGGGGTTTTTACCCCATTACTGGGTTCATTTTCACCAAAATATTTTTTTCCCCAAAACTGGGTTCATTTTCCTTAAAAATTGGATTTTCCCCCCAAAACAGGTTTCATTTTCCACATAATCAGCATTATTTCCTCCAAAACTAGGTTCATTTTCCACAAAATCCCTATTAACCCCCAAAACTGGGTACATTTTCACTCAAATCAGGTTGTCCGCTCCAAACTGATTTCATTTTCCTCAAAATCTTCTATTTCCACTCCGCACTTGGTTCATTTTCCCCAAAATCAGGATTTTTCCCCATTACTGGGTTCATTTTCCCCAAAATAATTTATCCCCCCCAAAACTGGGTCCATTTTCCGCATAATCAGCATTTTTCCTCTAAAACTAGGTTCATTTTCCACAAAATCCCTATTAACCCCCAAAACTGGGTACATTTTCACACAAATCAGGTTGTCCCCTCCAAACTGATTTCATTTTCCTCAAAATCTTCTATTTCCACTCCGCACTTGGTTCATTTTCCCCAAAATCAGGATTTTTCCCCATTACTGCGTTCATTTTCCCCAAAATATATGTTTTCCACAAAACTGGGTTTATTCCCCTACAAATTGGGTTTTCCCCACCAAACTGGGTTCATTTTCACCAAAATCCGGAGTTTTTATTCAATTACTGGCATTATTTCCACAAAATATTTTTCCCCCCCAAACTGGGTTCATTTTCCCCAAAATCAGCTTCTATCCTCCCAAACTGGGTTCATTTTCCCAAAAATCCTTTTTTTCTTCAAAACACTGGGTGCATTTTCACACAAATCAAGTTTGCCCCTCCAAACAGTGTTCATTTTCCCCAAAATCAGTTTTTTTTCCCATTACTGGGTTCATTTCCCCAAAATCGCGTTTTTTCCCCCAAAACTGGGTTCATTTTCCCCAAAGTCGGATTTTTTCCTCCCAAACTGGGTTGATTTTCCCCAAAGTCGTTTTTTTTTCGAGCAAAACTCGGTTCATTTCCCTACAAGTTGGTTTTCCCCCCCAAACTCTGTTGATTTTCCCAAAACTTCGGGTTTTTTACCCCATTACTGGGTTCATTTTCCCCAAAATATTTTTTTTCCCCAAAACTGGGTTCATTTTCCTCAAAAATTGGATTCCCCCCCCAAAATTGGTTTCATTTTCCGCATAATCAGCATTTTTTCCTCCAAAACTAGGTTCATTTTCCACAAAATCCCTATTAACCCCCAAAACTGGGTACGTTTTCACACAAATCAGGTTGTCCCCTCCAAACTGATTTCATTTTCCTCAAAATCTTCTATTTCCACTCCGCACTTGGTTCATTTTCCCCAAAATCAGGATGTTTCCCCATTACTGGGTTCATTTTCCCCAAAATATATGTTTTTCACAAAACTGGGTTTATTCCCCTACAATTTGGGTTTTCCCCACCAAACTGGGTTCATTTTCCCCAAAATCCGGGTTTTTTACTCAATTACAGGACTAATTTCCACAAAATATTTTTCCCCCCCAAACTGGGTTCATTTTCCCCAAAATCAGCTTCTATCCTCCCAAACTGGGTTCATTTTCCCCAAAATCCTTTTTTTTTCTTCAAAACACTCTGTGCATTTTCACACAAATTAAGTTTGCTTCTCCAAACTGTGTTCATTTTCCCCAAAATCAGGTTTTTTCCCCATTACTGGGTTCATTTCCCCAAAATTGGGTTTTATCCCCCCAAAAAGGGTTCATTTTCCCCATAGTCGGTTTTTTTCCGAGCAAAACTCGGTTCATTTCCCTACAAGTTGGTTTCCCCCGCCCCAAAATCTGTTGATTTTCCCAAAACTTCGGGGTTTTTACCCCATTACTGGGTTCATTTTCCCTAAAATATTTTTTTCCCCAAAACTGGGTTCATTTTCCTTAAAAATTGGATTTCCCCCCCAAAATTGGTTTCATTTTCCGCATAATCAGCATTTTTTCCTCCAAAACTAGGTTCATTTTCTACAAAATCCCTATTAACCCCCAAAACTGGGTACATTTTCACACAAATCAAGTTGTCCGCTCCAAACTGATTTCATTTTCCTCAAAATCTTCTATATCCACTCTGCACTTGGCTCATTTTCCCGAAAATCAGGATTTTTCCCCATTACTGGGTTCATTTTCCCCAAAATATATGTTTTCCACAAAACTGGGTTTATTCCCCTACAAATTGGGTTTTCCCCACCAACCTGGGTTCATTTTCCCCAAAATCCGGGTTTTTTACTCAATTACTGGCTTTATCACCACAAAATATTTTCCTCCCCAAACTGGGTTTATTTTCCCCATAATCAGCATCTATCCTCCCAAACTGCGTTCATTTTTCCCAAAATCCTTTTTTTCTTCAAAACACTGGGTGCATTTTCACACAAATCAAGTTTGCCCCTCCAAACAGTGTTCATTTTCCCCAAAATCAGGTTTTTTCCCCATTACTCGGTTCATTTCCCCAAAATCGCGTTTTTTCCCCCAAAACTGGGTTCATTTTCCCCAAAGTCGGATTTTTTCCTCCCAAACTGGGTTGATTTTTCCCAAAGTCGTTTTTTTTTCGAGCAAAACTCGGTTCATTTCCCTACAAGTTGGTTTTCCACCCCCAAACTCTGTTGATTTTCCCAAAAATTCGGGTTTTTTATCCCATTACTGGTTTCATTTTCCCCAAAATATTTTTTTTCCCCAAAACTGGGTTCATTTTCCTTAATATTGGATTTCCCCCCAAAATTGGTTTCATTTTCTGCATAATCAGCATTTTTTCCTCCAAAACTAGGTTCATTTTTCACAAAATCCCTATTAACCCCCAAAACTGGGTACATTTCCACAAAAATCAGGTTGTTCCCTCCAAACTGATTTCATTTTCCTCAAAATCTTCTATTTCCACTCCGCACTTGGTTCATTTTCCCGAAAATCAAGATTTTTCCCTATTACTGGGTTCATTTTCCCCAAAATAATTTTATCCCCCCCAAAACTGGGTTCATTTTCCGCATAATCAGCATTTTTCCTCTAAAACTAGGTTCATTTTCCACAAAATCCCTATTAACCCCAAAAACTGGGTACATTTTCACACAAATCAGGTTGTCCCCTCCAAACTGATTTCATTTTCCTCAAAATCTTCTATTTCCACTCCGCACTTGGTTCATTTTCCCCAAAATCAGGATTTTTCCCCATTACTCGGTTCATTTCCCCAAATTCGCATTTTTTACCCCAAAACTGGGTTCATTTTCCCCAAAGTCGGATTTTTTCCTCCCAAACTGGGTTGATTTTCCCCAAAGTCGTTTTTTTTTTCGAGAAAACTCGGTTCATTTCCCGACAAGTTGGTTCCCCCCCCCCCCCCAACTCTGTTGATTTTCCCAAAAATTCGGGTTTTTTACCCCATTACTGGGTTCAATTTCCCCAAAATATTTTTTTTCCTGAAAACTGGGTTCATTTTCCTTAAAAATGGATATTCCCCCCAAAATTCGGTTCATTTTCCGCATAATCAGAATTTTTTCCTCCAAAACTAGGTTCATTTTCCACAAAATCCCTATTAACCCCCAAACTGGGTACATTTTCACACAAATCAGGTTGTCGCCTCCAAAGTGATTTCATTATACTCAAAATCTTCTATTTCCACTCTGCACTTGGTTCATCTTCCACAAAATCAGGATTTTTCCCCATTACTGAGTTCATTTAACCCAAAATATATGTTTTCCACAAAACTGGGTTTATTCCCCTACAAATTGGGTTTTCCCCACGAAACTGGGTTCATTTTCCCCAAAATCCGGGTTTTTTACTCAATTACTGGCTTTATTTCCACAAAATATTTTCCCCCCCATTCCTGGGTTCATTTCCCCAAAATCGCGATTTTTCCCCCAAAACTGGGTTCATTTTCCCCAAAGTCGGATTTTTTCCTCCCAAACTGGGTTGATTTTCCCCAAAGTTGGGTTTTTTTCGTGCAAAACTCGGTTCATTTCCCTACAAGTTGGTTTCCCACCCCCAAACTCTGTTGATTTTCCCAAAACTTCGGGGTTTTTACCCCATTACTGGGTTCATTTTCACCAAAATATTTTTTTCCCCAAAACTGGGTTCATTTTCCTTAAAAATTGGATTTTCCCCCCAAAATTGGTTTCATTTTCTGCATAATCAGCATTTTTTCCTCCAAAACTAGGTTCATTTTCCACAAAATCCCTATTAACCCCCAAAACTGGGTACATTTTCACTCAAATCAGGTTGTCCCCTCCAAACTGATTTCATTTTCCTCAAAATCTTCTATTTCCACTCCGCACTTGGTTCATTTTCCCCAAAATCAGGATTTTTCCCCATTACTGGGTTCATTTTCCCCAAAATAATTTTATCCCCCCCAAAACTGTTTTCATTTTCCGCATAATCAGCATTTTTCCTCTAAAACTAGGTTCTTTTTCTACAAAATCCCTATTAACCTCCAAAACTGGGTACATTTTCACACAAATCAGGTTGTCCCCTCCAAACTGATTTCATTTTCCTCAAAATCTTCTATTTCCACTCCGCACTTGGTTCATTTTCCCCCAAATCAGGATTTTTCCCCATTACTGGGTTCATTTTCCCCAAAATAATTTATCCCCCCCAAAACTGGGTCCATTTTCCGCATAATCAGCATTTTTCCTCTAAAACTAGGTTCATTTTCCACAAAATCCCTATTAACCCCCAAAACTGGGTACATTTTCACACAAATCAGGTTGTCCCCTCCAAACTGATTTCATTTTCCTCAAAATCTTCTATTTCCACTCCGCACTTGGTTCATTTTCCCGAAAATCAGGATTTTTTCCCATTACTGGGTTCATTTTCCCCACAATAATTTTATTCCCCCAAAACTGGGTTCATTTTCCGCATAATCACCATTATTCCTCTAAATCTCGGTTCATTTTCCACAAAATCCCTATTAACCACCAAAACTGGGTACATTTTCACACAAATCAGGTTGTCCCCTCCAAACTGATTTCATTTTCCTCAAAATCTTCTATTTCCACTCCGCACTTGGTTCATTTTCCCCAAAATCAGGATTTTTCCCCATTACTGGGTTCATTTTCCCCAAAATATATGTTTTCCACAAAACTGGGTTTATTCCCCTAAAAATTGGGTTTTCCCCACCAAACTGGGTTCATTTTCCCCAAAATCCGGGTTTTTTACTCAATTACTGGCTTTATTTCCACAAAATATTTCCCCCCCCCCAAACTGGGTTCATTTTTCCCAAAATTAGCTTCTATCCTCCTAAACTGGGTTCATTTTCCCCAAAATCAGGTTTTTTCCCCATTACTGGGTTCATTTCCTCAAAATCGGGTTTTTTTCCCCCAAAACTAGGTTCATTTTCCCCAAAGTCGGATTTTTTCCTCCCAAACTGGGTTGATTTTCCCCAAATTCGTTTTTTTTTCAAGCAAAACACGGTTCATTTCCCTACAAGTTGGTTTCCCCCCCAAACTCTGTTGATTTTCCCAAAATTTAAGATTTTTACCCCATTACTGGGTTCATTTTCCCGAAAATAATTTTTTTCCCCAGAACTGGGTTCATTTTCCTTAAAAATGGATTTTCCCCCCAAACTGGGTTAATTTTCCGCATAATCAGCATTTTTTCCTCCAAAACTAGGTTCATTTTCCACAAAATCCCTATTAACCCCCCAAACTGGGTACATTTTCACACAAATCAGGTTGTCCCCTCCAAACTGATTTCATTTTCCTCAAAATCTTCTATTTCCACTCCGCACTTGGTTCATTTTCCCCAAAATCAGGATTTTTCCCCATTACTGGGTTCATTTTCCCCAAAATATATGTTTTCCACAAAACTGGGTTTATTCCCCTACAAATTGGGTTTTCCCCACCAAACTGGGTTCATTTTCCCCAAAATCCGGGTTTTTTACTCAATTACTAGCTTTATTTCCACAAAATATTTTTCCCGCCCAAACAGTGTTCATTTTCCCCAAAATCAGGCTTTTTCCCCATTACTGGGTTCATTTCCTCAAAATCGTGTTTTTTCCCCCAAAACTGGGTTCATTTTCCCCAAAGTCGGATTTTTTCCTCCCAAACTGGGTTGATTTTCCCCAAAGTCGGTTTTTTTTCGAGCAAAACACTGTTCATTTCCCTACAAGTTGGTTTCCCCCCCCCAAACTCTGATGATTTTCCCAAAATTTAAGATTTTTACCCCATTACTGGGTTCATTTTCCCCAAAATATTTTTTTTCCCCAAAACTGGGTCCATTTTCCTTAAAAATGGATTTTCCCCCCCCAAAACTGGGTTCATTTCCCTACAAGTAGGTTTTCCCCCCCCAAACTCTGTTGATTTTCCCAAAATTTAAGATTTTTACCCCATTACTGGGTTCATTTTCCCCAAAATAATTTTTTTCCCCAAAACTGGGTCCATTTTCCTTAAAAATGGATTTTCCCCCCAAAACTGGGTTCATTTTCTGCATAATCAGCATTTTTTCCTCCAAAACTAGGTTCATTTTCCACAAAATCCCTATTAACCCCCAAAACTGGGTACATTTTCACACAAATCAGGTTGTCGCCTCCAAACTGACTTCATTTTCCTCAAAATCTTCTATTTCCACTCCGCACTTGGTTCATTTTCCCCAAAATCAGGATTTTTCCCCATTACTGGGTTCATTTTCCCCAAAATAATTTTATCCCCTACAAAACTGGTTTAATTTTCCCCATAATCAGCATTATTCCTCTGAAACTAGGTTCATTTTCCACAAAATTCCTATTAACCCCCAAAACTGGGTACATTTTCACACAAATCAGGTTGTCCCCTCCAAACTGATTTCATTTTCCTCAAAATCTTCTATTTCCACTCCGCACTTTGTTCATTTTCCCCAAAATCAGGATTTTTCCCCATTACTGGGTTCATTTTCCCCAAAATATATGTTTTCCACAAAACTGGGTTTATTCCCCTACAAATTGGGTTTTCCCCACCAAACTGGGTTCATTTTCCCCAAAATCCGGGTTTTTTACTCAATTACTGGCTTTATTTCCACAAAATATTTCCCCCCCCCCCCAAACTGGGTTCATTTTTCCCAAAATCAGCTTCTATCCTCCTAAACTGGGTTCATTTTCCCCAAAATCCTTTTTTTCTTCAAAACACTGGGTGCATTTTCATACAAATCAAGTTTGCCCCTCCAAACAGGGTTCATTTTCCCCAAAATCAGGTTTTTTCCCCATTACTGCGTTCATTTCCTCAAAATCGGGTTTTTTTCCCCCAAAACTAGGTTCATTTTCCCCAAAGTCGGATTTTTCCCTCCCAAACTGTGTTGATTTTCCCCAAATTCGTTTTTTTTTCAAGCAAAACATGGTTCATTTCCCTACAAGTTGGTTTCCCCCCCCCAAACTCTGTTGATTTTCCCAAAATTTAAGATTTTTACCCCATTACTAGGTTCATTTTCCCCAAAATAATTTTTTTCCCCAAAACTGGGTTCATTTTCCTTAAAAATGGATTTTCCCCCCAAAACTGGGTTCATTTTCCGCATAATCAGCATTTTTTCCTCCAAAACTAGGTTCATTTTCCACAAAATCCCTATTAACCCCCAAAACTGGGTACATTTTCACACAAATCAGGTTGTCCCCTCCAAACTGATTTCATTTTCCTCAAAATCTTATATTTCCACTCCGCACTTGGTTCATTTTCCCCAAAATCAGGATTTTTCCCCATTACTGGGTTCATTTTCCCCAAAATATGTTTTCCACAAAACTGGGTTTATTCCCCTACAAATTGGGTTTTCCCCACCAAACTGGTTTCATTTTCCCCAAAATCCGGGTTTTTTACTCAATTACTAGCTTTATTTCCACAAAATATTTTTCCCGCCCAAACAGTGTACATTTTCCCCAAAATCAGGCTTTTTCCCCATTACTGGGTTCATTTCCTCAAAATCGTGTTTTTTCCCCCAAAACTGGGTTCATTTTCCCCAAAGTCGGATTTTTTCCTCCCAAACTGGGTTGATTTTCCCCAAAGTCGGGTTTTTTTCGAGCAAAACTCGGTTCATTTCCCTACAAGTTGGTTCACCCTAGCCAAACTCTGTTGATTTTCCCAAAACTTCGGATTTTTTACCCCATTACTGGGTTCATTTTCCCCAAAATATTTTTTTTCCCCAAAACTGGGTTCATTTTCCTTAAAAATTTGATTTCCCCCCAAAATTGATTTCATTTTCCGCATAATCAGCATTTTTTCCTCCAAAACTAGGTTCATTTTCCACATAATCCCTATTAACCCCCAAAACTGGGTACATTTTCACACAAATGAGGTTGTCCCCTCCAAACTGACTTCATTTTCCTCAAAATCTTCTATTTCCACTCCGCACTTGGTTCATTTTCCCCAAAATAAGGATTTTTCCCCGTTACTGGGTTCATTTTCCCCAAAATATATGTTTTCCACAAAACTGGGTTTATTCCCCTACAAATTGGGTTTTCCACACCAAACTGGGTTCATTTTCCCCAAAATCTGGGTTTTTTACTCAATTACTGGCTTTATTTCCACAAATTATTTTTCCCCAACAAACTGGGTTCATTTTCCCCAAAATCAGATTCTATCCTTCCAAACTGGGTTCATTTTCCCCAAAATCCTTTTTTTCTTCAAAACACTGGGTGCATTTTCACACAAATCAAGTTTGCCCCTCCAAACAGGGTTCATTTTCCCCAAAATCAGTTTTTTTCCCCATTACTGGGTTCATTTCCCCAAAATCGCGTTTTTTCCCACAGAACTGGGTTCATTTTCCCCAAAGTCGGATTTTTTCCTCCCAAACTGGGTTGATTTTCTCCAAAGTCGGTTCTTTTTTGGGCAACACTCGGTTCATTTCCCTACAAGTTGATTCCCCCCCCCAAACTCTGTTGATTTTCCCAAAACTTCGGGTTTTTTACCCCATTACTGGGTTCATTTTCCCCAAAATATTTTTTCCCCCAATTGGGTTCATTTTCCTTAAAAATGGATTTTCCCCCCAAAATTCAGTTCATTTTCCGCATAATCAGCATTTTTTCCTCCAAAACTAGGTTCATTTTCCACAAAATCCCTATTAACCCCACAAACTGGGTACGTTTTCACACAAATCAGGTTGTCCCTTCAAAACTGATTTCATTTTCCTCAAAATCTTCTATTTCCACTCCGCATTTGGTTCATTTTCCCGAAAATCAGGATTTTTCCCCGTTACTGGGTTCATTTTCCCCAAAATATATGTTTTCCACAAAACTGGGTTTATTCTCCTACAAATTGGGTTTTCCACACCAAACTGGGTTCATTTTCCCCAAAATCCGGGGTTTTTACTCAATTACTGGCTTTATTTCCACAAAATATTTTTCCCCCCCAAACTGGGTTCATTTTCCCCAATATCAGCTTCTATCCTCCCAAACTGGGTTCATTTTCCCCAAAATCCTTTTTTTCTTCAAAACACTGGGTGCATTTTCACACAAATCAAGTTTGCCCCTCCAAACAGTGTTCATTTTCCCCAAAATCAGGCTTTTTCCCCATTACTGGGTTCATTTCCCCAAAGTCGCGTTTTTTCCCCCAAAACTGGGTTCATTTTCCCCAAAGTCGGATTTTTTCCTCCCAAACTGGGTTGATTTTCCCCAAAGTCGTTTTTTTTTCGAGCAAAACACGGTTCATTTCCCTACAAGTTGGTTTCCCCCCCCCAAACTCTGTTGATTTTCCCAAAATTTAAGATTTTTACCCCATTACTGGGTTCATTTTCCCCAAAATAATTTTTTTCCCCAAAACTGGGTTCATTTTCCTTAAAAATTGGATTTCCCTCCAAAATTGGTTTCATTTTTCGCATAATCAGCTTTTTTTCCTCCAAAACTAGGTTCATTTTCCACAAAATCCCTATTAACCCCCAAAACTGGGTACATTTTCACACAAATGAGGTTGTCCCCTCCAAACTGACTTCATTTTCCTCAAAATCTTCTATTTCCACTCCGCACTTGGTTCATTTTCCCCAAAATCAGGATTTTTCTCCATTACTGGTTTCATTTTCTCCAAAATATATGTTTTGCACAAAACTGGGTTTATTCCCCTACAAATTGGGTTTTCCCCACCAAACTGGGTTCATTTTACCCAAAATCCGGGTTTTTTACTCAATTACTGGCTTTATTTCCACAAAATATTCCCCCCCCCCCCCAAACTGGGTTCATTTTCCCCAAAATCCTTTTTTTCTTCAAAACACTGGGTGCATTTTCATACAAATCAAGTTTGCCCCTCCAAACAGGGTTCATTTTCCCCAAAATCAGGTTTTTTCCCCATTACTGGGTTCATTTCCACAAAGTCGCGTTTTTTCCCCCAAAACTGGGTTCATTTTCCCCAAAGTCGGATTTTTTCCTCCCAAACTGGGTTGGTTTTCCCCAAAGTCGGTTTTTTTTCGAGCAAAACTCGGTTCATTTCCTTACAAGTTGATCCCCCCCCCCCAAACTCTGTTGATTTTCCCAAAACTTCGGGTTTTTTACCCCATTACTGGGTTCATTTTCCCCAAAATATTTTTTCCCCCAATTGGGTTCATTTTCCTTAAAAATGGATTTTCCCCCCAAAATTCAGTTCATTTTCCGCATAATCAGCATTTTTTCCTCCAAAACTAGGTTCATTTTCCACAAAATCCCTATTAACCCCCCAAACTGGGTACATTTTCACACATATCAGGTTGTCCCCTCCAAACTGATTTCATTTTCCTCAAAATCTTCTATTTCCACTCCGCACTTGGTTCATTTTCCCCAAAATCAGGTTTTTTCCCCATTACTGGGTTCATTTCCCCAAAATCGCGTTTTTTCCCACAAAACTGGGTTCATTTTCCCCAAGGTCGGATTTTTTCCTCCCAAACTGGGTTGATTTTCCCCAAAGTCGTTTTTTTTTCGAGCAAAACTCAGTTCATTTCCCTACAAGTTGGTTCCCCCTAGCCAAACTCTGTTGATTTTCCCAAAACTTCGGGTTTTTTACCCCATTACTGGGTTCATTTTCCCCAAAATATTTTTTTTCCCCAAAACTGGGTTCATTTTCCTTAAAAATTGGATTTCCCCCCAAAATTGATTTCATTTTCCGCATAATCAGCTTTTTTTCCTCCAAAACTAGGTTCATTTTCCACAAAATCCCTATTAACCCCCAAAACTGGGTACATTTTCACACAAATGAGGTTGTCCCCTCCAAACTGACTTCATTTTCCTCAAAATCTTCTATTTCCACTCCGCACTTGGTTCATTTTCCCCAAAATCAGGATTTTTCCTCGTTACTGGGTTCATTTTCCCCAAAATATATGTTTTCCACAGAACTGGGTTTATTCTCCTACAAATTGGGTTTTCCACACCAAACTGGGTTCATTTTCCCCAAAATCCGGGTTTTTTACTCAATTACTGGCTTTATTTCCACAAAATATTTTTCTCCAACAAACTGGGTTCATTTTTCCCAAAATCAGTTTCTATCCTTCCAAACTGGGTTCATTTTCCCCAAAATCCTTTTTTTCTTCAAAACACTGGGTGCATTTTCACACAAATCAAGTTTGCCCCTCCAAACAGGGTTCATTTTCCCCAAAATCAGTTTTTTTCCCCATTACTGGGTTCATTTCCCCAAAATCGCGTTTTTTTCACCCAAAACTGGGTTCATTTTCCCCAAAGTCGGATTTTTTCCACCCAAACTGGTTTGATTTTCCCCAAAGTCGGTTTTCTTCGAGCAAAACTCGGTTCATTTCCCTACAAGTTGGTTTCCCCCCCCAAACTCTGTGGATTTTTACAAAAAATCGGGTTTTTTACGCCATTACTGGGTTCGTTTTCCCCAAAATCATTTTTTCCCTAAAACTGGGTTCATTTTCCTTAAAAATGGATTTTCCCCCCAAAAGTGGGTTCATTTTCCGCATAATCAGCATTTTTTCCTCTAAAACTAGGTTCATTTTCCACAAGATCCCTATTAACCCCCAAAACTGGGTACATTTTCACACAAATCAGGTTGTCCCCTCCAAACTGATTTCATTTTCCTCAAAATCTTCTATTCCCACTCCGCACTTGGTTCATTTTCCCCAAAATCAGGATTTTTCCCCATTACTGGGTTCATTTTCCCCAAAATATATGTTTTCCACAAAACTGGGTTTATTCCCCTACAAATTGGGTTTTCCCCACCAAACTGGGTTCATTTTCCCCAAAATCCGGGTTTTTTACTCAATTACTGGCTTTATTTCCACAAATTATTTTTCCCCCCCAAACTGGGTTCATTTTCCCCAAAATCAGCTTCTATCCTCCCAAACTGCGTTCATTTTCCCCAAAATCCTTTTTTTCTTCAAAACACTGGGTGCATTTTCACACAAATCAAGTTTGCCCCTCCAAACAGTGTTCATTTTCCTCAAAATGAGTTTTTTTCCCGATTAATGGGTTCATTTCCCCAAAATCGCGATTTTTCCCCCAAAACTGGGTTCATTTTCCCCAAAGTCGGATTTTTTCCTCCGAAACTGGGTTGATTTTCCCCAAAGTCGGTTTTTTTTCGAGCAAAACTCGGTTCATTTCCCTACAAGGTGGTTCCCCCCCCCCAAACTCTGTTGATTTTCCCAAAACTTCGGGTTTTTTACCCCATTACTGGGTTCATTTTCCCCAAAATATTTTTTTCCCCAAAACTGGGTTCATTTTCCTTAAAAATTGGATTTTCTCTACAAAATTGGTTTCATTTTCCTCATAATCAGCATTTTTTCCTCCAAAACTAGGTTCATTTTACACAAAATCCCTATTAACCCCCAAAACTGGGTACATTTTCACACAAATCAGGTTGTCCCCTCCAAACTGATTTCATTTTCCTCAAAATCTTCTATTTCCACTCCGCACTTGGTTCATTTTACACAAAATCAGGATATGTCCCCATTACTGGGTTCATTTTCCCCAAAATAATTTTATCCCCTACAAAACTGGTTTAATTTTCCCCATAATCAGCATTATTCCTCTAAAACTAGGTTCATTTTCCAGAAAATCCCTATTAACCCCAAAAACTGGGTACATTTTCACACAAATCAGGTTGTCCCCTCCAAACTGATTTCATTTTCCTCAAAATCTTCTATTTCCACTCCGCACTTGGTTCATTTTCCCCAAAATCAGGATTTTTCCCCATTACTGGGTTCATTTTCCCCAAAATATATGTTTTCCACAAAACTGGGTTTATTCCCCTACAAATTGAGTTTTCCCCACCAAACTGGGTTCATTTTCCCCAAAATCCGGGTTTTTTACTCAATTACTGGCTTTATTTCCACAAAATATTTCCCCCCCCCCAAACTGGGTTCATTTTTCCCAAAATCAGCTTCTATCCTCCTAAACTGGGTTCATTTTCCCCAAAATCCTTTTTTTCTTCAAAACACTGGGTGCATTTTCATACAAATCAAGTTTGCCCCTCCAAACAGGGCTTATTTTCCCCAAAATCAGGTTTTTTCCACATTACTGGATTCATTTCCTCAAAATCGTGTTTTTTTCCCCCAAAACTGGGTTCATTTTCAACAAAGTCGGATTTTTTCCTCCCAAACTGGGTTGATTTTCCCCAAAGTCGGTTTTTTTTCAAGCAAAACACGGTTCATTTCCCTACAAGTTGGTTTCCCCCCCCCCAAACTCTGTTGATTTTCCCAAAATTTAAGATTTTTACCCCATTACTGGGTTCATTTTCCCCAAAATAATTTTTTTCCCCAAAACTGGGTTCATTTTCCTTAAAAATGGATTTTCCCCCCAAAACTGGGTTAATTTTCCGCATAATCAGCATTTTTTCCTCCAAAACTAGGTTCATTTTCCACAAAATCCCTATTAACCCCCAAAACTGGGTACATTTTCACACAAATCAGGTTGTCCCCTCCAAACTGATTTCATTTTCCTCAAAATCTTCTATTTCCACTCCGCACTTGGTTCATTTTCCCCAAAATCAGGATTTTTCCCCATTACTGGGTTCATTTTCCCCAAAATATATGTTTTCCACAAAACTGGGTTTATTCCCCTACAAATTGGGTTTTCCCCATCAAACTGGTTTCATTTTCCCCAAAATCCGGGTTTTTTACTCAATTACTAGCTTTATTTCCACAAAATATTTTTCCCGCCCAAACAGTGTTCATTTTCCCCAAAATCAGGCTTTTTCCCCATTACTGGGTTCATTTCCTCAAAATCGCGTTTTTTCCCCCAAAACTGGGTTAATTTTCCCCAAAGTCGCATTTTTTCCTCCCAAACTGGGTTGATTTTCTCCAAAGTCGTTTTTTTTTCGAGCAAAACACTGTTCATTTCCCTACAAGTTGGTTTTCCCCCCCCAAACTCTGTTGATTTTCCCAAAATTTAAGATTTTTACCCCATTACTGGGTTCTTTTTCCCCAAAATAATTTTTTTCCCCAAAACTGGGTTCATTTTCCTTAAAAATGGATTTTCCCCCCAAAACTGGGTTCATTTTCCGCATAATCAGCATTTTTTCCTCCAAAACTAGGTTCATTTTCCACAAAATCCCTATTAACCCCCAAAACTGGGTACATTTTCACACAAATCAGGTTGTCCCCTCCAAACTGACTTCATTGTCCTCAAAATCTTCTATTTCCACTCCGCATTTGGTTCATTTTCCCCAAAATCAGGATTTTTCCCCGTTACTGGGTTCATTTTCCCCAAAATATATGTTTTCCACAAAACTGGGTTTATTCTCCTACAAATTGGGTTTTCCACACCAAACTGGGTTCATTTTCCCCAAAATCCGGGGTTTTTACTCAATTACTGGCTTTATTTCCACAAAATATTTTCCCCCCCCAAACTGGGTTCATTTTCCCCAATATCAGCTTCTATCCTCTCAAACTGGGTGGATTTTCCCCAAAATCCTTTTTTTCTTCAAAACACTGGGTGCATTTTCACACAAATCAAGTTTGCCCCTCCAAACAGTGTTCATTTTCCCCAAAATCAGGTTTTTTCCCCATTACTGGGTTCATTTCCCCAAAGTCGCGTTTTTTTTCCCCCAAAACTGAGTTCATATTCCCCAAAGTCGGATTTTTTCCTCCCAAACTGGGTTCATTTTCCCCAAAGTCGGATTTTTTCCTCCCAAACTGGGTTGATTTTCCCCAAAGTCGGTTTTTTTTTGAGCAAAACTCGGTTCATTTCCCTACAAGTTGATTCCCCCCCCCAATCTCTGTTGATTTTCCCAAAACTTCGGGTTTTTTACCCCATTACTGGGTTCATTTTCCCCAAAATATTTTTGCCCTCAATTGGGTTCATTTTCCTTAAAAATGGATTTTCCCCCCAAAATTCAGTTCATTTTCCGCATAATCAGCATTTTTTCCTCCAAAACTAGGTTCATTTTCCACAAAATCCCTATTAACCCCCAAAACTGGGTACATTTTCACACAAATCAGGTTGTCCCCTCCAAACTGATTTCATTTTCCTCAAAATCTTCTATTGCCACTCCGCACTTGGTTCATTTTCCCCAAAATCAGGATTTTTCCCCATTACTGGGTTCATTTTCCCCAAAATATATGTTTTCCACAAAACTGGGTTTATTCCCCTACAAATTGGGTTTTCCCCACCAAACTGGGTTCATTTTCCCCAAAATCCGGGTTTTTTAATCAATTACTGGCTTTATTTCCACAAATTATTTTTCCCGCCCAAACTGGGTTCATTTTCCCCAAAATCAGATTCTATCCTTCCAAACTGGGTTCATTTTCCCCAAAATCCTTTTTTTCTTCAAAACACTGGGTGCATATTCACACAAATCAAGTTTGCCCCTCCAGTGTTCATTTTCCCAAAAATCAGGTTTTTTCCACATTACTAGGTTCATTTCCTCAAAATCGCGTTTTTTTCCACCAAAACTGGGTTCATTTTCCCCAAAGTCGGATTTTTTCCTCCCAAACTGGGTTGATTTTCCCCAAAGTCGGTTTTTTTTCGAGCAAAACTCGGTTCATTTACCTACAAGTTGGTTTCACACTCCCAAAATCTGTTGATTTTCCCAAAACTTCGGGTTTTTTATCCCATTACTGGGTTCATTTTCCCAAAAATATTTTTTTCCCCCAAAACTGGGTTCATTTTCCTTAAAAATTGGATTTCCCCCCAAAATTGGTTTCATTTTCCGCATAATCAGCATTTTTTCCTCCTAAACTAGGTTCATTTTCCACAAAATCCCTATTAACCCCCAAAACTGGGTACATTTTCACACAAATCAGGTTGTCCCCTCCAAACTGACTTCATTTTCCTCAAAATCTTCTATTTCCACTCCGCACTTGGTTCATTTTCCCCAAAATCAGGATTTTCCCCCATTACTGGGTTCATTTTCCCCAAAATATATGTTTTCCAGAAAACTGGGTTTATTCCCCTACAAATTGGGTTTTCCCCACCAAACTGGGTTCATTTTCCCCAAAATCCGAGTTTTTTACTCAATTACTGGCTTTATTTCCACAAATTATTTTTCCCGCCCAAACTGGGTTCATTTTCCCCAAAATCAGATTCTATCCTTCCAAACTGGGTTCATTTTCCCCAAAATCCTTTTTTTCTTCAAAACACTGGGTGCATTTTCACACAAATCAAGTTTGCCCCTCCAAACAGTGTTCATTTTCCTCAAAATGAGGTTTTTTCCCCATTACTGGGTTCATTTCCCCAAAATCGCGATTTTTCCCCCAAAACTGGGTTCATTTTCCCCAAAGTCGGATTTTTTCCTCCGAAACTGGGTTGATTTTCCCCAAAGTCGGTTTTTTTTCGAGCAAAACTCGGTTCATTTCCCTACAAGTTGGTTCCCCCCCCCCAAACTCTGTTGATTTTCCCAAAACTTCGGGTTTTTTACCCCATTACTGGGTTCATTTTCCCCAAAATATTTTTTTCCCCAAAACTGGGTTCATTTTCCTTAAAAATTGGATTTTCCCCCCAAAATTGGTTTCATTTTCCGCATAATCTGCATTTTTTCCTCCAAAACTAGGTTGATTTTCCACAAAATCCCTATTAACCACCAAAACTGGGTACATTTTCACACAAATCAGGTTGTCCCCTCCAAACTGATTTCATTTTCCTCAAAATCTTCTATTTCCACTCCGCACTTGGTTCATTTTCCCCAAAATCAGGATTTTTTCCCATTACAGGGTTCATTTCCCCAAAATATATGTTTTCCACAAAACTGGGTTTATTCCCTACAAATTGGGTTTTCCCCACCAAACTGGGTTCATTTTCCCCAAAATCCGGGTTTTTTACTCAATTACTGGCTTTATTTCCACAAATTATTTTTCCCGCCCAAACTGGGTTCATTTTCCCCAAAATCAGATTCTATCCTTCCAAACTGGGTTCATTTTCCCCAAAATCCTTTTTTTCTTCAAAACACTGGGTGCATTTTCACACAAATCAAGTTTGCCCCTCCAAACAGTGTTCATTTTCCCCAAAATCAGGTTTTTTCCCCATTACTGGGTTCATTTTCCCCAAAATAAATTTTTCCCCCCCAAAACTGGGTTCATTTTCTCCAAAGTCGGATTTTTTCCTCCCAAACTGGGTTGATTTTCCCCAAAGTCGGTTTTCTTCGAGCAAAACTCGGTTCATTTCCCTACAAGTTGGTTTCCCCCCCCAAACTCTGTGGATTTTCCCAAAAAATCGGGTTTTTTACCCCATTACTGGGTTCATTATCCCCAAAATATTTTTTTTCCCCAAAACTGGGTTCATTTTCCTTAAAAATTGGATTTCCCCCCAAAATTGATTTCATTTTCCGCATAATCAGCATTTTTTCCTCCAACCTAGGTTCATTTTCCACAAAATCCCTATTAACCCCCAAAACTGGGTACATTTTCACACAAATCAGGTTGTCCCCTCCAAACTGACTTCATTTTCCTCAAAATCTTCTATTTCCACTCCGCATTTGGTTCATTTTACCCAAAATCAGGATTTTTCCCCATTACTGGGTTCATTTTCCCCAAAATATATGTTTTCCAGAAAACTGGGTTTATTCCCCTACAAATTGGGTTTTCCCCACCAAACTGGGTTCATTTTCCCCAAAATCCGGGTTTTTTACTCAATTACTGGGTTCATTTCCCCAAAATCACGTTTTTTCCCCCAAAACTGGGTTCATTTTCCCCAAAGTCGGATTTTTTCCTCCGAAACTGGGTTGATTTTCCCCAAAGTCGGGTTTTTTTTCGAGCAAAACTCGGTTCATTTCCCTACAAGTTGGTTCACCCTAGCCAAACTCTGTTGATTTTCCCAAAACTTCGGATTTTTTACCCCATTACTGGGTTCATTTTCCCCAAAATATTTTTTTTCCCCAAAACTGGGTTCATTTTCCTTAAAAATGGATTTTCCCCCCAAAATTCGGTTCATTTTCCGCATAATCTATATTTTTTCCTCCAAAACTAGGTTCATTTTCCACAAAATCCCTATTAACCCCCAAAACTGGGTACGTTTTCACACAAATCAGGTTGTCCCCTCCAAACTGACTTCATTTTCCTCAAAATCTTCTATTTCCACTCCGCACTTGGTTCATTTTCCTCAAAATCAGGATTTTTCCCCATTACTGGGTTCATTTTCCCCAAAATAATTTTCCCCCCCCCAAACCGGGTTCATTTTCTCCAAAGTCGGATTTTTTCCACCCAAACTGGGTTGATTTTCCCCAAAGTCGGTTTTCTTCGAGCAAAACTTGGTTCATTTCCCTACAAGTTGGTTTCCCCCCCTAAACTCTGTGGATTTTCCCAAAAAATCGGGTTTTTTACCCCATTACTGGGTTCGTTTTCTCCAAAATATTTTTTTCCCTAAAACTGGGTTCATTTTCCTTAAAAATTGGATTTTCCCCCCAAAAGTGGGTTCATTTTCCGCATAATCAGCATTTTTTCCTCTAAAACTAGGTTCATTTTCCACAAAATCCCTATTAACCCCCAAAACTGGGTACATTTTCACACAAATCAGGTTGTCCCCTCCAAACTGATTTCATTTTCCTCAAAATCTTCTATTTCCACTCCGCACTTGGTTCATTTTCCCCAAAATCAGGATTTTTCCCCATTACTGGGTTCATTTTCCCCAAAATATATGTTTTCCACAAAACTGGGTTTATTCCCCTACAAATTGGGTTTTCCCCACCAAACTGGGTTCATTTTCCCCAAAATCCGGGTTTTTTACTCAATTACTGGCTTTATTTCCACAAATTATTTTCCCCCCCCAAACTGGGTTCATTTTCCCCAAAATCAGCTTCTATACTCCCAAACTGCGTTCATTTTCCCCAAAATCCTTTTTTTCTTCAAAACACTGGGTGCATTTTCACACAAATCAAGTTTGCCCCTCCAAACAGTGTTCATTTTCCGCAAAATGAGGTTTTTTCCCCATTACTGGGTTCATTTCCCCAAAATCGCGATTTTTCCCCCAAAACTGGGTTCATTTTCCCCAAAGTCGGATTTTTTCCTCCGAAACTGGGTTGATTTTCCCCAAAGTCGGTTTTTTTTCGAGCAAAACTCGGTTCATTTCCCTACAAGTTGGTTCCCCCCCCCCAAACTCTGTTGATTTTCCCAAAACTTCGGGTTTTTTACCCCATTACTGGGTTCATTTTCCCCAAAATATTTTTTTCCCCAAAACTGGGTTGATTTTCCTTAAAAATTGGATTTTCCCTACAAAATTGGTTTCATTTTCCTCATAATCAGCATTTTTTCCTCCAAAACTAGGTTCATTTTCCACAAAATCCCTATTAACCCCCAAAACTGGGTACATTTTCACACAAATCAGGTTGTCCCCTCCAAACTGATTTCATTTTCCTCAAAATCTCCTATTTCCACTCCGCACTTGGTTCATTTTCCCCAAAATCAGGATTTTTCCCCATTACTGGGTTCATTTTCCCCAAAATAATTTTGTCCCCCCCAAAACTGGGTTCATTTTCCGCATAATCAGCATTTTTCGTCTAGAACTAAGTTCATTTTCCACAAAATCCCTATTAACCCCCAAAACTGGGTACATTTTCACACAAATCAGGTTGTCCCCTCCAAACTGATTTCATTTTCCTCAAAATCTTCTATTTCCACTCCGCACTTGGTTCATTTTCCCCAAAATCAGGATTATTCCCCGTTACTGGGTTCATTTTCCCCAAAATATGTTTTCCACAAAACTGGGTTTATTCCACTACAAATTGGGTTTTCCCCACCAAACTGGGTTCATTTTCCCCCAAATCCGGGTTTTTTACTCAATTACTGGCTTTATTTCCACAAATTATTTTTCCCCCCCAAACTGGGTTCATTTTCCCCAAAAGTCAGCTTCTATCCTCCCAAACTGGGTTCGTTTTCCCCAAAATCCTTTTTTTCTTCAAATCACTGGTGCATTTTCACGCAAATCAAATTCGCCCCTCCAAACAGTGTTCATTTTCCCCAAAATCAGGTTTTTTCCCCATTACTGGGTTCATTTCCCCAAAATCGCGTTTTTTCCCCCAAAACTGGGTTCATTTTCCCCAAAGTCGGATTTTTTCCTCCCAAACTGGGTTGATTTTCCCCAAAGTCGGTTTTTTTTTCGAGCAAAACTCGGTTCATTTCCCTACAAGTTGTTTCCCCCCCCCAAACTCTGTTGATTTTCCCAAAACTTCGGGTTTTTTACCCCATTACTGGGTTCGTTTTCCCCAAAATCATTTTTTTCCCCAAAACTGGGGTCATTTTCCTTAAAAATGGATTTTCCCCCCAAAACTGGGTTCATTTTCCGCATAATCAACATTTTTACCTCTAAAACTAGGTTCATTTTCCACAAAATCCCTATTAACCCCCAAAACTGGGTACGTTTTCACACAAATCAGGTTGTCCCCTCCAAACTCATTTCATTTTCCTCAAAATCTTCTATTTCCACTTTGCACTTGGTTCATTTTCCCCAAAATCAGGATTTTTCCCCGTTACTGGGTTCCTTTTCCCCAAAATATATGTTTTCCACAAAACTGGGTTTATTCCCCTACAAATTGGGTTTTCCCCACCAAACTGGGTTGATTTTCCCCAAAATCCGTGTTTTTTACTCAATTACTGGCTTTATTTCCACAAAATATTTTCCCCCCCAAACTGGGTTCATTTTCCCCAAAGTCGGATTTTTTCCTCCCAAACTGGGTTGATTTTCCTCAAAGTCGGGATTTTTATCGAGCAAAACTCGGTTCATTTCCCTACAAGTTGGTTTCCCACCCCCAAACTCTGTTGATTTTCCCAAAACTTCGGGTTTTTTACACCATTACTGGGTTCATTTTCTCCAAAATATTTTTTCCCCAAAATTGGGTTCATTTTCCTTAAAAATGGATTTTCCCCCCAAACTGGGTTCATTTTCCGCATAATCAGCATTTTTACCTCTAAAACTAGGTTCATTTTCCACAAAATCCCTATTAACCCCCCAAACTGGGTACGTTTTCACACAAATCAGGTTGTCCCCACCAAACTGATTTCATTTTCCTCAAAATCTTCTATTTCCACTCCGCACTTGGTTCATTTTCCCCAAAATCAGGATTTTTCCCCGTTACTGGGTTCATTTTCCCCAAAATATATGTTTTCCACAAAACTGAGTTTATTCCCCTACAAATTGGGTTTTCCCCACCAAACTGGGTTGATTTTCCCCAAAATCCGGGTTTTTTACTCAATTACTGGCTTTATTTCCACAAAATATTTTTCCCCCCAAACTGGGTTCATTTTCCCCAAAGTCGGATTTTTTCCTCCGAAACTGGGTTAATTTTCCTCAAAGTCGGTTTTTTTTTCGAGCAAAACTCGGTTCATTTCCCTACAAGTTGGTTTCCCACCCCCAAACTCTGTTGATTATCCCAAAACTTCTAGTTTTTTACCCCATTACTGGGTTCATTTTCTCCAAAATATTTTTTTCCCTAAAACTGGGTTCATTTTCCTTAAAAATTGGATTTCCCCCCCCAAAATTTGGTTCATTTTCCGCATAATCAGCATTTTTTCCTCCAAAACTAGGTTCATTTTCCACAAAATCCCTATTAACCCCCAAAACTGGGTACGTTTTCACACAAATCAGGTTGTCCCCTCCAAACTGACTTCATTTTCCTCAAAATCTTCTATTTCCACTCTGCACTTGGTTCATTTTCCCCAAAATCAGGATTTTTCCCCATTACTGGGTTCATTTTCCCCAAAATAAATTTTTCCCCCCCAAAACTGGGTTCATTTTCTCCAAAGTCGGATTTTTTCCTCCCAAACTGGGTTTATTTTCCCCAAAGTCGGTTTTCTTCGAGCAAAACTCGGTTCATTTCCCTACAAGTTGGTTTCCCCCCCCAAACTCTGTGGATTTTCCCAAAAAATCGGTTTTTTTACCCCATTACTGGGTTCGTTTAACCCAAAATCATTTTTTTCCCCAACACTGGGCTCATTTTCCTTAAAAATGGATTTTCCCCCCAAAACTGTGATCACTTTCCGCATAATCAGCATTTTTACCTCTAAAACTAGGTTCATTTTCCACAAAATCCCTATTAACCCCCAAAACTGGGTACATTTTCACACAAATCAGGTTGTCCCCTCCAAACTGATTTCATTTTCCTCAAAATCTTCTATTTCCACTCCGCACTTGGTTCATTTTCACCAAAATCAGGATTTTTCCCCGTTACTGTGTTCATTTTCCCCAAAATATGTTTTCCACAAAACTGGGTTTATTCCCCTACAAATTGGGTTTTCCCCACCAAACTGGGTTCATTTTCCCCAAAATCCGGGGTTTTTACTCAATTACTGGCTTTATTTCCACAAATTATTTTCCCCCCCCAAACTGTGTTCATTTTCCCCAAAATCAGCTTCTGTCCTCCCAAACTGGGTTCATTTTCCCCAAAATCTTTTTTTTCTTCAAAACACTGGGTGCATTTTCACACAAATCAAGTTTGCCCCTCCAAACTGTGTTCATTTTCCCCAAAATCAGTTTTTTTCCCAATTACTGGGTTCATTTCCCCAAAATCGCGTTTTTTCCCCCAAATCTGGGTTCATTTTCCCCAAAGTCGGATTTTTTCCTCCCAAACTGGGTTGATTTTCCTCAAAGTCGGGTTTTTTTTCGAGCAAAACTCGGTTCATTTCCCTACAAGTTGGTTCCCCCCCCCCAAACTCTGTTGATTTTCCCAAAACTTCGGGTTTTTTACCCATTACTGGGTTCATTTTCCCCAAAATATTTTTTTTCCCCAAAACTGGGTTCATTTTCCTTAAAAATGGATTTTCCCCCAAAAATTCGGTTCATTTTCCGCATAATCAGTATTTTTTCCTCCAAAACTAGGTTCATTTTCCACAAAATCCCTATTAACCCCCAAAACTGGGTACATTTTCACACAAATCAGGTTGTCCCCTCCAAACTGACTTCATTTTCCTCAAAATCTTCTATTTCGACTCCGCACTTGGTTCATTTTCCCCAAAATCAGGATTTTTCCCCATTACTGGGTTCATTTTCCCCAAAATAACTTTTTCCCCCCAAAAACTGGGTTCATATTCTCCAAAGTCGGATTTTTTCCTCCCAAACTGGGTTGATTTTCCCCAAAGTCAGTTTTCTTCATGCAAAACTCGGTTCATTTCCCTACAAGTTGGTTTCCCCCCCAAACTCTGTGGATTTTCCCAAAAAATCGGGGTTTTTACCCCATTACTGGGTTCGTTTTCCCCAAAATCATTTTTTTCCCCAAAACTGGGGTCATTTTCCTTAAAAATGGATTTTCTCCCCAAAACTGGGTTCATTTTCTGCATAATCAGCATTTTTACCTCTAAAACTAGGTTCATTTTCCACAAAATCCCTATTAACCCATCAAACTGGGTACGTTTTCACACAAATCAGGTTGTCCCCTCCAAACTGATTTCATTTTCCTCAAAATCTTCTATTTCCACTCCGCACTTGGTTCATTTTCCCCAAAATCAGGATTTTTCCCCGTTACTGGGTTCATTTTCCCCAAAATATATGTTTTCCAAAATACTGGGTTTATTCCCCTACAAATTGGGTTTTCCCCACCAAACTGGGTTCATTTTCCCCAAAATCCGGGTTTTTTACTCAATTACTGGCTTTATTTCTACAAATTATTTTTCCCCCCCAAACTGTGTTCATTTTCCCCAAAATCAGCTTCTATCCTCCCAAACTGCGTTCATTTTCCCAAAATCCTTTTTTTCTTCAAAACACTGGGTGCATTTTCACACAAATTAAGTTTGCCCCTCCAAACAGTGTTCATTTTCCCCAAAATCAGGTTTTTTACCCATTACTGGGTTCATTTCCCCAAAATCGCGTTTTTTCCCCCAAAACTGGGTTCATTTTCCCCAAAGTCGGATTTTTTCCTCCCAAACTGGGTTGATTTGCCCCAAAGTCGGGTTTTTTTCGAGCAAAACTCGGTTCATTTCCCTACAAGTTGGTTTCCCTCCCCCAAACTCTGTTGATTTTCCCAAAACTTCGGGTTTTTTACCCCATTACTGGGTTCATTTTCTCCAAAATATTTTTTCCCCAAAATTGAGTTCATTTTCCTTAAAAATTGGGTTTTCCCCCCAAAACTGGGTTCATTTTCTGCATAATCAGCATTTTTTCCTCAAAAACTAGGTTCATTTTCCAAAAAATCCGTATTAACCCCCAAAACTGGGTACGTTTTCACACAAATCAGGTTGTCCCCTCCAAACTGACTTCATTTTCCTCAAAATCTTCTATTTCCACTCTGCACTTGGTTCATTTTCCCCAAAATCAGGATTTTTCCCCATTACTGGTTTCATTTTCCCAAAAATAAATTTTTCCCCCCCAAAACTGGGTTCATTTTCTCCAAAGTCGGATTTTTTCCTCCCAAACTGGGTTGATTTTCCCCAAAGTCGGTTTTCTTCGAGCAAAAATCGGTTCATTTCCCCACAAGTTGTTTTCCCCCCCCAAACTCTGTGGATTTTCCCAAAACTTCGGGTTTTTTACCCCATTACTGGGTTCGTTTTCCCCAAAATCATTTTTTTCCCCAAAACTGGGGTCATTTTCCTTAAAAATGGATTTTCCCTCCAAAACTGGGTTCATTTTCCGCATAATCAGAATTTTTACCTCTAAAACTAGGTTCATTTTCCACAAAATCCCTATTAACCCCCAAAACTGGGTACATTTTCACACAAATCAGGTTGTCCCCTCCAAACTGATTTCATTTTCCTCAAAAACTTCTATTCCCACTCCGCACTTGGTTCATTTTCCCCCAAATCAGGATTTTTCCCCGTTACTGGGTTCATTTTCCCCAAAATATATGTTTTCGACAAAACTGGGTTTATTCCCCTACAAATTGGGTTTTCCCCACCACACTGGGTTGATTTTCCCCAAAATCCGGGTTTTTTTACTCAATTACTGGCTTTATATCCACAAAATATTTTCCCCCCCAAACTGGGTTCATTTTCCCCAAAGTCGGATTTTTTCCTCCCAAACTGGGTTGATTTTCCTCAAAGTCGGGATTTTTATCGAGCAAAACTCGGTTCATTTCCCTACAAGTTGGTTTCCCACCCCCAAACTCTGTTGATTTTCCCAAAACTTCGGGTTTTTTACCCCATTACTCGGTTCATTTTCTCCAAAATATTTTTTTCCCCAAAACTGGGTTCATTTTCCTTAAAAATTGGATTTTCCCCCCAAAATTTGGTTCATTTTCCGCATAATCAGCATTTTTTCCTCCAAAACTAGGTTCATTTTCCACAAAATCCCTATTAACCCCCAAAACTGGGTACGTTTTCACACAAATCAGGTTGTCCCCTCCAAACTGACTTCATTTTCCTCAAAATCTTCTATTTCGACTCTGCACTTGGTTCATTTTCCCCAAAATCAGGATTTTTCCCCATTACTGGGTTCATTTTCCCCAAAATAAATTTTTCCCCCAAAACTGGGTTCATTTTCCCCAAAATCAGCTTCTATCCTCCAAAACTGAGTTCATTTTCCACAAAATATTTTTTTTTTCTTCAAAACACTGGGTGCGTTTTCACACAAATCAATTTTGGCCCTCCAAACAGTGTTCATTTTCCCCAAAATCAGTTTTTTTCCCCATTACTGGGTTCATTTCCCCAAAATCGCGTTTCTTCTTCCAAAACAGGGTTCATTTTCCCCAAAGTCGGATTTTTTCCTCCCAAACTGGGTTGATTTTCCCCAAAATCAGTTTTTTTTCGAGCAAAACTCGGTTCATTTCCCTACAACTTGGTTTCCCCCCCCCAAACTCTGTTGATTTTCCAAAAACTTCGGGTTTTTTACCCCAATACTGGGTTCATTTTCCCCAAAATATTTTTTCCCCACCAAAACTGGGTTCATTTTCTCCAAAGTCGGTTTTTTTCCTCCCAAACTGTGTTGATTTTCCCCAAAGTCGGTTTTCTTCGAGCAAAACTCGGTTCATTTCCCTATAAGTTGGTTTCCTCCGCCAAACTCTGTGGATTTTCCCAAAATATGGGGTTTTTTACCACATTACTGGGTTCAATTTCCCCAAAATCATTTTTTTCCCCAAAACTGGGTTCATTTTCCTTAAAAATGGATATTCCTTCCAAAATTCGGTTCATTTTCTGCATAATCAGCATTTTTCCCTCTAAAACTAGGTTCATTTTCCACAAAATCCCTATTAACCCCCAAAACTGGGTACATTTTCACACAAATCAGGTTGTCCCCTCCAAACTGACTTCATTTTCCTCAAAATCATCTATTTCCACTCCGCACTTGGTTCATTTTCCCCAAAATAAGGATTTTTCCCCATTACTGCATTCATTTTCCCCAAAATATATGTTTTACACAAAACTGGGTTTATTCCCCTACAAATTGGGTTTTCCCCACCAAACTGGGTTCATTTTCCCCAAAATCCGGGTTTTTTACTCAATTACTGGCTTTATTTCCACAAAATATTTTTCCCCCCCAAACTGGGTTCATTTTCCCCAAAATCAGCTTCTATCCTCCAAAACTGAGTTCATTTTCCACAAAATACTTTTTTTTTCTTCAAAACACTCGGTGCATTTTCACACAAATTAAGTTTGGCCCTCCAAACAGTGTTCATTTTCCCCAAAATCAGTTTTTTTCCCCATTACTGGGTTCATTTCCCCAAAATCGCGTTTCTTCTTCCAAAACAGGGTTCATTTTCCCCAAAGTCGGATTTTTTCCTCCCAAACTGGGTTGATTTTCCCCAAAATCGGGTTTTTTTCGAGCAAAACTCGGTTCATTTCCCTACAAGTTGGTTCCCCCCCCCCAAACTCTGTTGATTTTCCCAAAACTTCGGGTTTTTTACCCCATTACTGGGTTCATTTTCCCCAAAATATTTTTTTTCCCCAAAACTGGGTCCATTTTCCTTAAAAATGTATTATTCCCCCAAAACTGGGTTCATTTTCCGCATAATCAGCATTTTTTCCTCCAAAACTAGGTTCATTTTCCACAAAATCCCAATTAACCCCCAAAACTGGGTACATTTTCACACAAATCAGGTTGTCCCCTCCAAACTGATTTCATTTTCCTCATAATCTTCTATTTCCATTCCGCACTTGGTTAATTTTCCCGAAAATCAGGATTTTTCCCCATTACTGGGTTCATTTTCCCCAAAATAATATTATGCCCCCAAAACAGGGTTCATTTTCCGCATAATCAGCATTTTTTCCTCCAAAACTAGGTTCATTTTCCACAAAATCCCTATTAACCACCAAAACTTGGTACATTTTCACACAAATCAGGTTGTCCCCTCCAAACTGACTTCATTTTCCTCAAAATCTTCGATTTCCACTCTGCACTTGGTTCATTTTCCCCAAAATCAGGATTTTTCCCCATTACTGGGTTCATTTCCCCAAAATAAATTTTTCCCCACCAAAACTGGGTTCATTTTCTCCAAAGTCGGTTTTTTTCCTCCCAAACTGTGTTGATTTTCCCCAAAGTCGGTTTTCCTCTAGCAAAACTCGGTTCATTTCCCTACAAGTTGGTTTCCCCCCCCAAACACTGTGGAATTTCCCAAAAAATCCGGTTTTTTACAACATTACTGGGTTCAATTTCCCCAAAATCATTTTTTTCCCCAAAACTGGGTTCATTTTCCTTAAAAATTGGATTTTTCCCCCAAAACTGGGTTAATTTTCCGCATAATCAGCATTTTTTCCTCTAAAACTAGGTTCATTTTCCACAAAATCCCTATTAACCCCCAAAACTGGGTACATTTTCACACAAATCAGGTTGTCCCCTCCAAACTGATTTCATTTTCCTCAAAATCTTCTATTTCCACTCTGCACTTGGTTCATTTTCCCCAAAATCAGGATTTTTCCCCATTACTGGGTTCATTTTCCCCAAAATATATGTTTTACACAAAACTGGGTTTATTCCCCTACAAATTGGGTTTTCCCCACCAAACTGGGTTCATTTTCCCCAAAATCCGGGTTTTTTACTCAATTACTGGCTTTATTTCCACAAAATATTTTCCCCCCCCAAACTGGTTTCATTTTCCCCAAAATCTGCATCTATCCTCCCAAACTGGGTTCATTTTCCCCAAAATCCTTTTTTTCTTCAAAACACTGGGTGCATTTTCACACGAATCAAGTTTGCCCCTCCAAACAGTGTTCATTTTTCCCAAAATCAGGTTTTTTCCCCATTACTGGGTTCATTTCCCCAAAATCGCGTTTTTTCCCCCAAAACTGGGTTCATTTTCCCCAAGGTAGGATTTTTTCCTCCCAAACTGGGTTGATTTTCCCCAAAGTCGGGTTTTTTTTCGAGCAAAACTCGGTTCATTTCCATACAAGTTGGTTTTCCGCCCCCAATACTCTGTTGATTTTCCCAAAAGTTCGGGTTTTTTTACCCCATTTCTGGGTTCATTTTCCCCAAAATACTTTTTTTCCCAAAAAATGTGTTCATTTTCCTTAAAAATGGATTTTTCCCCCAAAACTGGGTTCATTTTCCGCATAATCAGCATTTTTTCCTCAAAAACTGGGTTCATTTTCCACAAAATCCCTATTAACCCCCAAAACTGGGTACGTTTTCACACAAATCAGGTTGTCCCCTCCAAACTGATTTCATTTACCTCAAAATCTTCTATTTCCACTCCGCACTTGGTTCATTTTCCCCAAAATCAGGATTTTTCCCCATTACTGGGTTCATTTTCCCCAAAATAATATTATCCCCCCAAAACAGGGTTCATTTTCCGCATAATCAGAATTTTTTTCCACCAAAACTAGGTTCATTTTCCACAAAATCACTATTAACCCCCCAAAATGGGTACGTTTTCACACAAATCAGGTTGTCCCCTCCAAACTGACTTCATTTTCCTCAAAATGATCTATTTCCACTCTGCACTTGGTTCATTTTCCCCAAAATCAGGATTTTTCCCCATTACTGGGTTCATTTTCCCAAAATAAATTTTTCCCCACCAAAACTGGGTTCATTTTCTCCAAAGTCGTTTTTTTTCCTCCCAAACTGTGTTGATTTTCCCCAAAGTTGGTTTTCTTTGAGTAAAACTCGGTTCATTTCCCTACAAGTTGGTTTCCCCCTCCAAACTCTGTGGATTTTCCCAAAAAGTCGGGTTTTTTTACCACATTACTGGGTTCAATTTCCCCAAAATCATTTTTTTCCCCAAAACTGGGTTCATTTTCCTTAAATATTGGATTTTCCCCTCAAAATTCGGTTCATTTTCCGCATAATCAGCATTTTTTCCTCTAAAACTAGGTTCATTTTCCACAAAATCCCTATTAACCCCCAAAACTGGGTACATTTTCACACAAATCAGGTTGTCCCCTCCAAACTGATTTCATTTTCCTCAAAATCTTCTATTTCCACTCCGCACTTGGTTCATTTTCCCCAAAATAAGGATTTTTCCCCATTACTGCGTTCATTTTCCCCAAAATATATGTTTTACACAAAACTGGGTTTATTCCCCTACAAATTGGGTTTTCCCCACCAAACTGGGTTCATTTTCCCCGAAATCCGAGTTTTATACTCAATTACTGGCTTTATTTCCACAAAATATTTTTCCCCCCAAACTGGGTTCATTTTCCCCAAAATCAGCTTCCTTCCTCCCAAACTGGGTTCATTTTCCCCAAAATCCTTTTTTTCTTCAAAACACTGGGTGCATTTTCACACAAATTAAGTTTGCCCCTCCAGTGTTCATTTTCCCCAAAATCAGATTTTTTCCCCATTACTGGGTTTATTTCCCCAAAATCGCGTTTCTTCCCCCAAAACAGGGTTCATTTTCCCCAAAGTCAGATTTTTTCCTCCCAAACTGGGTTGATTTTCCCCAAAGTTGGTTTTTTTTCGAGCAAAACTCGGTTCATTTCCCTACAAGTTGGTTTCCCACCCCCAAACTCTGTTGATTTTCCCAAAACTTCGGGTTTTTTTACCCCATTACTGGGTTCATTTTCCCCCAAATATTTTTTTCCCCAAAACTGGGTTCATTTTCCTTAAAAATGGATTTTTCCCCAAAAACTGGGTTCATTTTCCGCATAATCAGCACTTTTTTCCTCCAAAACTAGGTTCATTTTCCACAAAATCCCTATTAACCCCCAAAACTGGGTACGTTTTCACACAAATCAGGTTGTCCCCTCCAAACTTACTTCATTTTCCTCAAAATGTTCTATTTCCACTCTGCACTTGGTTCATTTTCCCCAAAATCAGGATTTTTCCCCATTACTGGGTTCATTTTCCCAAAATAAATTTTTCCCCACCAAAACTGGGTTCATTTTCTCCAAAGTCGGTTTTTTTCCTCCCAAACTGTGTTGATTTTCCCCAAAGTCGGTTTTCTTCGAGCAAAACTCGGTACATTTCCCTACAAGTTGGTTTCCCCCCCCAAACTCTGTGGATTTTCCCAAAAAATCGGGTTTTTTACCACATTACTGGGTTCATTTTCCCCAAAATCATTTTTTTCCCCAAAACTGGGTTCATTTTCCTTAAAAATGGATTTTTCCCCCCAAAATTCGGTTCATTTTCCGCATAATCAGCATTTTTTCCTCTAAAACAAGGTTCATTTTCCATAAAATCCCTATTAACCACCAAAACTGGGTACATTTTCACACAAATCAGGTTGTCCCCTCAAAACTGATTTCATTTTCCTCAAAATCTTCTATTTCCACTCCGCACTTGGTTCATTTTTCTCCAAAATCAGGATTTTCCCCCATTACTGCGTTCATTTTCCCCAAAATATATGTTTTACACAAAACTGGGTTTATTCCCCTACAAATTGGGTTTTCCCCACCAAACTGGGTTCATTTTCCCCAAAATCCGGGTTTTTTACTCAATTACTGGCTTTATTTCCACAAAATATTTTTGCCCCCCAAACTGGGTTCATTTTCCCCAAAATCAGCTTCTATCCTCCCAAACTGAGTTCATTTTCCACAAAATACTTTTTTTTTCTTCAAAACACTCGGTGCATTTTCACACAAATCAAGTTTGGCCCTCCAAACAGTGTTCATTTTCCCCAAAATCAGGTTTTTTCCCCATTACTGGGTTCATTTCCCCAAAATCTTGTTTTTTCCCACAAAACTGGGTTCATTTTCCCCAAAGTCGTATTTTTTCCTCCCAAACTGGGTTGATTTTCCCCAAAATCGTTTTTTTTTTGAGCAAAACTCGGTTCATTTCCCTACAAGTGGTTTTCCCCCCCCCAAACTCTGTTGATTTTCCCAAAACTTCGGGTTTTTTACCCCAATACTGGGTTCATTTTCCCCAAAATATTTTTTTTCCCCAAAACTGGGGTCATTTTCCTTAAAAATGTATTATTCCCCCAAAACTGGGTTCATTTTCCGCATAATCAGCATTTTTTCCTTCATAACTAGGTTCATTTTTCACAAAATCCCTATTAACCCCCAAAACTGGCTTTATTTTCCCCAAAATCAGGTTGTCCCCTCCAAACTGATTTCATTTTCCTCATAATCTTCTATTTCCATTCCGCACTTGGTTAATTTTCCCGAAAATCAGGATTTTTCCCCATTACTGGGTTCATTTTCCCCAAAATAATATTATCCCCCCAAAACAGGGTTCATTTTCCGCACAATCAGCATTTTTTTCCTCCAAAACTAGGTTCATTTTCCACAAAATCCCTATTAACCCCCAAAACTGGGTACATTTTCACACAAATCAGGTTGTCCCCTCCAAACTGACTTCATTTTCCTCAAAATCTTCTATTCCCACTCCTCACTTGGTTCATTTTCCCCAAAATAAGGATTTTTCCCCATTACTGTGTTAATTTTCCCCAAAATAATTTTTTCCCCCCCAAATCTGGGTTCATTTTCTCCATAGTCGTATTTTTTCCTCCCAAACTGGGTTGATTTTCCCCAAAATCGGTTTTTTTCCGAGCAAAACTCGGTTCATTTCCCTACAAGTTGGTTTTCCCCCCCCCCAAACTCTGTTGATTTTCCCAAAACTTCGGGTTTTTTACCCCATTACTGGGTTCATTTTCCCCAAAATATTTTTTTTCCCCAAAACTGGGTTCATTTTCCTTAAAAATGGATTTTCCCCGCAAAATTTGGTTCATTTTCTGCATAGTCAGCATTTTATCCTCCAAAACTAGGTTCATTTTCCACAAAATCCCTATTAACCCCCAAAACTGGGTACGTCTTCACACAAATCAGGTTGTCCCCTCCAAACTGATTTCATTTTCCTCAAAATCTTCTATTCCCACTCCGCACTTGGTTCATTTTCCCCAAAATCAGGATTTTTCCCCATTACTGGGTTCATTTTCCCCAAAATAATTTTATCCCCCCCAAAACTGGGTTCATTTTCCGCATAATCAGCATTTTTCTTCTAAATCTGGGTTCATTTTCCCCAAAATATACGTTTTCCACAAAACTGGGTTTATTCCCTTACAAAATGGGTTTTCCCCATCAAACTGGGTTCATTTTCCCCAAAATCCGGGTTTTTTACTCAATTACTGGCTTTATTTCCACAAAATTTTTTTTCCCAACAAACTGGGTTCATTTTCCCCAAAATCAGCTTCTATTCTCCCAAACTGCGTTCATTTTCCCCCAAATCCTTTTTTTCTTCAAAACACTGGGTGCATTTTCACACAAATCAAGTTTGCCCCTCCAAACAGTGTTCATTTTCCCCAAAATCAGTTTTTTTCCCCATTACTGGGTTCATTTCCCCAAAATCGTGTTTTTTTCCACCAAACCGGGTTAATTTTCCCCAAAGTCAGATTTTTTCCTCCCAAACTGGGTTGATTTTCCCCAAAGTCGTTTTTTTTTCGAGCAAAATTCGGTTCGTTTCCCTACAAGTTGGTTTCCCCCCCCCCAAACTCTGTTGATTTTCCCAAAACTTCGGGTTTTTTACCCCATTTCTGGGTTCATTTTCCCCAAAATATTTTTTCACCAAAACTGGGTTCATTTTCCTTAAAAATGGATTTTTCCCCAAAAACTGGGTTCATTTTCTGCATAATCAGCATTTTTTTCCTCCAAAACTAGGTTCATTTTCCACAAAATCGCTATTAACCCCCAAAACTGGGTACGTCTTCACACAAATCAGGTTGTCCCCTCCAAACTGACTTCATTTTCCTCAAAATCTTCTATTTCCACTCCGCATTTGGTTCATTTTCCCCAAAATCAGGATTTTTCCCCATTACTGGGTACAATTACCCCAAAATATATGTTTTCCACAAAACTGGGTTTATTCCCCTACAAATTGGATTTTCCCTACCTAACTGGGTTCATTTTCCCCAAAATAATTTTATCCCCTCCAAAACTGGGTTCATTTTCCGCATAATCATCATTTTTCCTCTAAAACTGGGTTCATTTTCCCCAAAATATATGTTTTCCACAAAACTGGGTTTATTCCCCTACAAATTGGGTTTTCCCCAACAAACTGGGTTCATTTTACCCAAAATCCGGGTTTTTTACTCAATTACTGGCTTTATTTCCACAAAATATTTTTCCCCAACAAACTGGGTTCATTTTCCCCAAAATCAGCTTCTATCCTCCCAAACTGCAATCATTTTCCCCAAAATCCTTTTTTTTCCTTCAAAACACTGGGTGCATTTTCACACAAATCAAGTTTGCCCCTCCAAACAGTGTTCATTTTCCCCAAAATCAGTTTTTTTCCCCATTACTGGGTTCATTTCCCCAAAATCGCGTTTTTTCCTCCAAAACTGGGTTCATTTTCTCCAAAGTCGGATTTTTTTCCTCCCAAACTGGGTTGATTTTCCCCAAAGTCGGTTTTTTTTCGAGCAAAACTCGGTTCATTTCCCTACAGGTTTGTTTCCCCCCCCCCCAAACTCTGTTGATTTTCCCAAAACTTCGGGTTTTTTTACCCCATTACTGGTTTCATTTTCCCCAAAATATTTTTTTCCCCAAAACTGGGTTCATTTTCCTTAAAAATGGATTTTTCCTCCAAAACTGGGTTCATTTTCCGCTTAATCTGCATTTTTTCCTCCAAAACTAGGTTCATTTTCCACAAGATCCCTATTAACCCCCAAAACTGGGTACATTTTCACACAAATCAGGTTGTCCCCTCCAAACTGATTTCATTTTCCTCAAAATCTTCTATTCCCACTCCGCACTTGGTTCATTTTCCCCAAAATCAGGATTTTTCCCCATTACTGGGTACATTTTCCCCAAAATATATGTTTTCCACAAAACTGGGTTTATTCCCCTACAAATTGGATTTTCCCTACCGAACTGGGTACATTTTCCCCAAAATAATTTTATCCCCCCCAAAACTGTGTTCATTTTCCGCATAATCATCATTTTTCCTCTAAAACTGGGTTCATTTTCCCCAAAATATATGTTTTCCACAAAACTGGGTTTATTCCCCTACAAATTGGGTTTTCCCCACCAAACTGGGTTCATTTTACCCAAAATCCGGGTTTTTTACTCAATTACTGGCTTTATTTCCACAAAATATTTTTCCCCAACAAACTGGGTTCATTTTCCCCAAAATCAGCTTCTATCCTCCCAAACTGCAATCATTTTCCCCAAAATCCTTTTTTTTTCCTTCAAAACACTGGGTGCATTTTCACACAAATCAAGTTTGCCCCTCCAAACAGTGTTCATTTTCCCCAAAATCAGTTTTTTTCCCCATTACTGGGTTCATTTTCCCCAAAATATATGTTTTCTACAAAATATTGTTCATTTTCCGTAAAAATGGATTTTTCCCCCAAAACTGGGTTCATTTTCCGCATAATCAGCTATTTGTCCTCCAAAACTAGGTTCATTTTCCACAAAATTCCTATTAACTCCCAAAACTGGGTACATTTTCACACAAATCAGGTTGTCCCCTCCAAACTGATTTCATTTTCCTCAAAATCTTCTATTCCCACTCCGCACTTGGTTCATTTTCCCCAAAATCAGGATTTTTCCCCATTACTGGGTTCTTTTTCCCCAAAATATATGTTTTCCACAAAACTGGGTTTATTCCCCTACAAATTGGATTTTCCCTACCAAACTGGGTTCATTTTCCCCAAAATCCGGGATTTTACTCAATTACTGGCTTTATTTCCACAAAATATTCCCCCCCCCCCCCCCAAACTGGGTTCATTTTCCCCAAAAAGAGCTTCTATCCTTCCAAACTGGGTTCATTTTCCCCAAAATCCTTTTATTCTTCATAACACTGGGTCCATTTTCACACAAATCAAGTTTGCCCCTCCAAACAGTGTTCATTTTCCCCAAAATCAGGTTTTTTCCCCATTACTGGGTTCATTTCCCCAAAATCACGTTTTTTCCCCCAAAACTGCGTTCATTTTCTCCAAAGTCGGATTTTTTTCCTCCCAAACTGGGTTGATTTTCCCCAAAGTCGGTTTTTTTTCGAGCAAAACTCGGTTCATTTCCCTACAGGTTTGTTTCTCCCCCCCCCAAACTCTGTTGATTTTCCCAAAACTTCGGGTTTTTTTACCCCATTACTGGGTTCATTTTCCCCAAAATATTTTTTTCCCCAAAACTGGGTTCATTTTCCTTAAAAATGGATTTTTTCCCCAAAAACTGGGTTCATTTTCCGCTTAATCTGCATTTTTTCCTCCAAAACTAGGTTCATTTTCCACAAGATCCCTATTAACCCCCAAAACTGGGTACATTTTCACACAAATCAGGTTGTCCCCTCCAAACTGATTTCATTTTCCTCAAAATCTTCTATTCCCACTCCGCACTTGGTTCATTTTCCCCAAAATCAGGATTTTTCCCCATTACTGGGTTCATTTTCCCCAAAATATATGTTTTCCACAAAACTGGGTTTATTCCCCTACAAATTGGATTTTCCCTACCAAATTGGGTTCATTTTCCCCAAAATCAGCTTCTATCCTCCCAAACTGCGTTCATTTTCCCCAAAATCCTTTTTTTCTTCAAAACACTGGGTGCATTTTCACACAAATTAAATTTGCCCCTCCAAACAGTGTTCATTTTCTCCCAAAATCAGGTTTTTTCCCCATTACTGGGATCATTTCCCCAAAATCGCGTTTTTTCCACCAAACCGGGTTCATTTTCCCCAAAGTCGGATTTTTTCCTCCCAAACTGGGTTGATTTTCCCCAAAGTCGTTTTTTTTTCGAGCAAAACTCTGTTCATTTCCCTACAAGTTGGTTTTCCCCCCCAAACTCTGTTGCTTTTCCCAAAACTTCGGGTTTTTTACCCCATTACTGGGTTCATTTTCCCCAAAATATTTTTTTTCCCCAAATCTGGGTTCATTTTCCATAAAAATGGATTTTCCCCAAAAACTGGGTTCATTTTCCGCATAATCTGCATTTTTTTCCTGTAAAACTAAGTTCATTTTCCACAAGATCCCTATTAACCACCAAAACTGGGTACATTTTCACACAAATCAGGTTGTCCCCTCAAAACTGATTTCATTTTCCTCAAAATCTTCTATTTCCACTCCGCATTTGGTTCATTTTCCCCAAAATCAGGATTTTTCCCCATTACTGGGTTCATTTTCCCCAAAATATATGTTTTCTACAAAACTGGGTTTATTCCCCTACAAATTGGGTTTTCCCCACCAAACTGGGTTCATTTTACCCAAAATCCGTGTTTTTTACTCAATTACTGGCTTTATTTCCCCAAAATATTTTCCCCCCCCAAACTGGTTTCATTTTCCTCAAAATCAGCTTCTATCCTCCCATACTGCGTTCATTTTCCCCAAAATCCTTTTTTTTTCTTCAAAACACTGTGTGCATTTTCACACAAATCAAGTTTGCCCCTCCAAACAGTGTTCATTTTCCCCAAAATCAGGTTTTTTCCCCATTACTGGGTTCATTTCCCCAAAATCGCATTTTTTTCTCCAAAAATGGGTTCATTTTCCCCAAAGTCGGATTTTTTCCTCCCAAACTGGGTTGATTTTCCCCAAAGTCGGTTTTTTTTCGAGCAAAACTCTGTTCATTTTCCTACAAGTTGGTTTTCCCCCCCAAACTCTGTTGATTTTCCCAAAACTTCGGGTTTTTTACCCCATTACTGGGTTCATTTTCCCCAAAATATTTTTTTCCCCAAAACTGGGTTCATTTTCCTTAAAAACGGATTTTTCCCCAAAAACTGGGTTCATTTTCCGCATAATCAGCATTTTTTCCTCCAAAACTAGGTTCATTTTCCACAAAATCCCTATTAACCCCCAAAACTGGGAAAATTTTCACACAAATCAGGTTGTCTCCTCCAAACTGATTTCATTTTCCTCAAAATCTTCTATTTCCACTCCACACTTGGTTCATTTTCCCCAAAATCAGGATTTTTCCCCATTACTGGGTTCATTTTCCCCAAAATAAATTTCCCCCCCCAAAACTGGGTTCATTTTCTCCAAAGTCGGATTTTTTCCTCCCAAACTGGGTTGATTTTCCCCAAAGTCGGTTTTTTTCGAGCAAAACTCGGTTCATTTCCCTACAAGTTGGTTTCCCCCCCCGCAAACCCTGTTGATGTTCCCAAAAGTTCCGGTTTTTTACCCCATAACAGGGTTCATTTCCCCCAAAATATTTTTTTTCCCCAAAACTGGGTTCATTTTTATTAAAAATAGATTTTCCCCCAAAAATTCGGTTCATTTTCCGCATCATCAGCATTTTTTCCTCCAAAACTAGGTTCATTTTCCACAAAATCCCTATTAACCCCCAAAACTGGGTACGTTTTCACACAAATCAGGTTGTCCCCTCCAAACTGATTTCATTTTCCTCAAAATCTTCTATTTCCACTCCGCACTTGGTTCATTTTCCCCAAAATCAGGATTTTTCCCCAATAGTCGGTTCATTTTCCCCAAAATAATTTTATCCACCCCAAAACTGGGTTCATTTTCCGCATAATCAGCATTTTTCTTCTAAAACTGGGTTCATTTTCCCCAAAATATATGTTTTCCACAAAACTGGGTTTATTCCCTTACAAAATGGGTTTTCCCCACCAAACTGGGTTCATTTTCCCCAAAATCCGGGTTTTTTACTCATTTACTGGCTTTATTTCCACAAAATATTTTTCCCCAACAAACTGGGTTCATTTTCCCCAAAATCAGCTTCTATACTCCCAAACTGCGTTCATTTTCCCCCAAATCCTTTTTTTTCTTAAAAACACTGGGTGCATTTTCACACAAATCAAGTTTGCCCCTCCAAACAGTGTTCATTTTCCCAAAAAACAGTTTTTTTCCCCATTACTGGGTTCATTTCCCCAAAATCGTGTTTTTTCCCCTAAAACTGGGTTCATTTTCCCCAAAGTCGGATTTTTTCCTCCCAAACTGGGTTGATTTTCCCCAAAGTCGTTTTTTTTTCGAGCAAAACTCGGTTCATTTCCCTACAAGTTGTTTTCCCCCCCCCCCAAACTCTGTTGATTTTCCCAAAACTTCGGGTTTTTTACCCCATTACTGTGTTCATTTTCCCCAAAATATTTTCTCCCCAAAACTGGGTTCATTTTCCTTAAAAATGGATTTTTCCCCAAAAACTGGGTTCATTTTCTGCATAATCTGCATTTTTTTCCTCCAAAACTAGGCTCATTTTACACAAAATCCCTATTAACCCCCAAAACTGGGTACATTTTCACACAAATCAGGTTGTCCACCCCAAACTGATTTCATTTTCCTCAAAATCTTCTATTTCCATTCCGCACTTGGTTCATTTTCCCCAAAATCAGGATTTTTCCCCATTACTGCGTTTATTTTCCCCAAAATATATGTTTTCCACAAAACTGGGTTTATTCTCCTACAAATTGGGTTTTCCCCACCAAACTGGGTTCATTTTACCCAAAATCCGGGTTTTTTACTCAATTACTGGCTTTATTTCCCCAAAATATTTTTCCCCAACAAACTGGGTTCATTTTCCCCAAAATCAGCTTCTATCCTCCCAAACTGCGTTCATTTTCCCCAAAATCCTTTTTTTCTTCAAAACACTGGGTGCATTTTCACACAAATCAAGTTTGCCCCTCCAAACAGTGTTCATTTTCCCCAAAATCAGTTTTTTTCCCCATTACTGGGTTCATTTCCCCAAAATCGCGTTTTTTCCCCAAAACTGGGTTCATTTTACCCAAAGTCGGATATTTTCCTCCCAAACTGGGTTGATTTTCCCCAAAGTCATTTTTTTTTCGAGCAAAACTCGGTTCATTTCCCTACAAGTTGGTTTCCCTTCCCAAACTCTGTTGCTTTTCCCAAAACTTCGGGTTTTTACCCCATTACTGGGTTCATTTTCCCCAAAATATATGTTTTCTCCAAAACTGGGTTCATTTTCCTTAAAAATGGATTTTTCCCCCAAAACTGGGTTCATTTTCCGCATAATCAGCTTTTTGTCCTCCAAAACTAGGTTCATTTTCCAAAAAATCACTATTAACCCCCAAAACTGGGTACATTTTCACACAAATCAGGTTGTCCCCTCCAAACTGATTTCATTTTCCTCAAAATCCTCTATTCCCACTCCGCACTTGGTTCATTTTCCCCAAAATCAGGATTTTTCCCCATTACTGGGTTCATTTTCCCCAAAATATATGTTTTCCACAAAACTGGGTTTATTCCCCTACAAATTGGATTTTCCCAAACAAACTGGGTTCATTTTCCCCAAAATCCGGGATTTTACTCAATTACTGGCTTTATTTCCACAAAATATTCCCCCCCCCCCCCCAAACTGGGTTCATTTTCCACAAAAAGAGCTTCTATCCTCCCAAACTCGGTTCATTTTCCCCAAAATCCTTTTATTCTTCATAACACTCGGTGCATTTTCACACAAATCAAGTTTGCCCCTCCGAACAGTGTTCATTTTCCACAAAATAAGGTTTTTTTCCCCATTACTGGGTTCATTTCCCCAAAATCGCCTTTTTTCCCCCAAAACTGGGTTCATTTTCCCCAAAGTCGGATTTTTTCCTCCCAAACTGGGTTGATTTTCCCCAAAGTTGGTGTTTTTTCGAGCAAAACTCGGTTCATTTCCCTACAAGTTGGTTTCCCCCCCCCCAAACTCTGTTGATTTTCCCAAAACTTCGGGTTTTTTACCCCATTACGGGGTTCATTTTCCCCAAAATATTTTTTTACCCCAAAACTGGGTTCATTTTTATTAAAAATGGATTTTCCCCTCAATATTCGGTTCATTTTCCGCATAATCAGCATTTTTTCCTCCAAAACTAGGTTCATTTTCCACAAAATCCCTATTAACCACCCAAACTGGGTACGTTTTCACAGAAATCAGGTTGTCCCCTCCAAACTGATTTCATTTTCCTCAAAATCTTCTATTCCCACTCCGCACTTGGTTCATTTTCCCCAAAATCAGGATTTTTCCCCATTACTGGGTTCATTTTCCCCAAAATATATGTTTTACACAAAACTGGGTTTATTCCCCTACAAATTGGATTTTCCCTACCAAACTGGGTTCATTTTCCCCAAAATCAGCTTCTATCCTCCCAAACTGCGTTCATTTTCCCCAAAATCCTTTTTTTCTTCAAAACACTGGGTGCATTTTCACACAAATCAAGTTTGCCCCTCCAAACAGTGATCATTTTCCTCAAAATCAGGTTTTTTCCCCATTACTGGGTTCATTTCCCCAAAATCGCGTTTTTTCCTACAAAACTGGGTTCATTTTCACCAAAGTCGCATTTTTTCCTCCCAAACTGGGTTGATTTTCCCCAAAGTCGGTTTTTTTTCGAGCAAAACTCTGTTCATTTCCCTACAAGTTGGTTTGCCACCCCCAAACTCTGTTGATTTTCCCAAAACTTTGGGTTTTTTACCCCATTACTGGGTTCATTTTCCCCAAAATATTTTTTTTCCCCAAATCTGGGTTCATTTTCCTTAAAAATGGATTTTTCCCCCAAAACTGAGTTCATTTTCCGCATAATCTGCATTTTTTCCTCTAAAACTAAGTTCATTTTACACAAGATCCCTATTAACTACCAAAACTGGGTACATTTTCACACAAATCAGGTTGTCCCCTCCAAACTGATTTCATTTTCCTCAAAATCTTCTATTCCCACTCTGCACTTGGTTCATTTTCCCCAAAATCAGGATTTTTCCCCATTACTGGGTTCATTTTCCCCAAAATATATGTTTTCCACAAAACTGGGTTTATTCCCCTACAAATTGGATTTCCCCTACCAAACTGGGTTCATTTTCCCCAAAATCCGGGATTTTACTCAATTACTGGCTTTATTTCCACAAAATATTTCCCCCCCCCCAAACTGGGTTCATTTTCCCCAAAAAGAGCTTCTATCCTCCCAAACTGGGTTCATTTTCCCCAAAATCCTTTTATTCTTCATAACACTGGGTGCATTTTCACACAAATCAAGTTTGCCCCTCCAAACAGTGTTCATTTTCCCCAAAATCAGTTTTTTTCCCCATTACTGGGTTCATTTCCCCAAAATCACGTTTTTTCCCCCAAAACTGGGTTCATTTTCCCCAAAGTCGGATTTTTTCCTCCCAAACTGGTTTGATTTTCCCCAAAGTCGTTTTTTTTCCGAGCAAAACTCGGTTCATTTCCCTACAAGTTGGTTTCCCTTCCCAAACTCTGTTGATTTTCCCAAAACTTCGGGTTTTTTACCCCATTACTGGGTTCATTTTCCCCAAAATTTTTTTTCCCCCAAAACTGGGTTCATTTTCCGCAGAATCAGCATTTTTCCTCTAAAACTGGGTTCATTTTCCCCAAAATATATGTTTTCCACGAAACTGGGTTTATTCCCCTACAAATTGGGTTTTCCCCACCAAACTGGGTTCATTTTACCCAAAATCCGGGTTTTTTACACAATTACTGGCTTTATTTCCACAAAATATTTTTCCCCAACAAACTGGGTTCATTTTCCCCAAAATCAGCTTCTATCCTCCCAAACTGCAATCATTTTCCCCAAAATCCTTTTTTTTCCTTCAAAACACTGGGTGCATTTTCACACAAATCAAGTTTGCCCCTCCAAACAGTGTTCATTTTCCTCAAAATCAGTTTTTTTCCCCATTACTGGGTTCATTTCCCCAAAAATCGCGTTTTTTCCTCCAAAACTGGGTTCATTTTCTCCAAAGTCAGATTTTTTTCCTCCCAAACTGGGTTGATTTTCCCCAAAGTCGGTTTTTTTTCGAGCAAAACTCGGTTCATTTCCCTACAGGTTTGTTTCCCCCCCCCCCCAAACTCTGTTGATTTTCCCAAAACTTCGGGGTTTTTTACCCCATTACTGGGTTCATTTTCCCCAAAATATTTTTTTCCCCATTACTGGGTTCATTTTCCCCAAAATTTTTTTTCCCCCAAAACTGGGTTCATTTTCCGCAGAATCAGCATTTTTCCTCTAAAACTGGGTTCATTTTCCCCAAAATATATGTTTTCCACAAAACTGGGTTTATTCCCCTACAAATTGGATTTTCCCTACCGAAATGGGTTCATTTTCCCCAAAATAATTTTATCCCCCCCAAAACTGGGTTCATTTTCCGCATAATCAGCATTTTTCCTCTAAAACTGGGTTCATTTTCCCCAAAATATATGTTTTCCACAAAACTGGGTTTATTCCCCTACAAATTGGGTTTTCCCCACCAAACTGGGTTCATTTTACCCAAAATCCGGGTTTTTTACTCAATTACTGGCTTTATTTCCACAAAATATTTTTCCCTAACAAACTAGGTTCATTTTCTCCAAAATCAGCTTCTATCCTCCCAAACTGCGTTCATTTTCCCCAAAATCCTTTTTTTTCCTTCAAAACACTGGGTGCATTTTCACACAAATCAAGTTTGCCCCTCCAAACAGTGTTCATTTTCCCCAAAATCAGTTTTTTTCCCCATTACTGGGTTCATTTTCCCCAAAATATATGTTTTCTACAAAATATGGTTCATTTTCCTTAAAAATGGATTTTTCCCACAAAACTGGGTTCATTTTCCGCATAATCAGCTTTTTGTCCTCCAAAACTAGGTTCATTTTCCACAAAATTCCTATTAACTCCCAAAACTGGGTACATTTTCACACAAATCAGGTTGTCCCCTCCAAACTGATTTCATTTTCCTCAAAATCTTCTATTCCCACTCCGCACTTGGTTCATTTTCCCCAAAATCAGGATTTTTCCCCATTACTCGGTTCATTTTCCCCAAAATATATGTTTTCCACAAAACTGGGTTTATTCCCCTACAAATTGGATTTCCCCTACCAAACTGGGTTCATTTTCCCCAAAATCCGGGATTTTACTCAATTACTGGCTTTATTTCCACAAAATATTTCCACCCCCCAAACTGGGTTCATTTTCCCCAAAAAGAGCTTCTATCCTCCCAAACTGGGTTCATTTTCCCCAAAATCCTTTTATTCTTCATAACACTGGGTGCATTTTCACACAAATCAAGTTTGCCCCTCCAAACAGTGTTCATTTTCCCCAAAATCAGGTTTTTTCCCCATTACTGGGTTCATTTCCCCAAAATCACGTTTTTTCCCCCAAAACTGGGTTCATTTTCCCCAAAGTCGGATTTTTTCCTCCAAAACTGGGTTGATTTTCCCCAAAGTCGTTTTTTTTTCGAGCAAAACTCGGTTCATTTCCCTACAAGTTGGTTTCCCTTCCCAAACTCTGTTTATTTTCCCAAAACTTCGGGTTTTTTACCCCATTACTGGGTTCATTTTCCTTAAAAATGGATTTTCCCCCCAAAACTGGGTTCATTTTCCGCAGAATCAGCATTTTTCCTCTAAAACTGGGTTCCTTTTTCCCCAAAATATATGTTTTCCACAAAACTGGGTTTATTCCCCTACAAATTGGGTTTTCCCCACCAAACTGGGTTCATTTTACCCAAAATCCGGGTTTTTTACTCAATTACTGGCTTTATTTCCACAAAATATTTTTCCCCAACAAACTGGGTTCATTTTCCCCAAAATCAGCTTCTATCCGCCCAAACTGCAATCATTTTCCCCAAAATCCTTTTTTTTCCTTCAAAACACTGGGTGCATTTTCACACAAATCAAGTTTGCCCCTCCAAACAGTGTTCATTTTCCCCAAAATCAGTTTTTTTCCCCATTACTGGGTTCATTTCCCCAAAATCGCGTTTTTTCCTCCAAAACTGGGTTCATTTTCTCCAAAGTCGGAATTTTTCCTCCCAAACTGGGTTGATTTTCCCCAAAGTCGGTTTTTTTTCGAGCAAAACTCGGTTCATTTCCCTACAGGTTTGTTTCCCCCCCCCCCCAAACTCTGTTGATTTTCCCAAAACTTCGGGTTTTTTTACCCCATTACTGGGTTCATTTTCCCCCAAATATTTTTTTCCCCAAAACTGGGTTCATTTTCCTTTAAAATGGATTTTTCCCCAAAAACTGGGTTCATTTTCCGCTTAATCTGCATTTTTTCCTCCAAAACTAGGTTCATTTTTCACAAGATCCCTATTAACCCCCAAAACTGGGTACATTTTCACACAAATCAGGTTGTCCCCTCCAAACTGATTTCATTTTCCTCAAAATCTTCTATTCCCACTCCGCACTTGGTTCATTTTCCCCAAAATCAGGATTTTTCCCCATTACAGGGTTCATTTTCCCCAAAATATATGTTTTCCACAAAACTGGGTTTATTCCCCTACAAATTGGATTTTCCCTAACAAACTAGGTTCATTTTCCCTAAAATCAGCTTCTATCCTCCCAAACTGCAATCATTTTCCCCAAAATCCTTTTTTTTCCTTCAAAACACTGTGTGCATTTTCACACAAATCAAGTTTGCCCCTCCAAACAGTGTTCATTTTCCCCAAAATCAGTTTTTTTCCCCATTACTGGGTTCATTTCCCCAAAATCGGGTTTTTTCCTCCAAAACTGGGTTCATTTTCTCCAAAGTCAGATTTTTTTCCTCCCAAACTGGGTTGATTTTCCCCAAAGTCGGTTTTTTTTCGAGCAAAACTCGGTTCATTTCCCTACAGGTTTGTTTCCCCCCCCCCCCAAACTCTGTTGATTTTCCCAAAACTTCGGGGTTTTTTACCCCATTACTGGGTTCATTTTCCCCAAAATATTTTTTTCCCCAAAACTGGGTTCATTTTCCTTAAAAATGGATTTTTCCCACAAAACTGGGTTCATTTTCCGCTTAATCTGCATTTTTTCCTCCAAAACTAGGTTCATTTTCCACAAGATCCCTATTAACCCCCAAAACTGGGTACATTTTCACACAAATCAGGTTGTCCCCTCCAAACTGATTTCATTTTCCTCAAAATCTTCTATTCCCACTCCGCACTTGGTTCATTTTCCCCAAAATCAGGATTTTTCCCCATTACTGGGTTCATTTTCCCCAAAATATATGTTTTCCACAAAACTGGGTTTATTCCCCTACAAATTGGATTTTCCCTACCAAACTGGGTTCATTTTCCCCAAAATCAGCTTCTATCCTCCCAAACTGCGTTCATTTTCCCCAAAATCCTTTTTTTCTTCAAAACACTGGGTGCATTTTCACACAAATCAAATTTGCCCCTCCAAACAGTGTTCATTTTCCCCAAAATCAGTTTTTTTCCCCATTACTGGGTTCATTTCCCCAAAATCGCGTTTTTTCCCCCAAAACTGGGTTCATTTTCCCCAAGGTAGGATTTTTTCCTCCCAAACTGGGTTGATTTTCCCCAAAGTCGTTTTTTTTTCGAGCAAAACTCTGTTCATTTCCCTACAAGTTGGTTTCCCCCCCAAACTCTGTTTATTTTCCCAAAACTTCGGGTTTTTTACCCCATTACTGGGTTCATTTTCCCCAAAATATTTTTTTCCCCAAAACTGGGTTCATTTTCCTTAAAAATGGATTTTTCCCCCAAAACTGGGTTCATTTTCTGCATAATCTGCATTTTTTCCTCCAAAACTAAGTTCATTTTCCACAAGATCCCTATTAACCCCCAAAACTGGGTACATTTTCACACAAATCAGGTTGTCCCCTCCAAACTGATTTCATTTTCCTCAAAATCTTCTATTTCCACTCCGCACTTGGTTCATTTTCCCCAAAATCAGGATTTTTCCCCATTACTGGGTTCATTTTCCCCAAAATATATGTTTTCCACAAAACTGGGTTTATTCCCCTACAAATTGGATTTTCCCTACCAAACTGGGTTCATTTTCCCCAAAATCAGCTTCTATCCTCCCAAACTGGGTTCATTTTCCCCAAAATCCTTTTTTTCTTCAAAACACTGGGTGCATTTTCACACAAATCAAATTTGCCCCTACAAACAGTGTTCATTTTTCCCAAAATCAGGTTTTTTCCCCATTACTGGGTTCATTTCCCCAAAATCGCGTTTTTCCCCCTCAAAACTGGGTTCATTTTCCCCAAAGTCGGATTTTTTCCTCCCAAACTGGGTTGATTTTCCATAAAATCGGGTTTTTTTCGAGCAAAACTCGGTTCATTTCCCTACAACTTGGTTTCCCCCCCCCAAACTCTGTTGATTTTCCCAAAACTTCGGGTTTTTTACCCCATTACTGGGTTAATTTTCCCCAGAATATTTTTTTTCCCCAAAACTGGGTTCATTTTCCTTAAAAATGGATTTTCCCCCCAAAACTGGGTTCATTTTCCGCGTAATCTGCATTTTTTCCTGTAAAACTAAGTTCATTTTCCACAAGATCCCTATTAACCACAAAACTGGGTACATTTTCACACAAATCAGGTTGTCCCCTCAAAACTGATTTCATTTTCCTCAAAATCTTCTATTTCCACTCCGCACTTGGTTCATTTTCCCCAAAATCAGGATTTTTCCCCATTACTGGGTACATTTTCCCCAAAATATATGTTTTCCACAAAACTGGGTTTATTCCCCTACAAATTGGATTTTCCCTACCGAACTGGGTTCATTTTCCCCAAAATAATTTTATCCCCCCCAAAACTGGGTTCATTTTCCGCATAATCAGCATTTTTCCTCTAAAACTGGGTTCATTTTCCCCAAAATATATGTTTTCCACAAAACTGGGTTTATTCCCCTACAAATTGGGTTTTCCCCACCAAACTGGGTTCATTTTACCCAAAATCCGGGTTTTTTACTCAATTACTGGCTTTATTTCCACAAAATATTTTTCCCCAACAAACTGGGTTCATTTTCCCCAAAATCAGCTTCTATCCCCCCAAACTGCGTTCATTTTCCCCAAAATCCTTTTTTTCTTCAAAACACTGGGTGCATTTTCACACAAATCAAGTTTGCCCCTCCGAACAGTGTTCATTTTCCCCAAAATCAGGTTTTTTCCCCATTACTGGGTTCATTTCCCCAAAATCGCGTTTTTTCCTACAAAACTGGGTTCATTTTCCCCAAAGTCGGATTTTTTCCTCCCAGACTGGGTTGATTTTCCCCAAAGTCGGTTTTTTTTCGAGCAAAACTCTGTTCAATTCCCTACAAGTTGGTTTTCCCCCCCAAACTCTGTTGATTTTCCCAAAACTTCGGGTTTTTTACCCCATTACTGGGTTCATTTTCCCCAAAATATTTTTTTTCCCCAAAACTGGGTTCATTTTCCTTAAAAATGGATTTTTCCCCCAAAACTGGGTTCATTTTCCGCATAATCTGCATTTTTTCCTGTAAAACTAAGTTCATTTTCCACAAGATCCCTATTAACCACCAAAACTGGGTACATTTTCACACAAATCAGGTTGTCCCCTCCAAACTGATTTCATTTTCCTCAAAATCTTCTATTTCCACTCCGCACTTGGTTCATTTTCCCCAAAATCAGGATTTTTCCCCATTACTGGGTACATTTTCCCCAAAATATATGTTTTCCACAAAACTGGGTTTATTCCCCTACAAATTGGATTTTCCCTACCGAACTGGGTTCATTTTCCCCAAAATAATTTTATCCCCCCCAAAACTGTGTTCATTTTCCGCATAATCAGCATTTTTCCTCTAAAACTGGGTTCATTTTCCCCAAAATATATGTTTTCCACAAAACTGGGTTTATTCCCCTACAAATTGGGTTTTCCCCACCAAACTGGGTTCATTTTACCCAAAATCCGGGTTTTTTACTCAATTACTGGCTTTATTTCCACAAAATATTTTTCCCCAACAAACTGGGTTCATTTTCCCCAAAATCAGCTTCTATCCTCCCAAACTGCAATCAATTTCCCCAAAATCCTTTTTTTTCCTTCAAAACACTGGGTGCATTTTCACACAAATCAAGTTTGCCCATCCAAACAGTGTTCATTTTCCCCAAAATCAGTTTTTTTCCCCATTACTGGGTTCATTTTGCCCAAAATATATGTTTTCTACAAAATATGGTTCATTTTCCTTAAAAATGGATTTTTCCCCCAAGACTGGGTTCATTTTCCGCATAATCAGCTTTTTGTCCTCCAAAACTAGGTTCATTTTCCACAAAATTCCTATTAACTCCCAAAACTGGGTACATTTTCACACAAATCAGGTTGTCCCCTCCAAACTGATTTCATTTTCCTCAAAATCTTCTATTCCCACTCCGCACTTGGTTCATTTTCCCCAAAATCAGGATTTTTCCCCATTACTTGGTTCATTTTCCCCAAAATATATGTTTTCCACAAAACTGGGTTTATTCCCCTACAAATTGGATTTTCCCCACCAAACTGGGTTCATTTTACCCAAAATCCGGGTTTTTTACTCAATTACTGGCTTTATTTCCACAAAATATTTTTCCCTTCCAAACTGGTTTCATTTTCCTCAAAATCAGCTTCTATCCTCCCAAACTGCGTTCATTTTCCCCAAAATCCTTTTTTTTTCTTCAAAACACTGTGTGCATTTTCACACAAATCAAGTTTGCCCCTCCAAACAGTGTTCATTTTCCCCAAAATCAGTTTTTTTCCCCATTACTGGGTTCATTTCCCCAAAATCGCGTTTTTTCCTCCAAAACTGGGTTCATTTTCTCCAAAGTCGAATTTTTTCCTCCCAAACTGTGTTGATTTTCCTCAAAGTCGTTTTTTTTTCGAGCTAAACTCGGTTCATTCCCTACAAGTTGGTTTCCCCCCCCAAACTCTGTTGATTTTCCCAAAACATCGGATTTTTTACCCCATTACTGGCTTCATTTTCCCCAAAATATTTTTTTTCCCCAAAACTGGGTTAATTTTCCTTAAAAATGGATTTTTCCCCAATAACTGGGTTCATTTTCCGCATAATCAACATTTTTCCCTCCGAAACTAGGTTCATTTTCCACAAAATCCCTATTAACCTCCAAAACTGGGTACATTTTCACACAAATCAGGTTGTCCCCTCCAAACTGATTTCATTTTCCTCAAAATCTTCTATTTCCACTCCGCACTCGGTTCATTTTCCCCAAAATAAGGATTTTTCCCCAATACTGGGTTCATTTTCCCCAAAGTATATGTTTTCCACAAAACTGGGTTTATTCCCCTACAAATTGGGTTTTCCCCACCAAACTGGGTTCATTTTCCCCAAAATCCGGGTTTTTTACTCAATTACTGGCTTTATTTCCACAAAATATTTCCCCCCCCAAACTGGGTTCATTTTCCCCAAAATCAGCTTCTATCCTCCCAAACTGGGTTCATTTTCCACAAAATCCTTTTTTTCTTCAAAACACTGGGTGCATTTTCACACAAATCAAGTTTGCCACTCCAAACAGTGTTCATTTTCCCCAAAATCAGGTTTTTTCCCCATTACTGGGTTAAATTCCCCAAAATCGCATTTTTTCCCCAAAAATTGGGTTCATTTTCCCCAAAGTCGAATTTTTTCCTCCCAAACTGGGTTGATTTTCCCCAAAGTCGGGTTTTTTTCGAGCAAAACTCGGTTCATTTCCCTACAAGTTGGTTTCCCACCCCCAAACTCTGTTGATTTTCCCAAAACTTCGGGTTTTTTTCCCTATTACTGGGTTCATTTTCCCCAAAATATTTTTTTTTCCCCAAAACTGGGTTCATTTTCCTTAAAAATGGATTTTTCCCCCAAACAGGGTTCATTTTCCGCGTAATCTGCATTTTTTCCTCCAAAAATAGGTTCATTTTCCGACAAATCACTATTAACCCCCAAAACTGGGTACATTTTCACACAAATCAGGTTGTCCCCTCCAAAATGACTTCATTTTCCTCAAAATGTTCTATTTCCACTCTGCACTTGGTTCATTTTCCCCAAAATCAGGATTTTTCCCCATTACTGCGTTCATTTTCCCCAAAATATATGTTTTCCACAAAACTGGGTTTATTCCCCTACAAATTGGGTTTTCCCCACCAAACTGGGTTCATTTTACCCAAAATCCGCGTTTTTTACTCAATTACTGGCTTTATTTCCACAAAATATTTTCCCCCCCAAACTGGGTTCATTTTCCCCATAATCAGCTTCTATCCTACCAAACTGGGTTCATTTTCCCCAAAATCCTTTTTTTCTTCAAAACACTGGGTGCATTTTCACACAAATCAAGTTTGCCCCTCCAAACAGTGTTCATTTTCCCCAAAATCAGGTTTTTTCCCATTACTGGTTTCATTTCCCCAAAATCGCGTTTTTTCCCCCAAAACTGGGTTCATTTTCCCCAAAGTCGGATTTTTTCCTAACAAAATGGGTTGATTATCCCCAAAGTCGTTTTTTCTTCGAGCAAAACTCGGTTCATTTCCCTACAAGTTGGTTTTCCCCCCCCAAACTCTGTAGCTTTTCTCAAAACTTCTTGTTTTTTACCCCATTACTGGGTTCATTTACCCCAAAATATTTTTTTCCCCCAAAACTGGGTTCATTTACCTTAAAAATGGATTTTCCCCAAAAATTGGGTTCATTTTCTGTATAATCAGCATTTTTTTCTCCAAAACTAGGTTCATTTTCCACAAAATCCATATTAACCCCCAAAACTGGGTACATTTTCACACAAATCAGGTTGTCCCCTCAAAACTGATTTCATTTTCCTCAAAATCTTCTATTTCCACTCCGCACTTGGTTCATTTTCCCCAAAATCAGGATTTTTCTCCATTATTGGGTTCATTTCCCCAAAATCGAGTTTTTTCCTCCAAAACTGGGTTCATTTTCTCCGAAGTTGGATTTTTTCCTCCCAAACTGGGTTGATTTTCCCCAAAGTCGGTTTTTTTTCGAGCAAAACTCGGTTCATTTCCGTACAAGTTGGTTTTCCACCCTCAAACTTTGTTGATTTTCCCAAAACTTCGGGGTTTTTACCCCATTACTGGGTTCATTTTCCCCAAAATATTTTTTTTCCCCCAAAACTGGGTTAATTTTCCTTAAAAATGGATTTTTACCCAAAACTGGGTTCATTTTCCGCATAATCAGCATTTTATCCTCTAAAACTAGGTTCATTTTCCACAAAATCCCTGTTAACCCCCAAAACTGGGTACATTTTCACACAAATCAGGTTGTCCCCTCCAAACTGATTTCATTTTCCTCAAAATCTTCTATTTCCACTCCGCACTTGGTTCATTTTCCCCAAAATCAGGATTTTTCCCCATTACTGCGTTCATTTTCCCCAAAATATATGTTTTCCACAAAACTGGGTTTATTCCCCTACAAATTGGGTTTTCCCCACCAAACTGGGTTCATTTTCCCCAAAATCCGGGTTTTTTACTCAATTACTGGCTTTATTTCCACAAAATATTTTTCCCCCCCAAACTGGGTTCATTTTACCCAAAATCCGCGTTTTTTACTCAATTAGTGGCTTTATTTCCACAAAATATTTTCCCACCCAAACTGGGTTCATTTTCCCCAAAATCAGCTTCTATACTCCCAAACTGGGTTCATTTTCCCCAAAATCCTTTTTTTCTTCAAAACACTGGGTGCATTTTCACACAAATCAAGTTTGCCCCTCCAAACAATGTTCATTTTCCCCAAAATCAGGTTTTTTCCCCATTACTGCGTTCATTTCCCCAAAATCGCGTTTTTTCCCCCAAACTGGGTTCATTTTCCCCAAACTCGGATTTTTTCCTAACAAAATGTGTTGATTTTCCCCAAAGTCGGTTTTTTTTCGAGCAAAACTCGGTTCATTTCCCTACAAGTTGGTTTTCCCCCCCCAAACTCTGTTCCTTTTCCCAAAACTTCTTGTTTTTTACCCCATTACTGGGTTCATTTTCCCCAAAATATTTTTTTCCCCCAAAACTGGGTTCATTTACCTTAAAAATGGATTTTCCCCAAAAATTGGGTTCATTTTCGGTATAATCAGCATTTTTTTCTCCAAAACTAGGTTCATTTTCCACAAAATCCATATTAACCCCCAAAACTGGGTACATTTTCACACAAATAAGGTTGTCCCCTCCAAACTGATTTCATTTTCCTCAAAATCTTCTATTTCCACTCCGCACTTGGTTCATTTTCCCCAAAATCAGGATTTTTCCCCATTACTGGGTTCATTTTCCCCAAAATATATGTTTTCCACAAAACTGGGTTTATTCCCCTACAAATTGGGTTTTCCCCACCAAACTGGTATCATTTTCCCCAAAATCCGTTTTTTTTCCTCAATTACTTGCTTTATTTCCACAAAATATTTTTCCCCACCAAACTGGGTTCATTTTCCCCAAAATCCTTTTTTTCTTCAAAACACTGGCTGCATTTTGACACAAATCAAGTTTGCCCCTCCAAACAGTCTTCATTTTCCCCAAAATCAGGTTTTTCCCCATTACTGGGTTCATTTCCCCAAAATCGCGTTTTTTCCTCCAAAACTGGGTTCATTTTCCCCAAAGTCGGATTTTTTCCTCCCAAACTGGGTTGATTTTCCCAAAGTCGGTTTTTTTTCGAGCAAAACTCGGTTCATTTCCCTACAAGTTGGTTTCCCCCCCCCAAACTCTGTTGCTTTTCCCAAACCTTCGGGTTTTTTACCCCATTACTGGGTTCATTTTCCCAAAATATTTTTTTTCAACAAAACTGGGTTCATTTACGTTAAAAATGAATTTTTCCCCCAAAACTGGGTTCATTTTCCGCATAATCTGCATTTTTTCCTCGGAAACGAGGTTCATTTTCCACAAAATCCCTATAAACCCCCAAAACTGGGTACATTTTCACACAAATCAGGTTGTGCCCGCCAAACTGATTGCATTTTCCTCAAAATCTTCTATTTCCACTCCGCACTTGGTTCATTTTCCCCAAAATCAGGATTTTTCCCCATTACTGGGTTCATTTTCCCCAAAATATATGTTTTCCACAAAACTGGGTTTATTCCCCTACAAATTGGGTTTTCCCCACCAAACTGGGTTCATTTTCACCAAAATCCGCGTTTTTTACTCAATTACTGGCTTTATATCCACAAAATGTTTTTCCCCCCCGAACTGGTTTCATTTTCCCCAAAATCAGCTTCTATCCTCCCAAACTGGGTTCATTTTCCCCAAAATCCTTTTTTTCTTCAAAACACTGGGTGCATTTTCACACAAATCAAATTTGCCCCTCCAAACAGTGTTCATTTTCCCCAAAATCAGTTTTTTTCCCCATTACTGGGTTCATTTCCCCAAAATCGCGTTTTTCCCCTTCAAAACTGGGTTCATTTTCCCCAAAGTCGGATTTTTTCCTCCCAAACTGGGTTGATTTTCCCCAAAATCGGGTTTTTTTCGAGCAAAACTCGGTTCATTTCCCTACAAGTTGGTTTCCCCCCCCCCAAACTCTGTTGATTTTCCCAAAACTTCGGGTTTTTTACCCCATTACTGGGTTCATTTTCCCCAAAATATTTTTTGTCCCCCAGACTGTGTTCATTTTCTCTAAAAATGGATTTTCCCCCCAAAACTGGGTTCATTTTCTGCATAGTCAGCATTTTTTCCTCCAAAACTAGGTTCATTTTCCACAAAATCCCTATTAACCCCCAAAATTGGGTACATTTTCACACAAATCAGGTTGTCCCCTCCAAACTGATTTCATTTTCCTCAAAATCTTCTATTTCCACTCCGCACTTTGTTCATTTTCCCCAAAATCAGGATTTTTCACAATTACTGGGTTAATTTACCCCAAAATAATTTTTCCCCCCCCAAATCTGGGTTCATTTTCTCCATAGTCGTATTTTTTCCTCCCAAACTGGGTTGATTTTCCCCAAAATCGGGGTTTTTTTGAGCAAAACTCGGTTCATTTCCCTACAAGTTGGTTTCCCCCCCCCAAACTCTGTTGATTTTCCCAAAACTTCGGCGTTTTTACCCCATTACTGGGTTCATTTTCCCCAAAATATTTTTATTCCCCCAAAACTGGGTTCATTTTCCTTAAAAATGGATTTTCCTCCCAAAACTGGGTTCATTTTCTGCATAGTCAGCATTTTATCCTCCAAAACTAGGTTCATTTTCCGACAAATCATTATTAACCCCCAAAACTTGGTACATTTTCACACAAATCAGGTTGTCCCCTCCAAACTGATTTCATTTTCCATCAAAATCTCCTATTTCCACTCCGCACTTGGTTCATTTTCCCCAAAATCAGGATTTTCCCCATTACTGGGTTCATTTTCCCCAAAATATATGTATTCCACAAAACTGGGTTTATTCCCCTACAAATTGGGTTTTCCCCACCAAACTGGGTTCATTTTCCCCAAAATTCGGGTTTTTTACTCAATTACTGGCTTTATTTCCACAAAATATTTTTCCTCCCCAAACTGGGTTCATTTTCCCCAAAAAGAGCATCTATCCTCCCAAACTGGGTTCATTTTCCCCAAAATCCTTTTTTTCTTCAAAACACTGGGTGCATTTTCACACAAATCAAGTTTGCCCCTCCAAACAGTATTCATTTTCCTCAAAATCAGGTTTTTTCTCCATTACTGTGTTCATTTTCCCAAAATCGGGTTTTTTCCCCCAAAACTGGGTTCATTTTCCCCAAAGTCGGATTTTTTCCTCCCAAACTGGGTTGATTTTCCCCAAAGTCGTTTTTTTTTCGAGCAAAACTCGATTCATTTCCCTACAAGTTCGTTTCCCCCCCCCCCAAACTCTGTTGGTTTTCCCAAAAATTCGGGTTTTTTACCCCATTACTGGGTTCGTTTTCCCAAAATAATTTTTTTTACCCAAAACTGGGTTCATTTTCCTTAAAAATGGATTTTTCCCCAAAAATTGGGTTCATTTTCCGCATAATCAGATTTTTTTGCTCCGAAACTTGGATCATTTTCCACTAAATCCCTATTAACCCCCAAAACTGGGTACGTTTTCACACAAATCAGGTTGTCCCCTCCAAACTGATTTCATTTTCCTCAAATTCCTCTATTTCCACTCTGCACTTGGTTCATTTTCCCCAAAATCAGGATTTTTCCTCAATACTGAGTTCATTTTCCCCAAAATATATGTTTTCCACAAAACTGGGTTTATTCCCCTACAAATTGGGCTTTCCCCACCAAACTGGGTTCATTTTACCCAAAATCCGGTTTTTTTACTCAATTACTGGCATTATTTCCACAAAATATTTCTCAACCCCCAAACTGGGTTCATTTTCCCCAAAATCAGCTTCTATCCTCCCAACTCGGTTCATTTCCGAAAATCGCATTTTTCCCCCCAAAACTGGGTTCATTTTCCCCAAAGTCGGATTTTTTCCTACCAAACTGGGTTGATTTTCTCCAAAGTCGTTTTTTTTTCGAGCAAAACTCGGTTCATTTCCCTACAAGTTGGTTTCCTTCCCCCAAACTCTGTTGATTTTCCCAAAACTTCGGGTTTTTTACCCCATTACTGGGTTCATTTTCCCCAAAATATTTTTTTCCCCAAAACTGGGTTCATTTTCCTTAAAAATGGATTTTTCCCCCAAAACTGGGTTCATTTTCCGCATAATCAGCATTTTTTCCTCCAAAACTAGGTTCATTTTCCACAAAATCCATATTAACCCCCAAAACTGGGTACATTTTCACACAAATCAGGTTGTCCCCTCCAAACTGATTTCATTTTCCTCAAAATCTTCTATTTCCACTCCGCACTTGGTTCATTTTCCCCAAAATCAGGATTTTTCCCCATTACGGCGTTCATTTTCCCCACAATAATTTTATCCCCCCCAAAACTGAGTTCATTTTCCGCATAATCAGCATTTTTTCCTCCAAAACTAGGTTCATTTTCCCCCAAATCCTTTTTTTGTTCAAAACACTGTATGCATTTTCACACAAATCAATTTTGCCCCTCCAAACAGTGTTCATTTTCCCCAAAATCAGGGTTTTTTCCCCATTACTGGTTTGATTTTCCCCAAAATATATGTTTTCCACAAAAATGGGTTTATTCCCCTACAAATAGGGCTTTCCCACCAAACTAGGTTCATTTTACACAAAATCCGGGTTTTTTACACAATTACAGGTTTAATTTCCACAAAATATTTTTCCCCCCCAAAATGGGTTCATTTTCCCCAAAATCAGCTTCTATCCTCCCAAACTGGGTTCATTTTCCCCAAAATCCTTTTTTTCTTCAAAATACTGGGTGCATTTTCAAACAAATCATGTTTGCCCCTCTAAACAGTGTTCATTTCCCCAAATTCAGCTTTTTCCCCATAACTGGGTTCATTTCCCCAAAATCGGGATTTTCCTCCAAAACTGGTTTCATTTTCCCGAAAATCCTTTTTTTCTTCAAAACACAGGGTGCATTTTCACACAAATCAAGTTTGCCCCTCCAAACAGTGTTCATTTTCCCCAAAATCAATATTTTTCCCCATTAATGGGTTCATTTCCCCAAAATCGCGTTTTTCCCCCAAAACTGGGTTCATTTTCCCCAAAGTCGGATTTTTTCCTCGCAAACTGGGTTGATTTTCCCCAAAGTCGGGTTTTTTTCGAGCAAAATTCGGTTTATTTCCCTACAAGTTGGTTTTCCCCCCCCAAACTCTGTTGCTTTTCCCAAAACTTCGGGTTTTTTACCCCATTACTTGGTTAATTTTCCCCAAAATATATGTTTTCCACAAAACTGGGTTTATTACCCTACAAATAGGGTTTTCCCAACCAAACTGGGTTCATTTTACCCAAAATCCGGGTTTTTTACTCAATTAATGGCTTTATTTCCACAAAATATTTCCCCCCCCGAAACTGGGTTCATTTTCCCCAAAATCAGCTTCTATCCTCCCAAACTCGGTTCATTTCCCCAAAATCGCGTTTTTCCCCCCAAAACTGGGTTCATTTTCCCCAAAGTCGCATTTTTTCCCCCAAAACTGGGTTGATTTTCCCCAAAGTCGGGTTTTTCTCGAGCAAAACTCGGTTCATTTCCCTACAAGTTGGTTTTCCCCCCCCAAACTCTGTTGCTTTTCCCAAAACTTCGGGTTTTTTACCCCATTACTGGGTTCATTTTCCCCAAAATATTTTTTTCCCCAAAACTGGGTTCATTTTCCTTAAAAATGGATTTTTCCCCCAAAACTGGGTTCATTTTCCGCAGAATCAGCATTTTTTCCTCTAAAACTAGGTTCATTTTCCACAAAATCCCTATTAACCCCCAAAACTGGGTACATTTTCACACAAATCAGGTTGTCCCCTCCAAACTGATTTCATTTTCCTCAAAATCTTCTATTTCCACTCCGCACTTGGTTCATTTTCCCCAAAATCAGGTTTTTTCCCCAATACGGGGTTCATTTTCCCCACAATAATTTTATCCCCCCCAAAACTGAGTTCATTTTCCGCATAATCAGCATTTTTTCCTCCAATACTAGGTTCATTTTCCCCAAAATCCTTTTTTTCTTCAAAACACTGTATGCATTTTCACACAAATCAAGTTTGCCCCTCCAAACAGTGTTCATTTTCCCCAAAATCAGGTTTTTCCCCCATTACTGGGTTCATTTTCCCCAAAATCGCGTTTTTTCCCACAAAACTAGGTTCATTTTCCCCAAAGTCGGATTTTTTCCTCCCAAACTGGGTTTATTTTCCCCAAAGTCGGGTTTTTTTTCGAGCAAAACTCGGTTCATTTCCCTACGAGTTGGTTTCCCCCCACCAAACTGTTTTGATTTTCCCAAAACTTCGTTTTTTTTACCCAATTACTGGGTTCATTTTCCCCAAAATATTTTTTTTCCCCAAAACTGGGTTCATTTTCCTTAAAAATGGATTTTCCCCCCAAAACTGGGTTCATTTTCTGAATAATCAGCATTTTTTCCTCTAAAACTAGGTTCATTTTCCACAAAGCCTTATTAACCCCCAAAACTGGGACACATTTTCACACAAATCGGGTTGTCCCCTCCAAACTGATTTCATTTTCCTCAAAATCTCGTATTTCCAATCCACACTTGGTTCAATTTCCCCAAAATAAGGTTTTTTCCCCATTACTGGGATCATTTTCCCTAAAATAATTTTTTCCCCCAAAAAAATGGGTTCATTTTCTCCAAAGTCGGATTTTTTCCTCCCAAACTGGGTTGAATTTCCCCAAAATATTTTTTTTCCCCAAAACTGGGTTCATTTTCCTTAAAAATGCATTTTTTCCCCAAAACTGGGTTCATTTTCCGCATAATCAGCATTTTTTCTTCCAAAACTAGGTTCATTTTCCACAAAATCCGTATTAACCCCCAAAACTCAGTACATTTTCACACAAATCAGGTTGTCCCCTCCAAACTGATTTCATTTTCCGCAAAATCTTCTATTTCCACTCCGCACTTGGTTCATTTTCCCCAAAATCAGGATTTTTCCCCATTACTGGGTTCATTTTCCCCAAAATATATGTTTTCCACAAAAATGGGTTTATTCCCCTACAAATTGGGCTTTCCCCCCCAAACTGGGTTCATTTTCCCCAAAATCCTTTTTTTCTTCAAAACACTGGGTTCATTTTCACACATATCAGGTTTGCCCCTCCAAACAGTGTTCATTTTCCTCAAAATCAGCTTTTTTCCCCATTACTGGGTTCATATCCCCAAAATCGCGTTTTTTCCCCCAAAACTGGGTTCATTTTCCCCAAAGTCGGATTTTTTCCTCCCAAACTGGGTTGATTTTCCCAAAGTCGATTTTCTTCGAGCAAAACTCGGTTCATTTCCCTACAAGTTTTTTTCCCTCCCCAAACTCTGTTGATTTTCCCAAAAGTTCGGGTTTTTTACCCCATTACTGGGTTCATTTTCCCCAAAATAATTTTTTTCCCCAAAACTGGGTTCATTTTCCTTAAAAATGGATTTTCCCCCAAAACTGGGTTCATTTTCCGCATAATCAGCATTTTTTCCTCCAAAACTAGATTAATTTTCCACAGAATCCCTATTAACCCCCAAAACTGGGCACATTTTCACACAAATCAGGTTGTCCCCTCCAAACTGATTTCATTTTCCTCATAATCTTCTATTTCCACACACACTTGGTTCATTTTCCCCAAAATCAGGATTTTTCCCCATTACTGAGTTCATTTTCCCCAAAATATATGTTTTCCACAAAACTGGGTTTATTCCCCTACAAATTGGGTTTTCCCCACCAAACTGGGTTCATTTTCCCCAAAATCAGCTTCTATCCTCCCAAACTGGTTTCATTTTCCCCAAAATCCTTTTTTTCTTCAAAATACTGGGTGCATTTTCAAACAAATCAAGTTTGCCCCTCCAAACAGTGTTCTTTTTCCCCAAAATCAGTATTTTTCCCCATTACTGGGTTCATTTCCCCAAAATCGCGTTTATCCCCCAAAACTGGGTTCATTTTCCCCAAAGTCGGATTTTTTCCTCGCAAACTGGGTTGATTTTCCCCAAAGTCGGGTTTTTTTCGAGCAAAACTCGGTTCATTTCCCTACAAGTTGGTTTCCCCCCCCCCAAACTCTGTTGCTTTTCCCAAAACTTCGGGTTTTTTACCCCATTACTGGGTTCATTTTCCCCAAAATATTTTTTCCACAAAACTGGGTTTATTACCCTACAAATAGGGTTTTCCCAACCAAACTGGGTTCATTTTACCCAAAATCCGGGTTTTTTTCCCAATTAATGGCTTTATTTCCACAAAATATTTCCCCCCCCGAAACTGGGTTCATTTTCCCCAAAATCAGCTTCTATCCTCCCAAACTCGGTTCATTTCCCCAAAATCGCGTTTTTCCCCCCAAAACTGGGTTCATTTTCCCCAAAGTCGCATTTTTTCCTCCCAAACTGGGTTGATTTTTCCTAAAGTCGGGTTTTTTTCGAGCAAAACTCGGTTCATTTCCCTACAAGTTGGTTTCCCCCCCCCAAACTCTGTTGCTTTTCCCAAAACTTCGGGTTTTTTACCCCATTACTGGGTTCATTTTCCCCAAAATATTTTTTTCCCCAAAACTGGGTTCATTTTCCTTAAAAATGGATTTTTCCCCCAAAACTGGGTTCATTTTCCGCATAATCAGCATTTTTTCCTCTAAAACTAGGTTCATTTTCCACAAAATCCCTATTAACCCCCAAAACTGGGTACATTTTCACACAAATCAGGTTGTCCCCTCCAAACTGATTTCATTTTCCTCATAATCTTCTATTTCCACACACACTTGGTTTATTATCCCCAAAATCAGGATTTTTCCCCATTACTGCGTTCATTTTCCCCAAAATATATGTTTTCCACAAAACTGGGTTTATTCACCTACAAATTGGGTTTTCCCCACCAAACTGGGTTCATTTTACCCAAAATCCGGGATTTTACTCAATTACTGGCTTTATTTCCACAAAATATTTTCCCCCCCAAACTGGGTTCATTTTCCACAAAATCAGATTCTATCCTCACAAACTGGGTTCATTTTCCCCAAAATCCTTTTTTTCTTCAAAACACTGGGTGCATTTTCACACAAATCGAGTTTGCCCCTCCAAACAGTGTTCATTTTCCCCAAAATCAGGTTTTTTCCCATTACTGGTTTCATTTCCCCGAAATCGCGTTTCTTCCCCCAAAACTGGGATCATTTTCCCCAAAGTCGCATTTTTTCCTCCCAAACTGGGTTGATTTTCCCCAAAGTCGGTTTTTTTTCGAGCAAAACTCGGTTCATTTCCCTACAAGTTGGTTTCCCCCCCCCAAACTCTGTTGCTTTTCCCAAAACTTCGGGTTTTTTACCCCATTACTGGGTTCATTTTCCCCAAAATATTTTTTTCCCCAAAACTGGGTTCATTTTCCTTAAAAATGGATTTTTCCCCCAAAACTGGGTTCATTTTCCGCATAATCAGCATTTTTTCCTCCAAAACTAGGTTCATTTTCCACAAAATCCCTATTAACCCCCAAAACTGGGTACATTTTCACACAAATCAGGTTGTCCCCTCCAAACTGATTTCATTTTCCTCAAAATCTTCTATTTCCACTCCGCACTTGCTTCATTTTCCCCAAAATCAGGATTTTTCCCCATTACGGCCTTCATTTTCCCCAAAATATGTTTTCCACAAAACTGGGTTTATTCCCCTACAAATTGGGTTTTCCCCACCAAACTGGGTTCATTTTCCCCAAAAATCCGTGTTTTTTACTCAATGACTGGCTTTATTTACAGCAAAATATTCCCCCCCCCCCAAACTGGTTTCATTTTCCCCAAAATCCGCTTCTATCCTCCCAAACTGGGTTCATTTTCCCCAAAATCCTTTTTTTCTTAAAAACACTGGGTGCATTTCCACACAAATCAAGTTTGCCCCTCCAAACAGTGTTCATTTTCCCCAAAATTAGGTTTTTTCCCCATTACTTGGTTCATTTCCCCAAAATCGCGTTTTTTCCCACAAAACTGGTTTCATTTTCCCAAAATTCGGATTTTTTCCTCCAAAACTGGGTTGATTTTCCCCAAAGTCGGTATTTTTTCGAGCAAAACGGTTCATTTCCCTACAAGTTGGTTTCCCCCCCACAAACACTGTTGATTTTACCAAAACTTCGCGTTTTTTAACCGATTACCGGCTTCATTTTCCCCAAAATATTTTTTTTCCCCAAAACTGGGTTCATTTTCCTTAAAAATGGATTTTTCCCAAAAAATTGGGTTCATTTTCTGAATAATCAGCATTTTTTCCTCTGATACTAGGTTCATTTTACACAAAATCCCTATTAACCCCCAAAACTGGGTACATTTTCACACAAATCAGGTTGTCCACCCCAAACTGATTTCATTTTCCTCAAAATCTTCTATTTCCACTCCGCACTTGGTTCATTTTCCCCAAAATCAGGATTTTCCCCCATTACGGCGTTCATTTTCCCCAAAATATATGTTTTCCACAAAGCTGGGTTTATTCCCCTACAAATTGGGTTTTCCCCACCAAACTGGGTTCATTTTACCCAAAATCCGGGTTTTTTACTCAATTACTGGCTTTATTTCCGCAAAATATTTTCCCCCCCCAAACTGGGTTCATTTTTCTCCAAAATCAGCTTCTATCCTCCCAAACTGGGTTCATTTTCCCCAAAATCCTTTTTTTCTTCAAAACACTGGGTGCAATTTCACACAAATCAAGTTTCTCCCTCCAAACAGTGTTCTTTTTCCCCAAAATCAGTATTTTTCCCCATTACTGGGTTCATTTCCCCAAAATCGCGTTTTTTCCCCCAAAACTGGGTTCATTTTCCCCAAAGTCGCATTTTTTCCTCCAAAACTGGGTGGATTTTCCCCAAAGTCGTTTTTTTTTCGAGCAAAACTCGGTTCATTTCCCTACAAGTTGGTTTCCCCCCCCCAAACTCTGTTGCTTTTCCCAAAACTTCTTGTTTTTTACCCCATTACTGGGTTCATTTTCCCCAAAATATTTTTTTCCCCCAAAACTGGGTTCATTTACCTTAAAAATGGATTTTCCCCAAAAATTGTGTTCATTTTCGGTATAATCAGCATTTTTTTCTCCAAAACTATGTTCATTTTCCGCTAAATCCCTATTAACCCCTAAAACTGGGTACGTTTTCACACAAATCAGGTTGTCCCCTCCAAACTGATTTCATTTTCCTCAAATTCCTCTATTTCCACTCTGCACTTGGTTCATTTTCCCCAAAATCAGGATTTTTCCCCATTACTGGGTTCATTTTCCCCAAAATATATGTTTTCCACAAAACTGGGTTTATTCCCCTACAAATTGGGTTTTCCCCACCAAACTGGGTTCATTTTCCCCAAAAATCCGTGTTTTTTACTCAATTACTGGCTTTATTTACAACAAAATATTCCCCCCCCCCAAACTGGTTTCATTTTCCCCAAAATCCGCTTCTATCCTCCCAAACTGGGTTCATTTTCCCCAAAATCCTTTTTTTCTTAAAAACACTGGGTGCATTTCCACACAAATCAAGTTTGCCCCTCCAAACAGTGTTCATTTTCCCCAAAATTAGGTTTTTTCCCCATTACTTGGTTCATTTCCCCAAAATCGCGTTTTTTCCCACAAAACTGGTTTCATTTTCCCAAAATTCGGATTTTTTCCTCCAAAACTGGGTTGATTTTCCCCAAAGTCGGTATTTTTTCGAGCAAAACGGTTCATTTCCCTACAAGTTGGTTTCCCCCCCACAAACACTGTTGATTTTACCAAAACTTCGCGTTTTTTAACCGATTACCGGCTTCATTTTCCCCAAAATATTTTTTTTCCCCAAAACTGGGTTCATTTTCCTTAAAAATGGATTTTTCCCAAAAAATTGGGTTCATTTTCTGAATAATCAGCATTTTTTCCTCTGATACTAGGTTCATTTTACACAAAATCCCTATTAACCCCCAAAACTGGGTACATTTTCACACAAATCAGGTTGTCCCCTCCAAACTGATTTCATTTTCCTCAAAATCTTCTATTTCCACTCCGCACTTGGTTCATTTTCCCCAAAATCAGGATTTTCCCCCATTACGGCGTTCATTTTCCCCAAAATATATGTTTTCCACAAAGCTGGGTTAATTCCCCTACAAATTGGGTTTTCCCCACCAAACTGGGTTCATTTTACCCAAAATCCGGGTTTTTTACTCAATTACTGGCTTTATTTCCGCAAAATATTTTCCTCCGCAAACTGGGTTCATTTTCCCCAAAATCAGCTTCTATCCTCCCAAACTGGGTTCATTTTCCCCAAAATCCTTTTTTTCTTCAAAACACTGGGTGCATTTTCACACAAATCAAGTTTCTCCCTCCAAACAGTGTTCTTTTTCCCCAAAATCAGTATTTTTCCCCATTACTGGGTTAATTTCCCCAAAATCGCGTTTTTTCCCCCAAAACTGGGTTCATTTTCCCCAAAGTCGCATTTTCTCCTCCAAAACTGGGTGGATTTTCCCCAAAGTCGTTTTTTTTTCGAGCAAAACTCGGTTCATTTCCCTACAAGTTGGTTTTCCCCCCCCAAACTCTGTTGCTTTTCCCAAAACTTCTTGTTTTTTACCCCATTACTGGGTTCATTTTCCCCAAAATATTTTTTTCCCCCAAAACTGGGTTCATTTACCTTAAAAATGGATTTTCCCCAAAAATTGTGTTCATTTTCGGTATAATCAGCATTTTTTTCTCCAAAACTATGTTCATTTTCCACTAAATCCCTATTAACCCCTAAAACTGGGTACGTTTTCACACAAATCAGGTTGTCCCCTCCAAACTGATTTCATTTTCCTCAAATTCCTCTATTTCCACTCTGCACTTGGTTCATTTTCCCCAAAATCAGGATTTTTCCCCATTACTGGGTTCATTTTCCCCAAAATATATGTTTTCCACAAAACTGGGATTATTCCCCTACAAATTGGGTTTTCCCCACCAAACTGGGTTCATTTTCCCCAAAAATCCGTGTTTTTTACTCAATTACTGGCTTTATTTACAACAAAATATTCCCCCCCCCCAAACTGGTTTCATTTTCCCCAAAATCCGCTTCTATCCTACCAAACTGGGTTCATTTTCCCCAAAATCCTTTTTTTCTTCAAAACACTGGGTGCATTTTCACACAAATCAAGATTCTCCCTCCAAACAGTGTTCTTTTTCCCCAAAATCAGTATTTTTCCCCATTACTGGGTTAATTTCCACAAAATCGCGTTTTTTCCCCCAAAACTGGGTTCATTTTCCCCAAAGTCGCATTTTTTCCTCCAAAACTGGGTGGATTTTCCCCAAAGTCGGTTTTCTTCGAGCAAAACTCGGTTCATTTTCCTACAAGTTTGTTTCCCCCCACCAAACACTGTGGATTTTCTCAAATAATCGGATTTTTACCCCATTACTGGGTTCATTTTCCCCAAAATAATTTTTTTCCCCAAAACTGGGATCATTTTCCTTAAAAATGGATTTTTCCCCAAAAACTGGGTTCATTTTCCGCATAATCAGCATTTTTTCCTCTAAAACTAGGTTCATTTTCTAGAAAATCCCTATTAACCCCCAAAACTGGGTACGTTTTCACACAAATCAGGTTGTCCCCTCCAAACTGATTTCATTTTCCTCAAAATCTTCTATTTCCACTCCGCACTTGGTTCATTTTCCCCAAAATCAGGATTTTTCCCCATTACTGCGTTCATTTTCCCCAAAATATATGTTTTCCACAAAACTGGGTTTATTCCCCTACAAATTGGGTTTTCCCCACCAAACTGGGTTCATTTTCCCCAAAATCCGGGTTTTTTACTCAATTACTGGCTTTATTTCCACAAAATATTTTTACCCCCCAAACTGGGTTCCTTTTTCCCGAAAATCAGTTTTTTTCCCCATTACTGGGTTCATCTCCCCAAAATCGCGTTTCCCCCCCCCATAACTGGGTTCATTTTCCCCAAAATCGAATTTTTTCCTCCCAAACTGGGTTGATTTTCCCCAAAATCGGGTTTTTTTCGAGCAAAACTCGGTTCATTTCCCTACAAGTTGGTTTCCCCCCCCAAAATCTTGATTTTCCCAATACTTCGGGTTTTTTACCCCATTACTGGGTTCATTTTCCCCAAAATCCGGTTTTTTTACTCAATTAATGGCTTTATTTCCACAAAATATTTCCCCCCCCCAAACTGGGTTCATTTTCCCCAAAATCAGCTTCTATCCTCCCAAACTGGGTTCATTTTCCCCAAAATCCTTTTTTTCTTCAAAACACTGGGTGCATTTTCACACAAATCAAATTTGGCCCTCGAAACAGTGTTCATTTTCCCAAAAATCAGTTTTTTTCCCCATTACTGGGTTCATTTCCCCAAAATCGCGTTTTTTCCCCCAAAACTGGGTTCATTTTCCCCAAAGTCGCATTTTTTCCTCCCAAACTGGGTGGATTTTCCCCAAAGTCGTTTTTTTTTCGAGCAAAACTCGGTTCATTTCCCTACAAGTTGGTTTCCCCCCCCCCCAAACTCTGTTGGTTTTCCCAAAAATTCGGGTTTTTTACCCCATTACTGGGTTCGTTTTCCCCAAAATATTTTTTTCCCCCAAAGCTGGGTTCATTTTCCGCATAATCAGCATTTTTTCCTCCGAAACTAGGTTCATTTTCCACAAAAACCCTATTAAACCCCAAAACTGGGTACATTTTCACACAAATTAGGTTGTCCCCTCCAAACTGATTTCATTTTCCTCAAAATCTTCTATTTCCACTCCGCACTTGGTTCATTTTCCCCAAAATCAGGATTTTTCCCCATTACTGCGTTCATTTTCCCCAAAATATATGTTTTCCGCAAAACTGGGTTTATTGCCCTACAAATTGGGTTTTCCCCACCAAACTGGGTTCATTTTACCCAAAATCCGCGTTTTTTACTCAATGACTGGCTTTATTTCCACAAAATATTTTCCCTTCCAAACTGGGTTCATTTTCCCCATAAGCAGCATCTATCCTCCCAAACAGTGTTCAATTTCCCCAAAGTTCTTTTTTTCTTCAAAACACTGGGTGCATTTTCACACAAATCAAGTTTGCCCCTCCAAACAGTGTTCTTTTTCCCCAAAATCAGTATTTTTCCCCATTACTGAGTTCATTTCCCCAAAATCGCGTTTTTTCCCCCAAAACTGGGTTCATTTTCCCCAAAGTCGGATTTTTTCCTCCCGAACTGGGTTGATTTTCTCCAAAGTCAGTTTTTCTTCGAGCAAAACTCGGTTCATTTCCCTACAAGTTGGTTTCCCCCCCCCAAAACTCTGTTGATTTTCCCAAAACTTCGGGTTTTTTACCCCATTACTGGGTTCATTTTCCCCAAAATATTTTTTTTCCCAAAAACTGGGTTCATTTTCCTTAAAAATTGGATTTCCCTTCCAAAATTGGTTTACTTTTCCACATAATCAGCATTTTTTCCTCTAAAACTAGGTTCATTTTCCACAAAATCCCTATTAACCCCCAAAACTGGGTACATTTTCACATAAATCAGGTTGTCCCCTCCAAACTGATTTCATTTTCCTCAAAATCTTCTATTTCCACTCCGCACTTGGTTCATTTCCCCAAAATCAGGATTTTTCTCCATTACTGGGTTAATTTTCCCCAAAATATATGTTTTCCACAAAACTGGGTTTATTCCCCTACAAATTGGGTTTTCCCCACTAAACTGGGTTCATTTTCCCCAAAATCATTTTTTTTCTTCAAAACACTGGGTGCATTTTCACACAAATCAAGTTTCTCCCTCGAAACAGTGCTTATTTTCCCCAAAATCTGTTTTTTTCCCCATTACTGGTTAATTTCCCCAAAATCGCGTTTTTTCCCCCAAAACTGGGTTCATTTTCCCCAAAGTCGCATTTTTTCCTCCCAAACTGGGTTGATTTTCCCCAAAATCGGGTTTTTTTCGAGCAAAACTCGGTTCATTTCCCTACAAGTTGGTTTCCCCCCCCCCAAACTCTTGATTTTCCCAAAACTTCGGGTTTTTTACCCCATTACTGGGTTCATTTTCCCCAAAATCCGGTTTTTTTACTCAATTCATGGCTTTATTTCCACAAAATATTTCCCCCCCCCAAACTGAGTTCATTTTCCCCAAAATCAGCTTCTATCCTCCCAAACTGGGTTCATTTTCCCCAAAATCCTTTTTTTCTTCAAAACACTGGGTGCATTTTCACACAAATCAAATTTGCCCCTCCAAACAGTGTTCATTTTCCCAAAAATCAGGTTTTTTCCCCATTATTGGGTTCATTTCCCCAAAATCGCGTTTTTTCCCCCAAAACTGGCATCATTTTCCCCAAAGTCGCATTTTTTCCTCCCAAACTGTGTTGATTTTCCCCAAAGTCGTTTTTTTTTCGAGCAAAACTCGGTTCATTTCCCTACAAGTTGGTTTCCCCCCCCCAAACTCTGTTGGTTTTCCCAAAAATTCGGGTTTTTTACCCCATTACTGGGTTCGTTTTCCCCAAAATATTTTTTTCCCCCAAAACTGGGTTCATTTTCCGCATAATCAGCATTTTTCCCTCCGAAACTAGGTTCATTTTCCACAAAATCCCTATTAACCCCCAAAACTGGGTACATTTTCACACAAATCAGGTTGTCCCCTCCAAACTGATTTCATTTTCCATCAAAATCTCCTATTTCCACTCCGCACTTGGTTCATTTTCCCCAAAATCAGGATTTTTCCCCATTACTGCGTTCATTTTCCCCAAAATATATGTTTTCCACAAAACTGGGTTTATTCCCCTACAAATTGGGTTTTCCCCACCAAACTGGGTTCATTTTCCCCAAAATCCGCGTTTTTTACTCAATTACTGGCTTTATATCCACAAAATATTTTTCCCCCCCAAACTGGTTTCATTTTCCCCAAAATCAGCTTCTATCCTCCCTAAATGGGTTCATTTTCCCCAAAATCCTTTTTTTCTTCAAAACACTGGGTGCATTTTCACACAAATCGTGTTTGCCCCTCCAAACAGCGTTCATTTTCCCCAAAATCAGGTTTTTTCCCATTACTGGTTTCATTTCCCCAAAATCGCTTTTTTTCCCCCAAAACTGGGTTCATTTTCCCCAAAGTCGGATTTTTTCCTAACAAAATTGGTTGATTATCCCCAAAATCGTTTTTTCTTCGAGCAAAACTCGGTTCATTTCCCTACAAGTTGGTTTTCCCCCCCCAAACTCTGTTGCTTTTCCCAAAACTTCTTGTTTTTTACCCCATTACTGGGTTGATTTTCCCCAAAATATTTTTTTCCCCCAAAACTGGGTTCATTTACCTTAAAAATGGATTTTCCCAAAAATTGTGTTCATTTTCGGTATAATCAGCATTTTTTTCTCCAAAACTATGTTCATTTTTCACAAAATCCATATTAACCCCCAAAACTGGGTACATTTTCACACAAATCAGGTTGTCCCCTCCAAACTGATTTCATTTTCCTCAAAATCTTCTATTTCCACTCCGCACTTGGTTCATTTTCCCCAAAATCAGGATTTTTCCCCATTACTGGGTTCATTTCCCCAAAATCGAGTTTTTTCCACAAAACTGGGTTCATTTTCTCCAAAGTCGGATTTTTTCCTCCCAAACTTGGTTGATTTTCCCCAAAGTCGGTTTTTTTTCGAGCAAAACTCGGTTCATTTCCCTACAAGTTGGTTTTCCACACCCAAACTCTGTTGATTTTCCCAAAAGTTCGTGTTTTTTACCCCATTACTGGGTTCATTTTCCCAAAAATAATTTTTTTCCCCAAACTTGGTTCATTTTCCTTAAAAATGGATTTTTCCCCAAAAAACTGGGTTCATTTTCCGCATAATCAGCATTTTTTCCTCCAAAACTAGGTTCATTTTTCACAAGATCCCTATTAACCCCCAAAACTGGGTACGTTTTCACACATATCAAGTTGTCCCCTCCAAACTGATTTCATTTTCCTCAAAATCTTCTATTTCCACTCCGCACTTGGTTCATTTTCCCAAAAATCAGGATTTTTCCCCATTACTGGGTTCATTTTCCCCAAAATATATGTTTTCCACAAAACTGGGTTTATTCCCCTACAAATTGGGTTTTCCCCACCAAACTGGTTTCATTTTCCCCAAAATCCGGGTTTTTTCCTCAATTACTGGCTTTATTTCCACAAAATATTTTTCCCCCCCAAACTGGGTTCATTTTCCCCAAAATCCTTTTTTTCTTCAAAACACTGGCTGCATTTTGACACAAATCAAGTTTGCCCCTCCCAACAGTCTTCATTTTCCCCAAAATCAGGTTTTTCCCCATTACTGGGTTCATTTCCCCAAAATCGCTTTTTTTCCTCCAAAACTGGGTTCATTTTCCCCAAAGTCGGATTTTTTCCTCCCAAACTGGGTTGATTATCCCCAAAGTCGTTTTTTTTTCGAGCAAAACTCGGTTCATTTCCCTACAAGTTGGTTTCCCCCCCCCCAAACTCTGTTGCTTTTCCCAAAACTTCGGGTTTTTTACCCCATTACTGGGTTCATTTTCCCAAAATATTTTTTTCAACAAAACTGGGTTCATTTACCTTAAAAATGAATTTTTCCCCCAAAACTGGGTTCATTTTCCGCATAATCTGCATTTTTTCCTCCGAAACGAGGTTCATTTTCCACAAAATCCCTATTAACCCCCAAAACTGGGTACATTTTCACACAAATCAGGTTGTGCCCGCCAAACTGATTGCATTTTCCTCAAAATCTTCTATTTCCACTCCGCACTTGGTTCATTTTCCCCAAAATCAGGATTTTCCCCCATTACTGGGTTCATTTTCCCCAAAATATATGTTTTCCACAAAACTGGGTTTATTCCCCTACAAATTGGGTTTTCCCCACCAAACTGGGTTCATTTTCCCCAAAATCCGCGTTTTTTACTCAATTACTGGCTTTATATCCACAAAATATTTTTCCCCCCCAAACTGGTTTCGTTTTCCCCAAAATCAGCTTCTATCCTCCCTAAATGGGTTCATTTTCCCCAAAATCCTTTTTTTCTTCAAAACACTGGGTGCATTTTCACACAAATCAAATTTGCCCCTCCAAACAGTGTTCATTTTCCCCAAAATCAGGTTTTTTCCCCATTACTGGGTTCATTTCCCCAAAATCGCGTTTTTCCCCCTCAAAACTGGGTTCATTTTCCCCAAAGTCGGATTTTTTCCTCCCAAACTGGGTTGATTTTCCCCAAAATCGGGTTTTTTTCGAGCAAAACTCGGTTCATTTCCCTACAAGTTGGTTTCCCCCCCCCCAAACTCTGTTGATTTTCCCAAAACTTCGGGTTTTTTACCCCATTACTGGGTTCATTTTCCCCAAAATATTTTTTGTCCCCCAAACTGGGTTCATTTTCTCTAAAAATGGATTTTCCCCCCAAAACTGGGTTCATTTTCTGCATAGTCAGCATTTTTTCCTCCAAAACTAGGTTCATTTTCCACAAAATACCTATTAACCCCCAAAATTGGGTACATTTTCACACAAATCAGGTTGTCCCCTCCAAACTGATTTCATTTTCCTCAAAATCTTCTATTTCCACTCTGCACTTGGTTCATTTTCCCCAAAATCAGGATTTTTCCCCATTACTGCGTTCATTTTCCCCAAAATATATGTTTTCCACAAAACTGGGTTTATTCCCCTACAAATTGGGTTTTCCCCACCAAACTGGGTTCATTTTACCCAAAATCCGGGTTTTTTACTCAATTACTGGCTTTATTTCCACAAAATATTTCCCCCCCCAAACTGGGTTAATTTTCCCCAAAATCCTTTTTTTCTTCAAAACACTGGGTGCATTTTGACACAAATCAAGTTTGCCCCTCCAAACAGTGTTCATTTTCCCCAAAATCAGGTTTTTTCCCATTACTGGTTTCATTTCCCCGAAATCGCGTTTTTTCCCCCAAAACTGGGTTCATTTTCCCCAAAGTCGGATTTTTTCCTAACAAAATGTGTTGATTATCCCCAAAGTCGTTTTTTCTTCGAGCAAAACTCGGTTCATTTCCCTACAAGTTGGTTTTCCCCACCCAAACTCTGTTGATTTTCCCAAAACTTCGGGTTTTTTACCCCATTACTGGGTTCATTTTCCCCAAAATATTTTTTCCCCCAAAACTGGGTTCATTTACCTTAAAAATGGTTTTTCCCCCAAATTGGGTTCATTTTCGGTATAATCAGCATTTTTTTCTCCAAAACTAGGTTCATTTTCTACAAAATCCATATTAACCCCCAAAACTGGGTACATTTTCACACAAATCAGGTTGTCCCCTCCAAACTGATTTCATTTTCCTCAGAATCTTCTATTTCCACTCCACACTTGGTTCATTTTCCCCAAAATCAGGATTTTTCCCCATTACTGGGTTCATTTACACCAAAATAAATTTATCCCCCCCAAAACTGGGTTCATTTTCCGCATAATCAGCATTTTTCCTCTAAAACTGGGTTCATTTTCCCCAAAATATATGTTTTCCACAAAACTGGGTTTATTCCCCTACTAATTGGTTTTTCCCCACCAATCTGGGTTCATTTTCCCCAAAATCCGGGTTTTTTACTCAATTACTGGCTTTATTTCCACAAAATATTTTTCTCCCCCAAACTGGGTTCCTTTTTCCTCAAAATCAGCTTCTATCCTCCCAAACTGGCTTCATTTTCCCCAATATCCTTTTTTTCTTCAAAACACTGGGTGCATTTTCACACAAATCAAGTTTGCCCCTCCAAACAGTATTCATTTTCCCCAAAATCAGGTTTTTCCCCATTACTGGTTTCATTTCCCCAAAATCGCGTTTTTTCCTCCAAAACTGGGTTCATTTTCCCCAAAGTCGGATTTTTTCCTCCCAAACTGGGTTGATTTTCCCCAAAGTCGGGTTTTTTTCGAGCAAAACTCGGTTCATTTACCTACAAGTTGGTTTTCCCCCCCCAAACTCTGTTGATTTTCCCAAAACTTATTGCTTATTAACCCATTACTGGGTTCATTTTCAGCAATATATTTTTTTCCCCCAAAACTGGGTTCATTTTCCTTAAAAATGGATTTTCCCCCAAAACTGGGTTCATTTTCCGCATAATCAGCATTTTTTTTCCTCCAAAACTAGGATCATTTTCCACAAAATCCCTATTAACCCCCAAAACTGGGTACATTTTCACACAAATCAGGTTGTCCCCTCCAAACTGATTTCATTTTCCTCAAAATCTTCTATTTCCACTCCACACTTGGTTCATTTTCCCCAAAATCAGGATTTTTCCCCATTACTGGGTTCATTTTCCCCAAAATATATATTTTCCACAAAACTGGGTTTATTCCCCTACAAATTGGGTTTTCCCCACCAAACTGGGTTCATTTTACCCAAAATCAGGTTTTTTTACTCAATGACTGGCTTTTTTTCCACAAAATATTTTCCCCCCCAAACTGGGTTCATTTTCCCCATAATCAGCTTCTATCCTCCCAAACTGGGTTCATTTTCCCCAAAATTCTTTTTTTCTTCAAAACACTGGGTGCATTTTCACACAAATCAAGTTTGCCCCTCCAAACATTGTTCATTTTCCCCAAAATCAGGTTTTTTCCCCATTACTAGTTTAATATCCCCAAAATCGCGTTTTTTCCCCCAAAACTGGGTTCATTTTCCCCAAAGTCGGATTTTTTCCTACCAAACTGGGTTGATTATCCCCAAAGTCGGTTTTCTTTGAGCAAAACTCGGTTCATTTCCCTACAAGTTTGTTTCCCTCCCCCAAACTCTGTTGATTTTAAAATAAATTCGGGTTTTTTACCCCATTACTGGGTTCATTCTCCCCAAAATATTTTCTTCCCCGAAAACTGGGTTCATTTTCCTTAAAAATGGATTTTCCCCCAAAACTGGGTTCATTTTCCGCATAATCAGCATTTTTTTATCCAAAACTAGGTTCATTTTCCACAAAATCCCCATTAACCCCCAAAACTGGGTACATTTTCACGCAAATGAGGTTGTCCCCTCCAAACTGATTTCATTTTCCTCAAAATCTTCTATTTCCACTCTGCACTTGCTTCATTTTCCCCAAAATCAGGATTTTCCCCATTACTGGGTTCATTTTCCCCAAAATATATGTATTCCACAAAACTGGGTTTATTCCCCTACAAATTGGGTTTTCCCCACCAAACTGGGTTCATTTTCCCCAAAATTCGGGTTTTTTACTCAATTACTGGCTTTATTTCCACAAAATATTTTTCCTCCCCAAACTGGGTTCATTTTCCCCAAAAAGAGCATCTATCCTCCCAAACTGGGTTCATTTTCCCCAAAATCCTTTTTTTCTTCAAAACACTGGGTGCATTTTCACACAAATCAAGTTTGCCCCTCCAAACAGTATTCATTTTCCTCAAAATCAGGTTTTTTCTCCATTACTGTGTTCATTTTCCCAAAATCGCGTTTTTTCCCCCAAAACTGGGTTCATTTTCCCCAAAGTCGGATTTTTTCCTCCCAAACTGGGTTGATTTTCCCCAAAGTCGTTTTTTTTTCGAGCAAAACTCGATTCATTTCCCTACAAGTTCGTTTCCCCCCCCCCAAACTCTGTTGGTTTTCCCAAAAATTCGGGTTTTTTACCCCATTACTGGGTTCGTTTTCCCAAAATAATTTTTTTTACCCAAAACTGGGTTCATTTTCCTTAAAAATGGATTTTTCCCCAAAAATTGGGTTCATTTTCCGCATAATCAGATTTTTTTGCTCCGAAACTTGGATCATTTTCCACTAAATCCCTATTAACCCCCAAAACTGGGTACGTTTTCACACAAATCAGGTTGTCCCCTCCAAACTGATTTCATTTTCCTCAAATTCCTCTATTTCCACTCTGCACTTGGTTCATTTTCCCCAAAATCAGGATTTTTCCTCAATACTGAGTTCATTTTCCCCAAAATATATGTTTTCCACAAAACTGGGTTTATTCCCCTACAAATTGGGCTTTCCCCACCAAACTGGGTTCATTTTACCCAAAATCCGGTTTTTTTACTCAATTACTGGCATTATTTCCACAAAATATTTCTCAACCCCCAAACTGGGTTCATTTTCCCCAAAATCAGCTTCTATCCTCCCAACTCGGTTCATTTCCGAAAATCGCATTTTTCCCCCCAAAACTGGGTTCATTTTCCCCAAAGTCGGATTTTTTCCTACCAAACTGGGTTGATTTTCTCCAAAGTCGTTTTTTTTTCGAGCAAAACTCGGTTCATTTCCCTACAAGTTGGTTTCCTTCCCCCAAACTCTGTTGATTTTCCCAAAACTTCGGGTTTTTTACCCCATTACTGGGTTCATTTTCCCCAAAATATTTTTTTCCCCAAAACTGGGTTCATTTTCCTTAAAAATGGATTTTTCCCCCAAAACTGGGTTCATTTTCCGCATAATCAGCATTTTTTCCTCCAAAACTAGGTTCATTTTCCACAAAATCCATATTAACCCCCAAAACTGGGTACATTTTCACACAAATCAGGTTGTCCCCTCCAAACTGATTTCATTTTCCTCAAAATCTTCTATTTCCACTCCGCACTTGGTTCATTTTCCCCAAAATCAGGATTTTTCCCCATTACGGCGTTCATTTTCCCCACAATAATTTTATCCCCCCCAAAACTGAGTTCATTTTCCGCATAATCAGCATTTTTTCCTCCAAAACTAGGTTCATTTTCCCCCAAATCCTTTTTTTGTTCAAAACACTGTATGCATTTTCACACAAATCAATTTTGCCCCTCCAAACAGTGTTCATTTTCCCCAAAATCAGGGTTTTTTCCCCATTACTGGTTTGATTTTCCCCAAAATATATGTTTTCCACAAAAATGGGTTTATTCCCCTACAAATAGGGCTTTCCCCACCAAACTAGGTTCATTTTACACAAAATCCGGGTTTTTTACACAATTACAGGTTTAATTTCCACAAAATATTTTTCCCCCCCAAAATGGGTTCATTTTCCCCAAAATCAGCTTCTATCCTCCCAAACTGGGTTCATTTTCCCCAAAATCCTTTTTTTCTTCAAAATACTGGGTGCATTTTCAAACAAATCATGTTTGCCCCTCTAAACAGTGTTCATTTCCCCAAATTCAGCTTTTTCCCCATAACTGGGTTCATTTCCCCAAAATCGGGATTTTCCTCCAAAACTGGTTTCATTTTCCCGAAAATCCTTTTTTTCTTCAAAACACAGGGTGCATTTTCACACAAATCAAGTTTGCCCCTCCAAACAGTGTTCATTTTCCCCAAAATCAATATTTTTCCCCATTAATGGGTTCATTTCCCCAAAATCGCGTTTTTCCCCCAAAACTGGGTTCATTTTCCCCAAAGTCGGATTTTTTCCTCGCAAACTGGGTTGATTTTCCCCAAAGTCGGGTTTTTTTCGAGCAAAACTCGGTTTATTTCCCTACAAGTTGGTTTTCCCCCCCCAAACTCTGTTGCTTTTCCCAAAACTTCGGGTTTTTTACCCCATTACTTGGTTAATTTTCCCCAAAATATATGTTTTCCACAAAACTGGGTTTATTACCCTACAAATAGGGTTTTCCCAACCAAACTGGGTTCATTTTACCCAAAATCCGGGTTTTTTACTCAATTAATGGCTTTATTTCCACAAAATATTTCCCCCCCCGAAACTGGGTTCATTTTCCCCAAAATCAGCTTCTATCCTCCCAAACTCGGTTCATTTCCCCAAAATCGCGTTTTTCCCCCCAAAACTGGGTTCATTTTCCCCAAAGTCGCATTTTTTCCCCCAAAACTGGGTTGATTTTCCCCAAAGTCGGGTTTTTCTCGAGCAAAACTCGGTTCATTTCCCTACAAGTTGGTTTTCCCCCCCCAAACTCTGTTGCTTTTCCCAAAACTTCGGGTTTTTTACCCCATTACTGGGTTCATTTTCCCCAAAATATTTTTTTCCCCAAAACTGGGTTCATTTTCCTTAAAAATGGATTTTTCCCCCAAAACTGGGTTCATTTTCCGCAGAATCAGCATTTTTTCCTCTAAAACTAGGTTCATTTTCCACAAAATCCCTATTAACCCCCAAAACTGGGTACATTTTCACACAAATCAGGTTGTCCCCTCCAAACTGATTTCATTTTCCTCAAAATCTTCTATTTCCACTCCGCACTTGGTTCATTTTCCCCAAAATCAGGTTTTTTCCCCAATACGGGGTTCATTTTCCCCACAATAATTTTATCCCCCCCAAAACTGAGTTCATTTTCCGCATAATCAGCATTTTTTCCTCCAATACTAGGTTCATTTTCCCCAAAATCCTTTTTTTCTTCAAAACACTGTATGCATTTTCACACAAATCAAGTTTGCCCCTCCAAACAGTGTTCATTTTCCCCAAAATCAGGTTTTTCCCCCATTACTGGGTTCATTTTCCCCAAAATCGCGTTTTTTCCCACAAAACTAGGTTCATTTTCCCCAAAGTCGGATTTTTTCCTCCCAAACTGGGTTTATTTTCCCCAAAGTCGGGTTTTTTTTCGAGCAAAACTCGGTTCATTTCCCTACGAGTTGGTTTCCCCCCACCAAACTGTTTTGATTTTCCCAAAACTTCGTTTTTTTTTACCCAATTACTGGGTTCATTTTCCCCAAAATATTTTTTTTCCCCAAAACTGGGTTCATTTTCCTTAAAAATGGATTTTCCCCCCAAAACTGGGTTCATTTTCTGAATAATCAGCATTTTTTCCTCTAAAACTAGGTTCATTTTCCACAAAGCCTTATTAACCCCCAAAACTGGGACACATTTTCACACAAATCGGGTTGTCCCCTCCAAACTGATTTCATTTTCCTCAAAATCTCGTATTTCCAATCCACACTTGGTTCAATTTCCCCAAAATAAGGTTTTTTCCCCATTACTGGGATCATTTTCCCTAAAATAATTTTTTCCCCCAAAAAAATGGGTTCATTTTCTCCAAAGTCGGATTTTTTCCTCCCAAACTGGGTTGAATTTCCCCAAAATATTTTTTTTCCCCAAAACTGGGTTCATTTTCCTTAAAAATGCATTTTTTCCCCAAAACTGGGTTCATTTTCCGCATAATCAGCATTTTTTCTTCCAAAACTAGGTTCATTTTCCACAAAATCCGTATTAACCCCCAAAACTCAGTACATTTTCACACAAATCAGGTTGTCCCCTCCAAACTGATTTCATTTTCCGCAAAATCTTCTATTTCCACTCCGCACTTGGTTCATTTTCCCCAAAATCAGGATTTTTCCCCATTACTGGGTTCATTTTCCCCAAAATATATGTTTTCCACAAAAATGGGTTTATTCCCCTACAAATTGGGCTTTCCCCCCCAAACTGGGTTCATTTTCCCCAAAATCCTTTTTTTTCTTCAAAACACTGGGGTTCATTTTCACACATATCAGGTTTGCCCCTCCAAACAGTGTTCATTTTCCTCAAAATCAGCTTTTTTCCCCATTACTGGGTTCATATCCCCAAAATCGCGTTTTTTCCCCCCAAAACTGGGTTCATTTTCCCAAAGTCGGATTTTTTCCTCCCAAACTGGGTTGATTTTCCCAAAGTCGATTTTCTTCGAGCAAAACTCGGTTCATTTCCCTACAAGTTTTTTTCCCTCCCCAAACTCTGTTGATTTTCCCAAAAGTTCGGGTTTTTTACCCCATTACTGGGTTCATTTTCCCCAAAATAATTTTTTTCCCCAAAACTGGGTTCATTTACCTTAAAAATGGATTTTCCCCCAAAACTGGGTTCATTTTCCGCATAATCAGCATTTTTTCCTCCAAAACTAGATTAATTTTCCACAGAATCCCTATTAACCCCCAAAACTGGGCACATTTTCACACAAATCAGGTTGTCCCCTCCAAACTGATTTCATTTTCCTCATAATCTTCTATTTCCACACACACTTGGTTCATTTTCCCCAAAATCAGGATTTTTCCCCATTACTGAGTTCATTTTCCCCAAAATATATGTTTTCCACAAAACTGGGTTTATTCCCCTACAAATTGGGTTTTCCCCACCAAACTGGGTTCATTTTCCCCAAAATCAGCTTCTATCCTCCCAAACTGGTTTCATTTTCCCCAAAATCCTTTTTTTCTTCAAAATACTGGGTGCATTTTCAAACAAATCAAGTTTGCCCCTCCAAACAGTGTTCTTTTTCCCCAAAATCAGTATTTTTCCCCATTACTGGGTTCATTTCCCCAAAATCGCGTTTATCCCCCAAAACTGGGTTCATTTTCCCCAAAGTCGGATTTTTTCCTCGCAAACTGGGTTGATTTTCCCCAAAGTCGGGTTTTTTTCGAGCAAAACTCGGTTCATTTCCCTACAAGTTGGTTTCCCCCCCCCCAAACTCTGTTGCTTTTCCCAAAACTTCGGGTTTTTTACCCCATTACTGGGTTCATTTTCCCCAAAATATTTTTTCCACAAAACTGGGTTTATTACCCTACAAATAGGGTTTTCCCAACCAAACTGGGTTCATTTTACCCAAAATCCGGGTTTTTTTCCCAATTAATGGCTTTATTTCCACAAAATATTTCCCCCCCCGAAACTGGGTTCATTTTCCCCAAAATCAGCTTCTATCCTCCCAAACTCGGTTCATTTCCCCAAAATCGCGTTTTTCCCCCCAAAACTGGGTTCATTTTCCCCAAAGTCGCATTTTTTCCTCCCAAACTGGGTTGATTTTTCCTAAAGTCGGGTTTTTTTCGAGCAAAACTCGGTTCATTTCCCTACAAGTTGGTTTCCCCCCCCCAAACTCTGTTGCTTTTCCCAAAACTTCGGGTTTTTTACCCCATTACTGGGTTCATTTTCCCCAAAATATTTTTTTCCCCAAAACTGGGTTCATTTTCCTTAAAAATGGATTTTTCCCCCAAAACTGGGTTCATTTTCCGCATAATCAGCATTTTTTCCTCTAAAACTAGGTTCATTTTCCACAAAATCCCTATTAACCCCCAAAACTGGGTACATTTTCACACAAATCAGGTTGTCCCCTCCAAACTGATTTCATTTTCCTCATAATCTTCTATTTCCACACACACTTGGTTTATTATCCCCAAAATCAGGATTTTTCCCCATTACTGCGTTCATTTTCCCCAAAATATATGTTTTCCACAAAACTGGGTTTATTCACCTACAAATTGGGTTTTCCCCACCAAACTGGGTTCATTTTACCCAAAATCCGGGATTTTACTCAATTACTGGCTTTATTTCCACAAAATATTTTCCCCCCCAAACTGGGTTCATTTTCCACAAAATCAGATTCTATCCTCACAAACTGGGTTCATTTTCCCCAAAATCCTTTTTTTCTTCAAAACACTGGGTGCATTTTCACACAAATCGAGTTTGCCCCTCCAAACAGTGTTCATTTTCCCCAAAATCAGGTTTTTTCCCATTACTGGTTTCATTTCCCCGAAATCGCGTTTCTTCCCCCAAAACTGGGATCATTTTCCCCAAAGTCGCATTTTTTCCTCCCAAACTGGGTTGATTTTCCCCAAAGTCGGTTTTTTTTCGAGCAAAACTCGGTTCATTTCCCTACAAGTTGGTTTTCCCCCCCCAAACTCTGTTGCTTTTCCCAAAACTTCGGGTTTTTTACCCCATTACTGGGTTCATTTTCCCCAAAATATTTTTTTCCCCAAAACTGGGTTCATTTTCCTTAAAAATGGATTTTTCCCCCAAAACTGGGTTCATTTTCCGCATAATCAGCATTTTTTCCTCCAAAACTAGGTTCATTTTCCACAAAATCCCTATTAACCCCCAAAACTGGGTACATTTTCACACAAATCAGGTTGTCCCCTCCAAACTGATTTCATTTTCCTCAAAATCTTCTATTTCCACTCCGCACTTGCTTCATTTTCCCCAAAATCAGGATTTTTCCCCATTACGGCCTTCATTTTCCCCAAAATATGTTTTCCACAAAACTGGGTTTATTCCCCTACAAATTGGGTTTTCCCCACCAAACTGGGTTCATTTTCCCCAAAAATCCGTGTTTTTTACTCAATGACTGGCTTTATTTACAGCAAAATATTCCCCCCCCCCCAAACTGGTTTCATTTTCCCCAAAATCCGCTTCTATCCTCCCAAACTGGGTTCATTTTCCCCAAAATCCTTTTTTTCTTAAAAACACTGGGTGCATTTCCACACAAATCAAGTTTGCCCCTCCAAACAGTGTTCATTTTCCCCAAAATTAGGTTTTTTCCCCATTACTTGGTTCATTTCCCCAAAATCGCGTTTTTTCCCACAAAACTGGTTTCATTTTCCCAAAATTCGGATTTTTTCCTCCAAAACTGGGTTGATTTTCCCCAAAGTCGGTATTTTTTCGAGCAAAACGGTTCATTTCCCTACAAGTTGGTTTCCCCCCCACAAACACTGTTGATTTTACCAAAACTTCGCGTTTTTTAACCGATTACCGGCTTCATTTTCCCCAAAATATTTTTTTTCCCCAAAACTGGGTTCATTTTCCTTAAAAATGGATTTTTCCCAAAAAATTGGGTTCATTTTCTGAATAATCAGCATTTTTTCCTCTGATACTAGGTTCATTTTACACAAAATCCCTATTAACCCCCAAAACTGGGTACATTTTCACACAAATCAGGTTGTCCACCCCAAACTGATTTCATTTTCCTCAAAATCTTCTATTTCCACTCCGCACTTGGTTCATTTTCCCCAAAATCAGGATTTTCCCCCATTACGGCGTTCATTTTCCCCAAAATATATGTTTTCCACAAAGCTGGGTTTATTCCCCTACAAATTGGGTTTTCCCCACCAAACTGGGTTCATTTTACCCAAAATCCGGGTTTTTTACTCAATTACTGGCTTTATTTCCGCAAAATATTTTCCCCCCCCAAACTGGGTTCATTTTTCTCCAAAATCAGCTTCTATCCTCCCAAACTGGGTTCATTTTCCCCAAAATCCTTTTTTTCTTCAAAACACTGGGTGCAATTTCACACAAATCAAGTTTCTCCCTCCAAACAGTGTTCTTTTTCCCCAAAATCAGTATTTTTCCCCATTACTGGGTTCATTTCCCCAAAATCGCGTTTTTTCCCCCAAAACTGGGTTCATTTTCCCCAAAGTCGCATTTTTTCCTCCAAAACTGGGTGGATTTTCCCCAAAGTCGTTTTTTTTTCGAGCAAAACTCGGTTCATTTCCCTACAAGTTGGTTTCCCCCCCCCAAACTCTGTTGCTTTTCCCAAAACTTCTTGTTTTTTACCCCATTACTGGGTTCATTTTCCCCAAAATATTTTTTTCCCCCAAAACTGGGTTCATTTACCTTAAAAATGGATTTTCCCCAAAAATTGTGTTCATTTTCGGTATAATCAGCATTTTTTTCTCCAAAACTATGTTCATTTTCCGCTAAATCCCTATTAACCCCTAAAACTGGGTACGTTTTCACACAAATCAGGTTGTCCCCTCCAAACTGATTTCATTTTCCTCAAATTCCTCTATTTCCACTCTGCACTTGGTTCATTTTCCCCAAAATCAGGATTTTTCCCCATTACTGGGTTCATTTTCCCCAAAATATATGTTTTCCACAAAACTGGGTTTATTCCCCTACAAATTGGGTTTTCCCCACCAAACTGGGTTCATTTTCCCCAAAAATCCGTGTTTTTTACTCAATTACTGGCTTTATTTACAACAAAATATTCCCCCCCCCCAAACTGGTTTCATTTTCCCCAAAATCCGCTTCTATCCTCCCAAACTGGGTTCATTTTCCCCAAAATACTTTTTTTCTTAAAAACACTGGGTGCATTTCCACACAAATCAAGTTTGCCCCTCCAAACAGTGTTCATTTTCCCCAAAATTAGGTTTTTTCCCCATTACTTGGTTCATTTCCCCAAAATCGCGTTTTTTCCCACAAAACTGGTTTCATTTTCCCAAAATTCGGATTTTTTCCTCCAAAACTGGGTTGATTTTCCCCAAAGTCGGTATTTTTTCGAGCAAAACGGTTCATTTCCCTACAAGTTGGTTTCCCCCCCACAAACACTGTTGATTTTACCAAAACTTCGCGTTTTTTAACCGATTACCGGCTTCATTTTCCCCAAAATATTTTTTTTCCCCAAAACTGGGTTCATTTTCCTTAAAAATGGATTTTTCCCAAAAAATTGGGTTCATTTTCTGAATAATCAGCATTTTTTCCTCTGATACTAGGTTCATTTTACACAAAATCCCTATTAACCCCCAAAACTGGGTACATTTTCACACAAATCAGGTTGTCCCCTCCAAACTGATTTCATTTTCCTCAAAATCTTCTATTTCCACTCCGCACTTGGTTCATTTTCCCCAAAATCAGGATTTTCCCCCATTACGGCGTTCATTTTCCCCAAAATATATGTTTTCCACAAAGCTGGGTTAATTCCCCTACAAATTGGGTTTTCCCCACCAAACTGGGTTCATTTTACCCAAAATCCGGGTTTTTTACTCAATTACTGGCTTTATTTCCGCAAAATATTTTCCTCCGCAAACTGGGTTCATTTTCCCCAAAATCAGCTTCTATCCTCCCAAACTGGGTTCATTTTCCCCAAAATCCTTTTTTTCTTCAAAACACTGGGTGCAATTTCACACAAATCAAGTTTCTCCCTCCAAACAGTGTTCTTTTTTCCCAAAATCAGTATTTTTCCCCATTACTGGGTTAATTTCCCCAAAATCGCGTTTTTTCCCCCAAAACTGGGTTCATTTTCCCCAAAGTCGCATTTTCTCCTCCAAAACTGGGTGGATTTTCCCCAAAGTCGTTTTTTTTTCGAGCAAAACTCGGTTCATTTCCCTACAAGTTGGTTTTCCCCCCCCAAACTCTGTTGCTTTTCCCAAAACTTCTTGTTTTTTACCCCATTACTGGGTTCATTTTCCCCAAAATATTTTTTTCCCCCAAAACTGGGTTCATTTACCTTAAAAATGGATTTTCCCCAAAAATTGTGTTCATTTTCGGTATAATCAGCATTTTTTTCTCCAAAACTATGTTCATTTTCCACTAAATCCCTATTAACCCCTAAAACTGGGTACGTTTTCACACAAATCAGGTTGTCCCCTCCAAACTGATTTCATTTTCCTCAAATTCCTCTATTTCCACTCTGCACTTGGTTCATTTTCCCCAAAATCAGGATTTTTCCCCATTACTGGGTTCATTTTCCCCAAAATATATGTTTTCCACAAAACTGGGATTATTCCCCTACAAATTGGGTTTTCCCCACTAAACTGGGTTCATTTTCCCCAAAAATCCGTGTTTTTTACTCAATTACTGGCTTTATTTACAACAAAATATTCCCCCCCCCCAAACTGGTTTCATTTTCCCCAAAATCCGCTTCTATCCTACCAAACTGGGTTCATTTTCCCCAAAATCCTTTTTTTCTTCAAAACACTGGGTGCATTTTCACACAAATCAAGATTCTCCCTCCAAACAGTGTTCTTTTTCCCCAAAATCAGTATTTTTCCCCATTACTGGGTTAATTTCCACAAAATCGCGTTTTTTCCCCCAAAACTGGGTTCATTTTCCCCAAAGTCGCATTTTTTCCTCCAAAACTGGGTGGATTTTCCCCAAAGTCGGTTTTCTTCGAGCAAAACTCGGTTCATTTTCCTACAAGTTTGTTTCCCCCCACCAAACACTGTGGATTTTCTCAAATAATCGGATTTTTACCCCATTACTGGGTTCATTTTCCCCAAAATAATTTTTTTCCCCAAAACTGGGATCATTTTCCTTAAAAATGGATTTTTCCCCAAAAACTGGGTTCATTTTCCGCATAATCAGCATTTTTTCCTCTAAAACTAGGTTCATTTTCTAGAAAATCCCTATTAACCCCCAAAACTGGGTACGTTTTCACACAAATCAGGTTGTCCCCTCCAAACTGATTTCATTTTCCTCAAAATCTTCTATTTCCACTCCGCACTTGGTTCATTTTCCCCAAAATCAGGATTTTTCCCCATTACTGCGTTCATTTTCCCCAAAATATATGTTTTCCACAAAACTGGGTTTATTCCCCTACAAATTGGGTTTTCCCCACCAAACTGGGTTCATTTTCCCCAAAATCCGGGTTTTTTACTCAATTACTGGCTTTATTTCCACAAAATATTTTTACCCCCCAAACTGGGTTCCTTTTTCCCGAAAATCAGTTTTTTTCCCCATTACTGGGTTCATCTCCCCAAAATCGCGTTTCCCCCCCCCATAACTGGGTTCATTTTCCCCAAAATCGAATTTTTTCCTCCCAAACTGGGTTGATTTTCCCCAAAATCGGGTTTTTTTCGAGCAAAACTCGGTTCATTTCCCTACAAGTTGGTTTCCCCCTCCAAAATCTTGATTTTCCCAAAACTTCGGGTTTTTTACCCCATTACTGGGTTCATTTTCCCCAAAATCCGGTTTTTTTACTCAATTAATGGCTTTATTTCCACAAAATATTTCCCCCCCCAAACTGGGTTAATTTTCCCCAAAATCAGCTTCTATCCTCCCAAACTGGGTTCATTTTCCCCAAAATCCTTTTTTTCTTCAAAACACTGGGTGCATTTTCACACAAATCAAATTTGGCCCTCGAAACAGTGTTCATTTTCCCAAAAATCATTTTTTTTTCCCCATTACTGGGTTCATTTCCCCAAAATCGCGTTTTTTCCCCCAAAACTGGGTTCATTTTCCCCAAAGTCGCATTTTTTCCTCCCAAACTGGGTGAATTTTCCCCAAAGTCGTTTTTTTTTCGAGCAAAACTCGGTTCATTTCCCTACAAGTTGGTTTCCCCCCCCCCCAAACTCTGTTGGTTTTCCCAAAAATTCGGGTTTTTTACCCCATTACTGGGTTCGTTTTCCCCAAAATATTTTTTTCCCCCAAAGCTGGGTTCATTTTCCGCATAATCAGCATTTTTTCCTCCGAAACTAGGTTCATTTTCCACAAAAACCCTATTAAACCCCAAAACTGGGTACATTTTCACACAAATTAGGTTGTCCCCTCCAAACTGATTTCATTTTCCTCAAAATCTTCTATTTCCACTCCGCACTTGGTTCATTTTCCCCAAAATCAGGATTTTTCCCCATTACTGCGTTCATTTTCCCCAAAATATATGTTTTCCGCAAAACTGGGTTTATTGCCCTACAAATTGGGTTTTCCCCACCAAACTGGGTTCATTTTACCCAAAATCCGCGTTTTTTACTCAATGACTGGCTTTATTTCCACAAAATATTTTCCCTTCCAAACTGGGTTCATTTTCCCCATAAGCAGCATCTATCCTCCCAAACAGTGTTCAATTTCCCCAAAGTTCTTTTTTTCTTCAAAACACTGGGTGCATTTTCACACAAATCAAGTTTGCCCCTCCAAACAGTGTTCTTTTTCCCCAAAATCAGTATTTTTCCCCATTACTGAGTTCATTTCCCCAAAATCGCGTTTTTTCCCCCAAAACTGGGTTCATTTTCCCCAAAGTCGGATTTTTTCCTCCCGAACTGGGTTGATTTTCTCCAAAGTCAGTTTTTCTTCGAGCAAAACTCGGTTCATTTCCCTACAAGTTGGTTTCCCCCCCCCAAAACTCTGTTGATTTTCCCAAAACTTCGGGTTTTTTACCCCATTACTGGGTTCATTTTCCCCAAAATATTTTTTTTCCCAAAAACTGGGTTCATTTTCCTTAAAAATTGGATTTCCCTTCCAAAATTGGTTTACTTTTCCACATAATCAGCATTTTTTCCTCTAAAACTAGGTTCATTTTCCACAAAATCCCTATTAACCCCCAAAACTGGGTACATTTTCACATAAATCAGGTTGTCCCCTCCAAACTGATTTCATTTTCCTCAAAATCTTCTATTTCCACTCCGCACTTGGTTCATTTCCCCAAAATCAGGATTTTTCTCCATTACTGGGTTAATTTTCCCCAAAATATATGTTTTCCACAAAACTGGGTTTATTCCCCTACAAATTGGGTTTTCCCCACTAAACTGGGTTCATTTTCCCCAAAATCATTTTTTTTCTTCAAAACACTGGGTGCATTTTCACACAAATCAAGTTTCTCCCTCGAAACAGTGCTTATTTTCCCCAAAATCTGTTTTTTTCCCCATTACTGGTTAATTTCCCCAAAATCGCGTTTTTTCCCCCAAAACTGGGTTCATTTTCCCCAAAGTCGCATTTTTTCCTCCCAAACTGGGTTGATTTTCCCCAAAATCGGGTTTTTTTCGAGCAAAACTCGGTTCATTTCCCTACAAGTTGGTTTCCCCCCCCCCCAAACTCTTGATTTTCCCAAAACTTCGGGTTTTTTACCCCATTACTGGGTTCATTTTCCCCAAAATCCGGTTTTTTTACTCAATTCATGGCTTTATTTCCACAAAATATTTCCCCCCCCCAAACTGGGTTCATTTTCCCCAAAATCAGCTTCTATCCTCCCAAACTGGGTTCATTTTCCCCAAAATCCTTTTTTTCTTCAAAACACTGGGTGCATTTTCACACAAATCAAATTTGCCCCTCCAAACAGTGTTCATTTTCCCAAAAATCAGGTTTTTTCCCCATTATTGGGTTCATTTCCCCAAAATCGCGTTTTTTCCCCCAAAACTGGCATCATTTTCCCCAAAGTCGCATTTTTTCCTCCCAAACTGTGTTGATTTTCCCCAAAGTCGTTTTTTTTTCGAGCAAAACTCGGTTCATTTCCCTACAAGTTGGTTTCCCCCCCCCAAACTCTGTTGGTTTTCCCAAAAATTCGGGTTTTTTACCCCATTACTGGGTTCGTTTTCCCCAAAATATTTTTTTCCCCCAAAACTGGGTTCATTTTCCGCATAATCAGCATTTTTCCCTCCGAAACTAGGTTCATTTTCCACAAAATCCCTATTAACCCCCAAAACTGGGTACATTTTCACACAAATCAGGTTGTCCCCTCCAAACTGATTTCATTTTCCTCAAAATCTTCTATTTCCACTCCGCACTTGGTTCATTTTCCCCAAAATCAGGATTTTTCCCCATTACTGGGTTCATTTTCCCCAAAATATATGTTTTCCGCAAAACTGGGTTTATTCCCCTACAAATTGGGTTTTCCCCACCAAACTGGGTTCATTTTATCCAAAATCCGTGTTTTTTACTCAATTACTGGCTTTATTTCCGCAAAATATTTTCCTCCGCAAACTGGGTTCATTTTCCCCAAAATCAGCTTCTATCCTCCCAAACTGGGTTCATTTTCCCGAAAATCCTTTTTTTCTTCAAAACACTGGGTGCATTTTCACACAAATCAAGTTTGCCCCTCCAAACAGTGTTCTTTTTCCCCAAAATCAGTATTTTTCCCCATTACTGAGTTCATTTCCCCAATATCGCGTTTTTTCCCCCAAAACTGGGTTCATTTTCCCCAAAGTCGGATTTTTTCCTCCCAAACTGGGTTGATTTTCCCCAAAGTCGTTTTTTTTCGAGCAAAACTCGGTTCATTTCCCTACAAGTTCGTTTCCCCCCCCCCCCAAACTCTGTTGGTTTTCCCAAAAATTCGGGTTTTTTTACCCCATTACTGGGTTCGTTTTCCCAAAATATTTTTTTTCCCCAAAACTGGGTTCATTTTCCTTAAAAATGGATTTTTCCCCAAAAACTGGGTTCATTTTCCGCATAATCAGCATTTTTTCCTCTAAAACTAGGTTCATTTTCTAGAAAATCCCTTTTAACCCCCAAAACTGGGTACGTTTTCACACAAATCAGGTTGTCCCCTCCGAACTGATTTCATTTTCCTCAAAATCTTCTATTTCCACTCCGCACTTGGTTCATTTTCCCCAAAATCAGGATTTTTTCCCCATTACTGCGTTCATTTTCCCCAAAATATATGTTTTCCACAAAACTGGGTTTATTCCCCTACAAATTGGGTTTTCCCCACCAAACTGGGTTCATTTTCCCCAAAATCCGGGTTTTTTACTCAATTACTGGCTTTATTTCCACAAAATATTTTTACCCCCAAAACTGGGTTCCTTTTTCCCGAAAATCAGTTTTTTTCCCCATTACTGGGTTCATCTCCCCAAAATCGCTTTTTTCCCCCCCATAACTGGGTTCATTTTCCCCAAAGTCGCATTTTTTCCTCCCAAACTGGGTTGATTTTCCCCAAAGTCGGGTTTTTTTTCGAGCAAAACTCGGTTCATTACCCTACAAGTTGGTTTTACCCCACCAAACTTTGTAGATTTTCCCAAAACTTCGGGTTTTTTACCCCATTACTGGGTTCATTTTCCCCAAAATCCGGGTTTTTTACTCAATTACTGGCTTTATTTCCACAAAATATTTTTCCCCCCCAAACTGGGTTCATTTTCCCCAAAATCAGCTTCTATCCTCCCAAACTGGGTTCATTTTCCCCAAAATCCTTTTTTTCTTCAAAACACTGGGTGCATTTTCACACAAATCAAGTTTGCCCCTCCAAACAGTGTTCTTTTTCCCCAAAATCAGTATTTTTCCCCATTACTGAGTTCATTTCCCCAAAATCGCGTATTTTCCCCCAAAACAGGGTTCATTTTCCCCAAAGTCGGATTTTTTCCTCCCAAACAGGGTTGATTTTCTCCAAAGTCAGTTTTTCTTCGAGCAAAACTCGGTTCATTTCCCTACAAGTTGGTTTCCCACCCCCAAAACTCTGTTGATTTTCCCAAAACTTTGGGTTTTTTACCCCATTACTGGGTTCATTTTCCCCAAAATATTTTTTTTCCCCAAAACTGGGTTCATTTTCCTTAAAAATTGGATTTTCCCCCCAAAATTGGTTTAATTTTCCACATAATCAGCATTTTTTCCTCTAAAACTAGGTTCATTTTCCACAAAATCCCTATTAACCCCCAAAACTGGGTACATTTTCACACAAATCAGGTTGTCCCCTCCAAACTGATTTCATTTTCCTCAAAATCTTCTATTTCCACTCCGCACTTGGTTCATTTCCCCAAAATCAGGATTTTTCTCCATTACTGGGTTAATTTTCCCCAAAATATATTTTTTCCACAAAACTGGGTTTATTCCCCTACAAATTGGGTTTTCCCCACTAAACTGGGTTCATTTTCCCCAAAATCAGCTTCTATCCACCCAAACTGGGTTCATTTTCCCCAAAATCCTTTTTTTCTTCAAAACACTGGGTGCATTTTCACACAAATCAAATTTGCCCCTCCAAACAGTGTTCATTTTCCCAAAAATCAGGTTTTTTCCCCATTATTGGGTTCATTTCCCCAAAATCGCGTTTTTTCCCCCAAAACTGGCTTCATTTTCCCCAAAGTCGCATTTTTTCCTCCCAAACTGTGTTGATTTTCCCCAAAGTCGTTTTTTTTTCGAGCAAAACTCGGTTCATTTCCCTACAAGTTGGTTTCCCCCCCCCAAACTCTGTTGGTTTTCCCAAAAATTCGGGGTTTTTACCCCATTACTGGGTTCGTTTTCCCCAAAATATTTTTTTCCCCCAAAACTGGGTTCATTTTCCGCATAATCAGCATTTTTCCCTCCGAAACTAGGTTCATTTTCCACAAAATCCCTATTAACCCCCAAAACTGGGTACATTTTCACACAAATCAGGTTGTCCCCTCCAAACTGATTTCATTTTCCTCAAAATCTTCTATTTCCACTCCGCACTTGGTTCATTTTCCCCAAAATCAGGATTTTTCCCCATTACTGGGTTCATTTTCCCCAAAATATATGTTTTCCGCAAAACTGGGTTTATTCCCCTACAAATTGGGTTTTCCCCACCAAACTGGGTTCATTTTATCCAAATTCCGGGTTTTTTACTCAATGACTGGCTTTATTTCCACAAAATATTTTCCCCCCCAAACTGGGTTCATTTTCCCCAAAATCAGCTTCTATCCTCCCAAACTGGGTTCATTTTCCCCAAAAGCCTTTTTTTCTTCAAAACACTGGGTGCATTTTCACACAAATCAAGTTTGTCCCTCCAAACAGTGTTCATTTTCCCCAAAATCAGTTTTTTTCCCCATTACTGGGTTCATTTCCTCATAATCGCGTTTTTTCCCCCAAAACTGGGTTCATTTTCCCCAAAGTCGCATTTTTTCCTCCCAAACTGGGTTGATTTTCCCCAAAGTCGTTTTTTTTTCGAGCAAAACTCGGTTCATTTCCCTACAAGTTGGTTTCCCCCCCCCCAAACTCTGTTGATTTTCACAAAACTTCCGGTTTTTTACCCCATTACTGGGTTCATTTACCCCTAAAATACTTTTTTTCCCCAAAACTGGGTTCATTTTCCTTAAAAATTGGATTTTCCCCCCAAAATTGGGTTCATTTTCCACATAATCAGCATTTTTTCCTCCAAAACTAGGTTCATTTTCCACAAAATCCATATTAACCCCCAAAAGTGGGTACATTTTCACACAAATCAGGTTGTCCCCTCCAAACTGATTTCATTTTCCTCAAAATCTTCTATTTCCACTCCGCACTTGGTTCATTTCCCCAAAATCAGGATTTTTCCCCATTACTGGGTTTATTTTCCCCAAAATATATGTTTTCCACAAAACTGGGTTTATTACTCTACAAATTGCGTTTTCCCTACTAAACTGGGTTCATTTCCCCCAAAATCAGCTTCTATCCTCCCAAACTGGTTTCATTTTCCCCAAAATCCTTTTTTTCTTCAAAACACTGGGTGCATTTTCACACAAATCAAGTTTGTCCCTCCAAACAGTGTTCATTTTCCCCAAAATCAGGTTTTTTCCCCATTACTGGGTTCATTTCCCCAAAATCGCGTTTTTTACCCCAAAACTGGGTTCATTTTCCCCAAAGTCGGATTTTTTCCTCCCAAACTGGGTTGATTTTCCCCAAAGTCGGTTTTTTTTCGAGCAAAACTCGGTTCATTTCCCTACAAGTTGGTTTCCCCCCCCCCAAACTCTGTTGATTTTCCCAAAACTTCCGGTTTTATACCCCATTACTGTGTTCATTTCCCCCTAAAATATTTTTTTTCCCCAAAACTGGGTTCATTTTCTTTAAAAATTGGATTTTCCCCTCAAAATTGGTTTCATTTTCCACATAATCAGCATTTTTTCCTCCAAAACTAGGTTCATTTTCCACAAAATCCCTATTAACTCCCAAAACTGGGTACATTTTCACACAAATCAGGTTGTCCCCTCCAAACTGATTTCATTTTCCTCAAAATCTTCTATTTACACTCCGCACTTGGTTCATTTTCTCCAAAATCAGGATTTTTCCCCATTACTGGGTTCATTTCCCCAAAATAATTTTTCCCCCCCAAAACTGGGTTCATTTTCTCCAAAGTCGGATTTTTTCCTCCCAAACTGGGTTGATTTTCCCCAAAGTGGGCTTTCTTCGAGCAAAACTCGGTTCATTTCCCTACAAGTTTGTTTCCCCCCACCAAAATCTGTGGATTATCGCAAAAAATCGGATTTTTACCCCATTACTGGGTTCATTTTCCCCAAAATATTTTTTTTCCCCAAAACTGGGATCATTTTCCTTAAAAATGGATTTTTCCCCAAAAACTGGGTTCATTTTCCGCATAATCAGCATTTTATCCTCTAAAACTAGGTTCATTTTCTAGAAAATCCCTATTAACCCCCAAAACTGGGTACATTTTCACACAAATCAGATTGTCCCCTCCAAACTGATTTCATTTTCATCAAAATCTTCTATTTCCACTCCGCACTTGGTTCATTTTCCCAAAATCAGGATTTTTCCCCATTACTGCGTTCAATTTCCCCAAAATATATGTTTTCCACAAAACTGGGTTTATTCCCCTACAAATTGGGTTTTCCCCACCAAACTGGGTTCATTTCCCCCAAAATCCGGGTTTTTTACTCAATTACTGGCTTTATTTCCACAAAATATTTTTACCCCCCAAACTGGGTTCCTTTTTCCCGAAAATCAGATTTTTTTCCCCATTACTGGGTTCATCTCCCCAAAATCGCGTTTTTACCCCCCAAAACTGGGTTCATTTTCCCCAAAGTCGGATTTTTTCGTCCCAAACTGGGTTGATTTTCCGCAAAGTCGGGTTTTTTTTGAGCAAAACTCGGTTCATTTCCCTACAAGTTGGTTTTAACCCCCAAACTCTGTTGATTTTCCCAATACTTCGGGTTTTTTACCCCATTACTGGGTTCATTTTCCCCAAAATCCGGGTTTTTTACTCAATTACTGGCTTTATTTCCACAAAATATTTTCCCCCCCCAAACTGGGTTCATTTTCCCCAAAATCAGATTCTATCCTCCCAAACTGGGTTCATTTTCCCCAAAATCCTTTTTATCTTCAAAACACTGGGTGCATTTTCACACAAATCAAACTTGCCCCTCCAAACAGTGGTCATTTTCCCCAAAATCAGTTTTTTTCCCCATTACTGGGTTAATTTCCTCAAAATCGCGTTTTTTTCCCCCAAAACTGGGTTCATTTTCCCTAAAGTCGCATTTTTTCCTCCCAAACAGGGTTGATTTTCCCCGAAGTCGGGTTTTTTTCGAGCAAAACTCGGTTCATTTCCCTACAAGTTGGTTTCCCCTCCCCAAAATCTGTTGATTTTCCCAAAACTTCGGGTTTTTAACCCCATTACTGGGTTCATTTACCCCAAAATATTTTTTTTCCCCAAAACTGGGTTCATTTTCCTTAAAAATTGGATTTTCCCCCCAAAATTGGGTTCATTTTCCACATAATCAGCATTTTTTCCTCCAAAACTAGGTTCATTTTCCACAAAATCCCTATTAACCCCCAAAACTGGGTACATTTTCACACAAATCAGGTTGTCCCCTCCAAACTGATTTCATTTTCCTAAAAATCTTCTATTTCCACTCTGCACTTGGTTCATTTCCCCAAAATCAGGATTTTTCCCCATTACTGGGTTTATTTTCCCCAAAATATATGTTTTCCACAAAACTGGGTTTATTCCCCTACAAATTGGGTTTTCCCCACCAAACTGGGTTCATTTTCCCCAAAATCCGGGTTTTTTACTCAATTACTGGCTTTATTTCCACAAAATATTTTTACCCCCCAAACTGGGTTCCTTTTTCCCCAAAATCAGTTTTTTTCCCCATTACTGGGTTCATCTCCCCAAAATCGCGTTTTTACCCCCCAAAACTGGGTTCATTTTCCCCAAAGTCGGATTTTTTCCTCCCAAACTGGGTTGATTTTCCCCAAAGTCGGGTTTTTCTCGAGCAAAACTCGGTTCATTTCCCTACAAGTTGGTTTTACCCCCCCAAAACTCTGTTGATTTTCCCAAAAATTCGGGTTTTTTACCCCATTACTGGGTTCATTTTCCCCAAAATCCGGGTTTTTTACTCAATTACTGGCTTTATTTCCACAAAATATTTTTCCCCCCCAAACTGAGTTCATTTTCCCCAAAATCAGCTTCTATCCTCCCAAACTGGGTTCATTTTCACCAAAATCCTTTTTTTCTTCAAAACACTGGGTGCATTTTCACACAAATCAAATTTGGCCCTCCAAACAGTGTTCATTTTCCCCAAAATCAGTTTTTTTCCCCATTACTGGGTTCATCTCCCCAAAATCGCGTTTTTTCCCCCAAAACTGGTTTCATTTTCTCCAAAGTCGGATTTTTTCCTCCCAAACTGGGTTGATTTTCCCCAAAGTCGGTTTTTTTTCGAGCAAAACTCGGTTCATTTCCCTACAAGTTGGTTTCCCTCCCCCCCAAACTCTGTTGATTTTCCCAAAACTTCGGGGTTTTTACCCCATTACTGGGTTCATTTTCCCCAAAATATTTTTTTCCCCAAAACTGGGTTCATTTTCTTTAAAAATTGGATTTTCCCCTCAAAATTGGTTTCATTTTCCACATAATCAGCATTTTTTCCTCCAAAACTAGGTTCATTTTCCACAAAATCCCTATTAACTCCCGAAACTGGGTACATTTTCACACAAATCAGGTTGTCCCCTCCAAACTGATTTCATTTTCCTCAAAATCTTCTATTTCCACTCCGCACTTGGTTCATTTTCCCAAAATCAGGATTTTTCCCCATTACTGCGTTCAATTTCCCCAAAATATATGTTTTCTACAAAACTGGGTTTATTCCCCTACAAATTGGGTTTTCCCCACCAAACTGGGTTCATTTTCCCCAAAATCCGGGTTTTTTACTCAATTACTGGCTTTATTTCCACATAATATTTTCCCCCGAAACTGGGTTCATTTTCCCCAAAATCAGCTTCTATCCTCCCAAACTGACTTCATTTTCCCCAAAATCCTTTTTTTCTTCAAAACACTGGGTGCATTTTCACACAAATCAAATTTGGCCCTCCAAACAGTGTTCATTTTCCCCAAAATCAGGTTTTTTCCCCATTACTGGGTTCATTTCCCCAAAATCGCGTTTTTTCCCCCAAAACTGGGTCATTTTCCCCAAGGTAGGATTTTTTCCTCCCAAACTGGGTTGATTTTCCCCAAAGTCGGTTTTTTTTCGAGCAAAACTCGGTTCATTTCCCTACAAGTTGGTTTCCCCTCCCCAAAATCTGTTGATTTTCCCAAAACTTCGGGTTTTTATCCCCATTACTGGGTTCATTTACCCCAAAATATTTTTTTTCCCCAAAACAGGGTTCATTTTCCTTAAAAATTGGATTTTCCCCCCAAAATTGGTTTCATTTTCCACATAATAAGCATTTTTTCCTCCAAAACTAGGTTCATTTTCCACAAAATCCCTATTAATTCCCAAAACTGGGTACTTTTTAACACGAATTAGGTTGTCCCCTCCAAACTGATTTCATTTTCCTCAAAATCTTCTATTTCCACTCCGCACTTGGTTCATTTCCCCAAAATCAGGATTTTTCTGCATTACTGGGTTAATTTTCCCCAAAATATATGTTTTCCACAAAACTTGGTTTATTCCCCTACAAATTGGGTTTTCCCCACTAAACTGGGTTCATTTTCCCCAAAATCAGCTTCTATCCTCCCAAACTGGGTTCATTTTCCCCAAAATCCTTTTTTTCTTCAAAACACTGGGTGCATTTTCACACAAATCAAGTTTCTCCCTCGAAACAGTGTTTATTTTCCCCAAAATCTGTTTTTCTCCCCATTACTGGTTAATTTCCCCAAAATCGCGATTTTTCCCCCAAAACTGGTTTCATTTTCTCCAAAGTCGGATTTTTTCCTCTCAAACTGGGTTGATTTTCCCCAAAGTCGGTTTTTTTTTGAGCAAAACTCGGTTCATTTCCCTACAAGTTGGTTTCCCCTCCCCAAACTCTGTTGATTTTCCCAAAACTTCTTGTTTTTTACCCCATTACTGGGTTCATTTTCCCCAAAATTTTTTTTTTTCCCCAAAACTGGGTTCATTTTCTTTAAAAATTGGATTTTCCCCCCCAAAATTGGTTTCATTTTCCACATAATCAGCATTTTTTCCTCCAAAACTAGGTTCATTTTCCACAAAATCCCTATTAACTCCCAAAACTGGGTACATTTTCACACAAATCAGGTTGTCCCCTCCAAACTGATTTCATTTTCCTCAAAATCTTCTATTTCCACTCCGCACTTGGTTCATTTTCTCCAAAATCAGGATTTTTCCCCATTACTGGGTTCGTTTCCCCAAAATAATTTCCCCCCCCCCAAAACTGGGTTCATTTTCTCCAAAGTTGGATTTTTTCCTCCCAAACTGGGTTGATTTTCTCCAAAGTTGTTTTTTCTTCGAGCAAAACTCGGTTCATTTACCTACAAGTTTGTTTCCCTCCCCTAAACTCTGTGGATTTACGCAAAAAATCGGATTTTTACCCCATTACTGGGTTCATTTTCCCCAAAATATTTTTTTTCCCCAAAACTGCGATCATTTTCCTTAAAAATGGATTTTTCCCCAAAAACTGGGTTCATTTTCCGCATAATCAGCATTTTTTCCTCTAAAACTAGGTTCATTTTCTAGAAAATCCCTATTAACCCCCAAAACTGGGTACATTTTCACACAAATCAGGTTGTCCCCTCCAAACTGATTTCATTTTCCTCAAAATCTTCTATTTCCACTCCGCACTTGGTTCATTTTCCCAAAATCAGGATTTTTCCCCATTACTGCGTTCAATTTCCCCAAAATATATGTTTTCCACAAAACTGGGTTTATTCCCCTACAAATTGGGTTTTCCCCACCAAACTGGGTTCATTTTCCCCAAAATCCGGGTTTTTTACTCAATTACTGGCTTTATTTCCACATAATATTTTCCCCCGAAACTGGGTTCATTTTCCCCAAAATCAGCTTCTATCCTCCCAAACTGACTTCATTTTCCCCAAAATCCTTTTTTTCTTCAAAACACTGGGTGCATTTTCACACAAATCAAATTTGGCCCTCCAAACAGTGTTCATTTTCCCCAAAATCAGTTTTTTTTTCCCCATTACTGGGTTCATTTCCCCAAAATCGCGTTTTTTCCCCCAAAACTGGGTCATTTTCCCCAAGGTAGGATTTTTTCCTCCCAAACTGGGTTGATTTTCCCCAAAGTCGGTTTTTTTTCGAGCAAAACTCGGTTCATTTCCCTACAAGTTGGTTTCCCCTCCCCAAAATCTGTTGATTTTCCCAAAACTTCGGGTTTTTAACCCCATTACTGGGTTCATTTACCCCAAAATATTTTTTTTCCCCAAAACAGGGTTCATTTTCCTTAAAAATTGGATTTTCCCCCCAAAATTGGTTTCATTTTCCACATAATAAGCATTTTTTCCTCCAAAACTAGGTTCATTTTCCACAAAATCCCTATTAATTCCCAAAACTGGGTACTTTTTAACACGAATTAGGTTGTCCCCTCCAAACTGATTTCATTTTCCTCAAAATCTTCTATTTCCACTCCGCACTTGGTTCATTTCCCCAAAATCAGGATTTTTCTGCATTACTGGGTTAATTTTCCCCAAAATATATGTTTTCCACAAAACTGGGTTTATTCCCCTACAAATTGGGTTTTCCCCACTAAACTGGGTTCATTTTCCCCAAAATCAGCTTCTATCCTCCCAAACTGGGTTCATTTTCCCCAAAATCCTTTTTTTCTTCAAAACACTGGGTGCATTTTCACACAAATCAAGTTTGTCCCTCCAAAGAGTGTTCATATTCCCCAAAATCAGGTTTTTTCCCCATTACTGGGTTCATTTCCCCAAAATCGCGTTTTTTCCCCCAAAACTGGGTTCATTTTCCCCAAAGTCGCATTTTTTCCTCCCAAACTGGGTTGATTTTCCCCAAAGTCGGTTTTTTTTCGAGCAAAACTCGGTTCATTTCCCTACAAGTTGGTTTCCCCTCCCCAAACTCTGTTGATTTTCCCAAAACTTCGGGTTTTTAACCCCATTACTGGGTTCATTTACCCCAAAATATTTTTTTTCCCCAAAACTGGGTTCATTTTCCTTAAAAATTGGATTTTCCCCCCAAAATTGGTTTCATTTTCCACATAATCAGAGTTTTTTCCTCCAAAACTAGGTTCATTTTCCACAAAATCCCTATTAACCCCCAAAACTGGGTACATTTTCACACAAATCAGGTTGTCCCCTCCAAACTGATTTCATTTTCCTCAAAATCTTCTATTTCCACTCCGCACTTGGTTCATTTTCTCCAAAATCAGGATTTTTCCCCATTACTGGGTTCATTTCCCCAAAATAACTTTTTCCCCCCCAAAACTGGGTTCATTTTCCCCAAAGTCGGATTTTTTCCTCCCAAACTGGGTTGATTTTCTCCAAAGTCGGTTTTTCTTCGAGCAAAACTCGGTTCATTTCCCTACAGGTTTGTTTCCCTCCCCCAAACTCTGTGGATTTTCGCAAAAAATCGGATTTTTACCCCATTACTGGGTTCATTTTCCCCAAAATATTTTTTTTCCCCAAAAATGCGATCATTTTCCTTAAAAATGGATTTTTCCCCAAAAACTGGGTTCATTTTCCGCATAATCAGCATTTTTTCCTCTAAAACTAGGTTCATTTTCTAGAAAATCCCTATTAACCCCCAAAACTGGGTACGTTTTCACACAAATCAGGTTGTCCCCTCCAAACTGATTTCATTTTCCTCAAAATCTTCTATTTCCACTCCGCACTTGGTTCATTTTCCCAAAATCAGTATTTTTCCCCATTACTGCGTTCATTTTCCCCAAAATATATGTTTTCCACAAAACTGGGTTTATTCCCCTACAAATTGGGTTTTCCCCACCAAACTGGGTTCATTTTCCCCAAAATCCGGGTTTTTTACTCAATTACTGGCTTTATTTCCACATAATATTTTCCCCCCAAATTGGGTTCATTTTCCCCAAAATCAGCTTCTATCCTCCCAAACTGGGTTCATTTTACCCAAAATCCTTTTTTTCTTCAAAACACTGGGTGCATTTTCACACAAATCAAGTTTGCCCCTCCAAACAGTGTTCATTTTCCCCAAAATCAGGTTTTTTCCCCATTACTGGGTTCATTTCCCCAAAATCGCGTTTTTTCCCCCAAAACTGGGTTTATTTTCCCCAAAGTCGCATTTTTTCCTCCCAAACTGGGTTGATTTTCCCAAAGTCGGTTTTTTTCGAGCAAAACTCGGTTCATTTCCCTACAAGTTGGTTTTACCCCCCCAAACTCTGTTGATTTTACCAAAACTTCGGGTTTTTTACCCCATTACTGGGTTCATTTTCCCCAAAATCCGGGTTATTTACTCAATTACTGGCTTTATTTCCACAAAATATTTTTCCCCCCCAAACTGGGTTAATTTTTCCACAAAATCAGATTCTATCCTCCCAAACTGGGTTCATTTTCCCCAAAATCCTTTTTTTCTTCAAATCACTGAGTGCATTTTCACACAAATCAAATTTGGCCCTCCAAACAGTGTTCATTTTCCCCAAAATCAGTTTTTTTTTCCCATTACTGGGTTCATTTCCCCAAAATCGCGTTTTTTCCCCCAAAGCTGGGTTGATTTTCCCAAAAGTCGGATTTTTTCCTCCCAAACTGTGTTGATTTTCCCCAAAGTCGTTTTTTTTTTGAGCAAAACTCGGTTCGTTTCCCTACAAGTTGGTTCCCCCCCCCCCAAACTCTGTTGATTTTCCAAAAACTTCGGGTTTTTTACCCCATTACTGGGTTCATTTTCCCCAAAATATTTTTTTTCCCCAAAACTGGGATCATTTTCCTTAAAAATGGATTTTTCCCCAAAAACTGGGTTCATTTTCCGCATAATCAGAATTTTTTCCTCCGAAACTAGGTTCATTTTCCACAAAATCCCTATTAACCCCCAAAACTGGGTACATTTTCACACAAATCAGGTTGTCCCCTCCAAACTGATTTCATTTTCCTCAAAATCTTCTATTTCCACTCCGCACTTGGTTCATTTTCCCCAAAATCAGGATTTTTCTCCATTACTGGGTTCATTTTCCCCAAAATATATGTTTTCCACAAAACTGGGGTTATTCCCCTACAAATTGGGTTTTCCCCACTAAACTGGGTTCATTTTCCCCAAAATCAGCTTCTATCCTCCCAAACTGGGTTCATTTTCCCCAAAATCTGTTTTTTCTTCAAAACACTGGGTGCATTTTCACACAAATCAAGTTTGCCCTCCAAACAGTGTTTATTTTCCCCAAAATCTGTTTTTTTCCCCATTACTGGGTTCATTTCCCCAAAATCGCGGTTTTTACCCCAAAACTGGGTTCATTTTCCCCAAAGTCGGATTTTGTCCTCCCAAACTGGGTTGATTTTCTCCAAAGTCAGTTTTTCTTCGAGCAAAACTCGGTTCATTTCCCTACAAGTTTGTTTCCCTCCCCCAAACTCTGTGGATTTTCCCAAAAAAACGGATTTTTAACCCATTACTGGGTTCATTTTCCCCAAAATAATTTTTTTCTCCAAAACTGGGTTCATTCTCCTTAAAAATGGATTTTTCCCCCAAAACTGGTTTCATTTTCCGCATAATCAGCATTTTTTCCTCTAAAACTAGGTTCATTTTCCACAAAATCCCTATTAACCCCCAAAACTGGGTACATTTTCACACAAATCAGGTTGTCCCCTCCAAACTGATTTCATTTTCCTCAAAATCTTCTATTTCCACTCCGCACTTGGTTCATTTTCCCCAAAATCAGGATTTTTCCCCATTACTGGGTTCATCTCCCCAAAATCGCGTTTTTCCCCCCCATAAACTGGGTTCATTTTCCCCAAAGTCGGATTTTTTCCTCCCAAACTGGGTTGATTTTCCCCAAAGTCGGGTTTTTTTTCGAGCAAAACTCGGTTCATTTCCCTACAAGTTGGTTTTACCCCCCAAAACTCTGTTGATTTTCCCAAAACTTCGGGTTTCTACCCAATACTGGGTTCATTTTCCCCAAAATCTGGGTTTTTTACTCAATTACTGGCTTTATTTCCACAAAATATTTTCCCCCCCCAAACTGGGTTCATTTTCCCCAAAATCAGCTTCTATCCTCCCAAACTGGGTTGATTTTCCCCAAAGTCGGTTTTCTTCGAGCAAAACTCGGTTCATTTCCCTACAAGTATTTTCCCCCCACCAAACTCTGTGGATTTTCGAAAAAATCGGATTTTTACCCCATTACTGGGTTCATTTTCCCCAAAATAATTTTTTTCCCCAAAACTGGGTTCATTTTCCTTAAAAATGGATTTTTCCCCAAAAACTGGGTTCATTTTCCGCATAATCAGCATTTTTTCCTCTAAAACTAGGTTCATTTTCTAGAAAATCTTTATTAACCCCCAAAACTGGGTACGTTTTCACACAAATCAGGTTGTCCCCTCCAAACTGATTTCATTTTCCTCAAAATCTTTTATTTCCACTCCGCACTTGGTTCATTTTCCCCAAAATCAGGATTTTTCCCCATTACTGGGTTCATTTCCCCAAAATCGCGTTTTTTACCCCAAAACTGGGTTCATTTTCCCCAAAGTCGCATTTTTTCCTCCCAAACTGAGTTGATTTTCCCCAAAGTCGGTTTTTTTTTGAGCAAAACTCGGTTCATTTCCCTACAAGTTGGTTTCCCCCCCCCAAACTCTGTTGATTTTCCCGAAACTTCGTGTTTTTTAACCCATTACTGGGTTCATTTTCCCCAAAATATTTTTTTTCCCAAAAACTGGGTTCATTTTCCTTAAAAATTGGATTTTCCCCCCAAAATTGGTTTCATTTTCCACATAATCAGCATTTTTTCCTCCAAAACTAGGTTCATTTTCCACAAAATCCCTATTAACCCCCAAAACTGGGTACATTTTCACACAAAACAGGTTGTCCCCTCCAAACTGATTTCATTTTCCTCAAAATCTTCTATTTCCACTCCCCACTTGGTTCATTTTCCCCAAAATCAGGATTTTTCTCCATTACTGGGTTAATTTTCCCCAAAATATATGTTTTCCACAAAACAGGGTTTATTCCCCTACAAATTGGGTTTTCCCCATTAAACTGGGTTCATTTTCCCCAAAATCAGCTTCTATCCTCCCAAACTGGGTTCATTTTCCCCAAAATCTGTTTTTTCTTCAAAACACTGGGTGCATTTTCACACAAATCAAGTTTGCCCCTCCAAACAGTGTTTATTTTCCCCAAAATCAGGTTTTTTCCCCATTACTGGGTTCATTTCCCCAAAATCCCGTTTTTTCCCCCAAAACTGGGTTCATTTTCCCCAAAGTCGGATTTTTTCCTCCCAAACTGGGTTGATTTTCTCCAAAGTCAGTTTTTCTTCGAGCAAAACTCGGTTCATTTCCCTACAAGTTTGTTTCCCTCCCCAAAACTCTGTGGATTTCCCCAAAAAATCGGATTTTTACCCCATTACTGGGTTCATTTTCCCCAAAATAATTTTTTTCTCCAAAACTGGGTTCATTCTCCTTAAAAATGGATTTTTCCCAAAAAACTGGTTTCATTTTCCGCATAATCAGAATTTTTTCCTCCGAAACTAGGTTCATTTTCCACAAAATCCCTATTAACCCCCAAAACTGGGTACATTTTCACACAAATCAGGTTGTCCCCTCCAAACTGATTTCATTTTCCTCAAAATCTTCTATTTCCACTCCGCACTTGGTTCATTTTCCCCAAAATCAGGATTTTTCCCCATTATTGGGTTCATCTCCCCAAAATCGCGTTTTTCCCCCCCATAAACTGGGTTCATTTTCCCCAAAGTCGGATTTTTTCCTCCCAAACTGGGTTGATTTTCCCCAAAGTCGGGTTTTTTTCGAGCAAAACTCGGTTCATTTCCCTACAAGTTGGTTTTACCCCCCAAAACTCTGTTGATTTTCCCAAAACTTCGGGTTTTTTACCCCATTACTGGGTTCATTTTCCCCAAAATCTGGGTTTTTTACTCTATTACTGGCTTTATTTCCACAAAATATTTCCCACACACAAACTGGGTTCATTTTCCCCAAAATCAGCTTCTATCCTCTCAAACTGGGTTGATTTTCCCCAAAGTCGGTTTTCTTCGAGCAAAACTCGGTTCATTTCCCTACAAGTTTTTTCCCCCCACCAAACTCTGTGGATTTTCGAAAAAATCGGATTTTTACCCCATTACTGGGTTCATTTTCCCCAAAATAATTTTTTTCCCCAAAACTGGGATCATTTTCCTTAAAAATGGATTTTTCCCCAAAAACTGGGTTCATTTTCCGCATAATCAGCATTTTTTCCTCTAAAACTAGGTTCATTTTCTAGAAAATCCCTATTAACCCCCAAAACTGGGTACGTTTTCACACAAATCAGGTTGTCCCCTCCAAACTGATTTCATTTTCCTCAAAATCTTCTATTTCCACTCCACACTTGGTTCATTTTCCCCAAAATCAGGATTTTTCCCCATTACTGCGTTCATTTTCCCCAAAATATATGTTTTCCACAAAACTGGGTTTATTCCCCTACAAATTGGGTTTTCCCCACCAAACTGGGTTCATTTTCCCCAAAATCCGGGTTTTTTACTCAATTACTGGCTTTATTTCCACAAAATATTTTTACCCCCCAAACTGGGTTCCTTCTTCCCGAAAATCAGGTTTTTTCCCCATTATTGGGTTCATCTCCCCAAAATCGCATTTTTCCCCCCCAAAACTGGGTTCATTTTCCCCAAAATCAGCTTCTATCCTCCCAAACTGGGTTCATTTTCCCCAAAATCCTTTTTTTCTTCAAAACACTGGGTGCATTTTCACAAAATCAAATTTGCCCCTCCAAACAGTGTTCATTTTCCCCAAAATCAGTTTTTTTCCCCATTACTGGGTTCATTTCCTCAAAATCGCGTTTTTTACCCCAAAACTGGGTTCATTTTCCCCAAAGTCGGATTTTCTCCTCCCAAACTGGGTTGATTTTCCCCAAAGTCGGGTTTTTTTCGAGCAAAACTCGGTTCATTTCCCTACAAGTTGGTTTTACCCCCCCAAACTCTGTTGATTTTCCCAAAACTTCGGGTTTTTTACCCCATTACTGGGTTCATTTTCCCCAAAATCCGGATTTTTTACTCAATTACTGGCTTTATTTCCACAAAATATTTTTCCCCCCCAAACTGGGTTCCTTTTTCCACAAAATCAGCTTCTATCCTCCCAAACTGGGTTCATGTTCCTCAAAATCCTTTTTTTCTTCAAATCACTGAGAGCATTTTCACACAAATCAAATTTGCCCCTCCGAACAGTGTTCATTTTCCCCAAAATCAGTTTTTTTTCCCATTACTGGGTTCATTTCCCCAAAATCGCGTTTTTTCCCCAAAAACTGGGTTCATTTTCCCCAAAGTCGCATTTTTTCCTCCCAAACTGGATTGATTTTCCCCAAAGTCGGTTTTATTTTCGAGCAAAACTCGGTTCGTTTCCCTACAAGTTGGTTCCCCCCCCCCCCCAAACTCTGTTGATTTTCCCAAAACTTCGGGTTTTTTACCCCATTACTGGGTTCATTTTCCCCAAAATATTTTTTTTCCCCAAAACTGGGTTCATTTTCCTTAAAAATGGATTTTTCCCCAAAAATTGCTTTCATTTTCCGCATAATCAGAATTTTTTCCTCCGAAACTAGGTTCATTTTCCACAAAATCCCTATTAAGCCCCCAAACTGGGTACATTTTCACACAAATCAGGTTGTCCCCTCCAAACTGATTTCATTTTCCTCAAAATCTTCTATTTCACCCCGCACTTGGTTCATTTTCCCCAAAATCACGATTTTTCTCCATTACTGGGTTAATTTTCCCCAAAATATGTTTTCCACAAAACTGGGTTTATTCCCCTACAAATTGGGTTTTCCCCACTAAACTGGGTTCATTTTCCCCAAAATCAGCTTCTATCCTCCCAAACTGGGTTCATTTTCCCCAAAATCTGTTTTTTCTTCAAAACACTGGGTGCATTTTCACACAAATCAAGTTTGCCCCTCCAAACAGTGTTTATTTTCCCCAAAATCTGGTTTTTTCCCCATTACTGGGTTCATTTCCCCAAAATCGCGGTTTTTACCCCTAAACTGGGTTCATTTTCCCCAAAGTCGGATTTTTTCCTCCCAAACTGGGTTGATTTTCCCCAAAGTCGGGTTTTTTTCGAATAAAACTCGGTTCATTTCCCTACAAGTTGGTTCCCCCCCCCAAACTCTGATGATTTTCCCAAAACTTCGGGTTTTATACCCCATTACTGCGTTCATTTTCCCCAAAATATTTTTTTTCCCCAAAACTGGGTTCATTTTCCTTAAAAATGGATTTTCCCCCCAAAACTGGGTTCATTTTCCGCAGAATCAGCATTTTTTCCTCCAAAACTAGGTTCATTTTCCACAAAATCCCTATTAACCCCCAAAACTGGGTACATTTTCACACAAATCAGGTTGTCCCCTCCAAACTGATTTCATTTTCCTCAAAATCTTCTATTTCCACTCCGCACTTGGTTCATTTTCCCCAAAATCAGGATTTTTCCCCATTATTGGGTTCATCTCCCCAAAATCGCGTTTTTCCCCCCCATAAACTGGGTTCATTTTCCCCAAAGTCGGATTTTTTCCTCCCAAACTGGGTTGATTTTCCCCAAAGTCGGGTTTTTTTCGAGCAAAACTCGGTTCATTTCCCTACAAGTTGGTTTTACCCCCCAAAACTCTGTTGATTTTCCCAAAACTTCGGGTTTTTTACCCCATTACTGGGTTCATTTTCCCCAAAATCTGGGTTTTTTACTCTATTACTGGCTTTATTTCCACAAAATATTTCCCACACACAAACTGGGTTCATTTTCCCCAAAATCAGCTTCTATCCTCTCAAACTGGGTTGATTTTCCCCAAAGTCGGTTTTCTTCGAGCAAAACTCGGTTCATTTCCCTACAAGTTTTTTCCCCCCACCAAACTCTGTGGATTTTCGAAAAAATCAGATTTTTACCCCATTACTGGGTTCATTTTCCCCAAAATAATTTTTTTCCCCAAAACTGGGATCATTTTCCTTAAAAATGGATTTTTCCCCAAAAACTGGGTTCATTTTCCGCATAATCAGCATTTTTTCCTCTAAAACTAGGTTCATTTTCTAGAAAATCCCTATTAACCCCCAAAACTGGGTACGTTTTCACACAAATCAGGTTGTCCCCTCCAAACTGATTTCATTTTCCTCAAAATCTTCTATTTCCACTCCACACTTGGTTCATTTTCCCCAAAATCAGGATTTTTCCCCATTACTGCGTTCATTTTCCCCAAAATATATGTTTTCCACAAAACTGGGTTTATTCCCCTACAAATTGGGTTTTCCCCACCAAACTGGGTTCATTTTCCCCAAAATCCGGGTTTTTTACTCAATTACTGGCTTTATTTCCACAAAATATTTTTACCCCCCAAACTGGGTTCCTTTTTCCCGAAAATCAGGTTTTTTCCCCATTATTGGGTTCATCTCCCCAAAATCGCATTTTTCCCCCCCAAAACTGGGTTCATTTTCCCCAAAATCAGCTTCTATCCTCCCAAACTGGGTTCATTTTCCCCAAAATCCTTTTTTTCTTCAAAACACTGGGTGCATTTTCACAAAATCAAATTTGCCCCTCCAAACAGTGTTCATTTTCCCCAAAATCAGTTTTTTTCCCCATTACTGGGTTCATTTCCTCAAAATCGCGTTTTTTACCCCAAAACTGGGTTCATTTTCCCCAAAGTCGGATTTTCTCCTCCCAAACTGGGTTGATTTTCCCCAAAGTCGGGTTTTTTTCGAGCAAAACTCGGTTCATTTCCCTACAAGTTGGTTTTACCCCCCCAAACTCTGTTGATTTTCCCAAAACTTCGGGTTTTTTACCCCATTACTGGGTTCATTTTCCCCAAAATCCGGATTTTTTACTCAATTACTGGCTTTATTTCCACAAAATATTTTTCCCCCCCAAACTGGGTTCCTTTTTCCACAAAATCAGCTTCTATCCTCCCAAACTGGGTTCATTTTCCTCAAAATCCTTTTTTTCTTCAAATCACTGAGAGCATTTTCACACAAATCAAATTTGCCCCTCCGAACAGTGTTCATTTTCCCCAAAATCAGTTTTTTTTCCCATTACTGGGTTCATTTCCCCAAAATCGCGTTTTTTCCCCAAAAACTGGGTTCATTTTCCCCAAAGTCGCATTTTTTCCTCCCAAACTGGATTGATTTTCCCCAAAGTCGGTTTTATTTTCGAGCAAAACTCGGTTCGTTTCCCTACAAGTTGGTTCCCCCCCCCCCCCAAACTCTGTTGATTTTCCCAAAACTTCGGGTTTTTTACCCCATTACTGGGTTCATTTTCCCCAAAATATTTTTTTTCCCCAAAACTGGGTTCATTTTCCTTAAAAATGGATTTTTCCCCAAAAATTGCTTTCATTTTCCGCATAATCAGAATTTTTTCCTCCGAAACTAGGTTCATTTTCCACAAAATCCCTATTAAGCCCCCAAACTGGGTACATTTTCACACAAATCAGGTTGTCCCCTCCAAACTGATTTCATTTTCCTCAAAATCTTCTATTTCACCCCGCACTTGGTTCATTTTCCCCAAAATCACGATTTTTCTCCATTACTGGGTTAATTTTCCCCAAAATATGTTTTCCACAAAACTGGGTTTATTCCCCTACAAATTGGGTTTTCCCCACTAAACTGGGTTCATTTTCCCCAAAATCAGCTTCTATCCTCCCAAACTGGGTTCATTTTCCCCAAAATCTGTTTTTTCTTCAAAACACTGGGTGCATTTTCACACAAATCAAGTTTGCCCCTCCAAACAGTGTTTATTTTCCCCAAAATCTGGTTTTTTCCCCATTACTGGGTTCATTTCCCCAAAATCGCGGTTTTTACCCCTAAACTGGGTTCATTTTCCCCAAAGTCGGATTTTTTCCTCCCAAACTGGGTTGATTTTCCCCAAAGTCGGGTTTTTTTCGAATAAAACTCGGTTCATTTCCCTACAAGTTGGTTCCCCCCCCCAAACTCTGATGATTTTCCCAAAACTTCGGGTTTTATACCCCATTACTGCGTTCATTTTCCCCAAAATATTTTTTTTCCCCAAAACTGGGTTCATTTTCCTTAAAAATGGATTTTCCCCCCAAAACTGGGTTCATTTTCCGCAGAATCAGCATTTTTTCCTCCAAAACTAGGTTCATTTTCCACAAAATCCCTATTAACCCCCAAAACTGGGTACATTTTCACACAAATCAGGTTGTCCCCTCCAAACTGATTTCATTTTCCTCAAAATCTTCTATTTCCACTCCGCACTTGGTTCATTTTCCCCAAAATCAGGATTTTTCCCCATTATTGGGTTCATCTCCCCAAAATCGCGTTTTTCCCCCCCATAAACTGGGTTCATTTTCCCCAAAGTCGGATTTTTTCCTCCCAAACTGGGTTGATTTTCCCCAAAGTCGGGTTTTTTTCGAGCAAAACTCGGTTCATTTCCCTACAAGTTGGTTTTACCCCCCAAAACTCTGTTGATTTTCCCAAAACTTCGGGTTTTTTACCCCATTACTGGGTTCATTTTCCCCAAAATCTGGGTTTTTTACTCTATTACTGGCTTTATTTCCACAAAATATTTCCCACACACAAACTGGGTTCATTTTCCCCAAAATCAGCTTCTATCCTCTCAAACTGGGTTGATTTTCCCCAAAGTCGGTTTTCTTCGAGCAAAACTCGGTTCATTTCCCTACAAGTTTTTTCCCCCCACCAAACTCTGTGGATTTTCGAAAAAATCAGATTTTTACCCCATTACTGGGTTCATTTTCCCCAAAATAATTTTTTTCCCCAAAACTGGGATCATTTTCCTTAAAAATGGATTTTTCCCCAAAAACTGGGTTCATTTTCCGCATAATCAGCATTTTTTCCTCTAAAACTAGGTTCATTTTCTAGAAAATCCCTATTAACCCCCAAAACTGGGTACGTTTTCACACAAATCAGGTTGTCCCCTCCAAACTGATTTCATTTTCCTCAAAATCTTCTATTTCCACTCCGCACTTGGTTCATTTTCTCCAAAATCAGGATTTTTCCCCATTACTGGGTTCATTTCCCCAAAATAACTTTTTCCCCCCCAAAACTGGGTTCATTTTCCCCAAAGTCGGATTTTTTCCTCCCAAACTGGGTTGATTTTCTCCAAAGTCGGTTTTTCTTCGAGCAAAACTCGGTTCATTTCCCTACAAGTTGGTTTCCCCCACCCAAACTCTGTTGATTTTCCCAAAACTTCGGGTTTTTTACCCCATTACTGGGTTCATTTTCCCCAAAATCCGGGTTTTTTACTCAATTACTGGCTTTATTTCCACAAAATATTTTTCACCCCCAAACTGAGTTCATTTTCCCCAAAATCAGCTTCTATCCTCCCAAACTGGGTTCATTTTCCCCAAAATCCTTTTTTTCTTCAAAACACTGGGTGCATTTTCACACAAATCAAATTTGCCCCTCCAAACAGTGTTCATTTTCCCCAAAATCAGGTTTTTTCCCCATTACTGGGTTCATTTCCTCAAAATCGCGTTTTTTACCCCAAAACTGGGTTCATTTTCCCCAAAGTCGGATTTTTTCCTCCCAAACTGGGTTGATTTTCCCAAAAGTCGGGTTTTTTTCGAGCAAAACTCGGTTCATTTCCCTACAAGTTGGTTTTACCCCCCCAAACTCTGTTGATTTTACCAAAACTTCGGGTTTTTTACACCATTACTGGGTTCATTTTCCCCAAAATCCGGGTTATTTACTCAATTACTGGCTTTATTTCCACAAAATATTTTTCCCCCCCAAACTGGGTTAATTTTTCCACAAAATCAGATTCTATCCTCCCAAACTGGGTTCATTTTCCCCAAAATCCTTTTTTTCTTCAAATCACTGAGTGCATTTTCACACAAATCAAATTTGCCCCTCCAAACAGTGTTCATTTTCCCCAAAATCAGTTTTTTTTCCCATTACTGGGTTCATTTCCCCAAAATCGCGTTTTTTCCCCCAAAGCTGGGTTCATTTTCCCAAAAGTCGGATTTTTTCCTCCCAAACTGTGTTGATTTTCCCCAAAGTCGTTTTTTTTTTGAGCAAAACTCGGTTCGTTTCCCTACAAGTTGGTTCCCCCCCCCCCAAACTCTGTTGATTTTCCAAAAACTTCGGGTTTTTTACCCCATTACTGGGTTCATTTTCCCCAAAATATTTTTTTTCCCCAAAACTGCGATCATTTTCCTTAAAAATGGATTTTTCCCCAAAAACTGGGTTCATTTTCCGCATAATCAGCATTTTTTCCTCTAAAACTAGGTTCATTTTCTAGAAAATCCCTATTAACCCCCAAAACTGGGTACGTTTTCACACAAATCAGGTTGTCCCCTCCAAACTGATTTCATTTTCCTCAAAATCTTCTATTTCCACTCCGCACTTGGTTCATTTTCCCAAAATCAGGATTTTTCCCCATTACTGGGTTAATTTTCCCCAAAATATATGTTTTCACAAAACTGGGTTTATTCCCCTACAAATTGGGTTTTCCCCACCAAACTGGGTTCATTTTCCCCAAAATCCAGGTTTTTTACTCAGTTACTGGCTTTATTTCCACAAAATATTTTTACCCCCCAAACTGGGTTCCTTTTTCCCGAAAATCAGTTTTTTTCCCCATTACTGGGTTCATCTCCCCAAAATCACGTTTTTCCCCCCCAAAACTGGGTTCATTTTCCCCAAAGTAGGATTTTTTCCTCCCAAACTGGGTTGCTTTTCCCCAAAGTCGGGTTTTTTTCGAGCAAAACTCGGTTCATTTCCCTCCAAGTTGGTTTTACCCCCCCAAACTCTGTTGATTTTCCCAAAACTTCGGACTTTTTACCCCATTACTGGGTTCATTTTCCCCAAAATCCGGGTTTTTTACTCAATTACTGGCTTTATTTCCACAAAATATTTCCCCCCCCCAAACTGGGTTCCTTTTTCCACAAAATCAGCTTCTATCCTCCCAAACTGGGTTCATTTTCCCCAAAATCCTTTTTTTCTTCAAATCACTGAGTGCATTTTCACACAAATCAAATTTGCCCCTCCAAACAGTGTTCATTTTCCCCAAAATCAGTTTTTTTCCCCATTACTGGGTTCATTTCCCCAAAATCGCGTTTTTTCCCCCAAAACTGGGTTCATTTTCCCCAAGGTAGGATTTTTTCCTCCCAAACTGGGTTGATTTTCCCCAAAGTCGGTTTTTTTTCGAGCAAAACTCTGTTCATTTCCCTACAAGTTGGTTCCCCCCCCCCCCAAACTCTGTTGATTTTCCCAAAACTTCGGGTTTTTTACCCCATTACTGGGTTCATTTTCCCCAAAATATTTTTTTCCCCAAAACTGGGTTCATTTTCCTTAAAAATGGATTTTTCCCAAAAAATTGCTTTCATTTTCCGCATAATCAGAATTTTTTTCCTCCGAAACTAGGTTCATTTTCCACAAAATCCCTATTAACCCCCAAAACTGGGTACATTTTCACACAAATCAGGTTGTCCCCTCCAAACTGATTTCATTTTCCTCAAAATCTTCTATTTCCACTCCGCACTTGGTTCATTTTCCCCAAAATCAGGATTTTTCTCCATTACTGGGTTAATTTTCCCCAAAATATATGTTTTCCACAAAACTGGGGTTATTCCCCTACAAATTGGGTTTTCCCCACTAAACTGGGTTCATTTTCCCCAAAATCAGCTTCTATCCTCCCAAACTGGGTTCATTTTCCCCAAAATCTGTTTTTTCTTCAAAACACTGGGTGCATTTTCACACAAATCAAGTTTGCCCCTCCAAACAGTGTTTATTTTCCCCAAAATCTGGTTTTTTCCCCATTACTGGGTTCATTTTCCCCAAAGTCGGATTTTTTCCTCCCAAACTGGGTTGATTTTCTCCAAAGTCAGTTTTTCTTCGAGCAAAACTCGGTTCATTTCCCTACAAGTTTGTTTCCCTCCCCCAAACTCTGTTGATTTTCCCAAAAAATCGGATTTTTACCCCATTACTGGGTTCATTTTCCCCAAAATAATTTTTTTCTCCAAAACTGGGTTCATTCTCCTTAAAAATGGATTTTTCCTCCAAAACTGGGTTCATTTTCCGCATAATCAGCATTTTTTCCTCTTTAAACTAGGTTCATTTTCCACAAAATCCCTATTAACCCCCAAAACTGGGTACATTTTCACACAAATCAAGTTGTCCCCTCCAAACCGATTTCATTTTCCTCAAAATCTTCTATTTCCACTCCGCACTTGGTTCATTTTCCCCAAAATCAGGATTTTTCCCCATTACTGGGTTCGTCTCCCCAAAAACGCGTTTTTCCCCCCCAAAAACTGGGTTCATTTTACCCAAAGTCGGATTTTTTCCTCCCAAACTGGGTTGATTTTCCCCAAAGTCGGGTTTTTTTTGAGCAAAACTCGGTTCATTTCCCTACAAGTTGGTTTTACCCCCCAAAACTCTGTTGATTTTCCCAAAACTTCGGGTTATTTACCCCATTACTGGGTTCATTTTCCCCAAAATCCGGGTTTTTTACTCAATTACTGGCTTTATTTCCACAAAATATTTCCCCCCCCCAAACTGGGTTCATTTTTCCCAAAATCAGCTTCTATCCTCCCAAACTGGGTTGATTTTCCCCAAAGTCGGTTTTCTTCGAGCAAAACTCGGTTCATTACCGTAAAAGTTTTTTCCCCCCACCAAACTCCATGGATTTTCGAAAAGATCGGATTTTTACCTCATTACTGGGTTCATTTTCCCCAAAACAATTTTTTTCCCCAAAACTGGGTTCATTTTCCTTAAAAATGGATTTTTCCCCAAAAACTGGGTTCATTTTCCGCATAATCAGCATTTTTTCCTCTAAAACTAGGTTCATTTTCTAGAAAATCCCTATTAACCCCCAAAACTGGGTACGTTTTCACACAAATCAGGTTGTCCCCTCCAAACTGATTTCATTTTCCTCAAAATCTTTTATTTCCACTCCGCACTTGGTTCATTTTCCCCAAAATCAGGATTTTTCCCCATTACTGCGTTCATTTCCCCAAAATCGCGTTTTTTACGCCAAAACTGGGTTCATTTTCCCCAAAGTCGCATTTTTTCCTCCCAAACTGAGTTGATTTTCCCCAAAGTCGGTTTTTTTTTGAGCAAAACTCGGTTCATTTCCCTACAAGTTGGTTTCCCTCCCCCAAACTCTGTTGATTTTCCCAAAACTTCGTGTTTTTTAACCCATTACTGGGTTCATTTTCCCCAAAATATTTTTTTTCCCAAAAACTGGGTTCATTTTCCTTAAAAATTGGATTTTCCCCCCAAAATTGGTTTCATTTTCCACATAATCAGAATTTTTTCCTCCAAAACTAGGTTCATTTTCCACAAAATCCCTATTAACCCCCAAAACTGGGTACATTTTCACACAAAACAGGTTGTCCCCTCCAAACTGATTTCATTTTCCTCAAAATCTTCTATTTCCACTCCGCACTTGGTTCATTTTCCCCAAAATCAGGATTTTTCTCCATTACTGGGTTCATTTTCCCCAAAATCAGCTTCTATCCTCCCAAACTGGGTTCATTTTCCCCAAAATCTGTTTTTTCTTCAAAACACTGGGTGCATTTTCACACAAATCAAGTTTGCCCCTCCAAACAGTGTTTATTTTCCCCAAAATCAGGTTTTTTCCCCATTACTGGGTTCATTTCCCCAAAATCCCGTTTTTTCCCCCAAAACTGGGTTCATTTTCCCCAAAGTCGGATTTTTTCCTCCCAAACTGGGTTGATTTTCTCCAAAGTCAGTTTTTCTTCGAGCAAAACTCGGTTCATTTCCCTACAAGTTTGTTTCCCTCCCCAAAACTCTGTGGATTTCCCCAAAAAATCGGATTTTTACCCCATTACTGGGTTCATTTTCCCCAAAATAATTTTTTTCTCCAAAACTGGGTTCATTCTCCTTAAAAATGGATTTTTTCTTCAAAACTGGGTTCATTTTCCGCATAATCAGCATTTTTTCCTCTAAAACTAGGTTCATTTTCCACAATATCCCTATTAACCCCCAAAACTGGGTACATTTTCACACAAATCAGGTTGTCCCCTCCAAACTGATTTCATTTTCCTCAAAATCTTCTATTTCCACTCCGCACTTGGTTCATTTTCCCCAAAATCAGGATTTTTCCCCATTATTGGGTTCATCTCCCCAAAATCGCGTTTTTCCCCCCCATAAAATGGGTTCATTTTCCCCAAATTCGGATTTTTTCCTCCCAAACTGGGTTGATTTTCCCCAAAGTCGGGTTTTTTTCGAGCAAAACTCGGTTCATTTCCCTACAAGTTGGTTTTACCCCCCAAAACTCTGTTGATTTTCCCAAAACTTCGGGTTTTTTACCCCATTACTGGGTTCATTTTCCCCAAAATCTGGGTTTTTTACTCAGTTACTGGCTTTATTTCCACAAAATATTTCCCCCACACAAACTGGGTTCATTTTCCCCAAAATCAGCTTCTATCCTCCCAAACTGGGTTGATTTTCCCCAAAGTCGGTTTTCTTCGAGCAAAACTCGGTTCATTTCCCTACAAGTTTTTTCCCCCCACCAAACTCTGTGGATTTTCGAAAAAATCGGATTTTTACCCCATTACTGGGTTCATTTTCCCCAAAATAATTTTTTTCCCCAAAACTGGGTTCATATTCCTTAAAAATGGATTTTTCCCCAAAAACTGGGTTCATTTTCCGCATAATCAGCATTTTTTCCTCTAAAACTAGGTTCATTTTCTAGAAAATCCCTATTAACCCCCAAAACTGGGTACGTTTTCACACAAATCAGGTTGTCCCCTCCAAACTGATTTCATTTTCCTCAAAATCTTCTATTTCCACTCCGCACTTGGTTCATTTTCCCCAAAACCAGGATTTTTCCCCATTACTGCGTTCATTTTCCCCAAAATATATGTTTTCCACAAAACTGGGTTTATTCCCCTACAAATTGGGTTTTCCCCACCAAACTGGGTTCATTTTCCCCAAAATCCGGGTTTTTTACTCACTTACTGGCTTTATTTCCACAAAATATTTTTACCCCCCAAACTGGGTTCCTTTTTCCCGAAAATCAGATTTTTTCCCCATTACTGGGTTCATCTCCCCAAAATCGCGTTTCCCCCCCCCAAAACTGGGTTCATTTTCCCCAAAATCAGCTTCTATCCTCCCAAACTGGGTTCATTTTCCCCAAAATCCTTTTTTTCTTCAAAACACTGGGTGCATTTTCACAAAATCAAATTTGCCCCTCCAAACAGTGTTCATTTTCCCCAAAATCAGGTTTTTTCCCCATTACTGGGTTCATTTCCTCAAAATCGCGTTTTTTACCCCAAAACTGGGTTCATTTTCCCCAAAGTCGGATTTTCTCCTCCCAAACTGGGTTGATTTTCCCCAAAGTCGGGTTTTTTTCGAGCAAAACTCGGTTCATTTCCCTACAAGTTGGTTTTACCCCCCCAAACTCTGTTGATTTTCCCAAAACTTCGGGTTTTTTACCCCATTACTGGGTTCATTTTCCCCAAAATCCGGGTTTTTTACTCAATTACTGGCTTTATTTCCACAAAATATTTTTCCCCCCCAAACTGGGTTCCTTTTTCCACAAAATCAGCTTCTATCCTCCCAAACTGGGTTCATTTTCCCCAAAATCCTTTTTTTCTTCAAATCACTGAGAGCATTTTCACACAAATCAAATTTGCCCCTCCAAACAGTGTTCATTTTCCCCAAAATCAGGTTTTTTTCCCATTACTGGGTTCATTTCCCCAAAATCGCGTTTTTTCCCCAAAAACTGGGTTCATTTTCCCCAAAGTCGCATTTTTTCCTCCCAAACTGGGTTCATTTTCCCCAAAGTCGGTTTTATTTTCGAGCAAAACTCGGTTCGTTTCCCAACAAGTTGGTTCCCCCCCCCCCCAAACTCTGTTGATTTTCCCAAAACTTCGGGTTTTTTACCCCATTACTGGGTTCATTTTCCCCAAAATATTTTTTTTCCCCAAAACTGGGTTCATTTTCCTTAAAAATGGATTTTTCCCCAAAAATTGCTTTCATTTTCCGCATAATCAGAATTTTTTCCTCCGAAACTAGGTTCATTTTCCACAAAATCCCTATTAAGCCCCCAAACTGGGTACATTTTGACACAAATCAGGTTGTCCCCTCCAAACTGATTTCATTTTCCTCAAAATCTTCTATTTCACCCCGCACTTGGTTCATTTTCCCCAAAATCAGGATTTTTCTCCATTACTGGGTTAATTTTCCCCAAAATATATGTTTTCCACAAAACAGGGTTTATTCCCCTACAAATTGGGTTTTCCCCACCAAACTGGGTTCATTTTCCCCAAAATCAGCTTCTATCCTCCCAAACTGGGTTCATTTTCCCCAAAATCTGTTTTTTCTTCAAAACACTGGGTGCATTTTCACACAAATCAAGTTTGCCCCTCCAAACAGTGTTTATTTTCCCCAAAATCTGTTTTTTTCCCCATTACTGGGTTCATTTCCCCAAAATCGCGGTTTTTACCCCTAAACTGGGTTCATTTTCCCCAAGGTCGGATTTTTTCCTCCCAAACTGGGTTGATTTTCCCCAAAGTCGGTTTTTTTTCGAGCAAAACTCGGTTAATTTCCCTACATGTTGGTTCCCCCCCCCAAACTCTGATGATTTTCCCAAAACTTCGGGTTTTTTACCCCATTACTGCGTTCATTTTCCCCAAAATATTTTTTTTCCCCAAAACTGGGTTCATTTTCCTTAAAAATGGATTTTCCCCCCAAAACTGGGTTCATTTTCCGCAGAATCAGCATTTTTTCCTCCAAAACTAGGTTCATTTTCCACAAAATCCCTATTAACCCCCAAAACTGGGTACATTTTCACACAAATCAGGTTGTCCCCTCCAAACTGATTTCATTTTCCTCAAAATCTTATATTTCCACTCCGCACTTGGTTCATTTTCCCCAAAATCAGGATTTTTCCCCATTACTGGGTTCATTTCCCCAAAATAATTTCCCCCCCCCCCCAAAACTGTGTTCATTTTCTTCAAAGTCGGATTATTTCCTCCCAAACTGGGTTGATTTTCCCCAAAGTCGGTTTTCTTCGAGCAAAACTCGGTTCATTTCCCTACAAGTTTGTTTCCCTCCCCCAAACTCCGTGGATTTTCCCAAAAAATTCGGGTTTGTTACCCCATTACTGGGTTCATTTTCCCCAAAATAATTTTTTTCCCCAAAACTGGGATCATTTTCCTTAAAAATGGATTTTTCCCCAAAAACTGGGTTCATTTTCCGCATAATCAGCATTTTTTCCTCTAAAACTAGGTTCATTTTCTAGAAAATCCCTATTAACCCCCAAAACTGGGTACATTTTGACACAAATCAGGTTGTCCCCTCCAAACTGATTTCATTTTCCTCAAAATCTTCTATTTCCACTCCGCACTTGGTTCATTTTCCCAAAATCAGGATTTTTCCCCATTACTGCGTTCATTTTCCCCAAAATATATGTTTTCCACAAAACTGGGTTTATTCCCCTACAAATTGGGTTTTCCCCACCAAACTGGGTTCATTTTCCCCAAAATCCGGGTTTTTTACTCAATTACTGGCTATATTTCCACAAAATATTTTTACCCCCCAAACTGGGTTCCTTTTTCCCGAAAATCAGTTTTTTTCCCCATTACTGGTTTCATCTCCCCAAAATCGTGTTTTTCCCCCCCAAAACTGGGTTCATTTTCCGCAAAGTCGGATTTTTTCTCCCCAAACTGGGTTGATATTCTTCAAAGTCGGGTTTTTTTCGAGCAAAACTCGGTTCATTTCCCTACAAGTTGGTTTTACCCCCCCAAACTCTGTTGATTTTCCCAATACTTCGGGTTTTTTACCCCATTACTGGGTTCATTTTCCCCAAAATCCGGGTTTTTTACTCAATTACTGGCTTTATTTCCACAAAATATTTCCCCCCCACAAACTGGGTTCATTTTCCCCAAAATCAGCTTCTATCCTCCCAAACTGGGTTGATTTTCCCCAAAGTCGGTTTTCTTCGAGCAAAACTCGGTTCATTTCCCTACAAGTTGGTTTTCCCCCCACCAAACTCTGTGGATTTTCGAAAAAATCGGATTTTTACCCCATTACTGGGTTCATTTTCCCCAAAATAATTTTTTTCCCCAAAACTGGGTTCATTTTCCTTAAAAATGGATTTTTCCCCAAAAACTGGGTTCATTTTCCACATAATCAGCATTTTTTCCTCTAAAACTAGGTTCATTTTCTAGGAAATCCCTATTAACCCCCAAAACTGGGTACGTTTTCACACAAATCAGGTTGTCCCCTCCAAACTGATTTCATTTTCCTCAAAATCTTCTATTTCCACTCCGCACTTGGTTCATTTTCCCCAAAATCAGGATTTTTCCCCATTACTGCGTTCATTTTCCCCAAAATATATGTTTTCCACAAAACTGGGTTTATTCCCCTACAAATTGGGTTTTCCCCACCAAACTGGGTTCATTTTCCCCAAAATCCGGGTTTTTTACTCAATTACTGGCTTTATTTCCACAAAATATTTTTACCCCCCAAACTGGGTTCCTTTTTCCCGAAAATCAGGTTTTTTCCCCATTACTGGGTTCATCTCCCCAAAATCGCGTTTTTACCCCCAAAACTGGGTTCATTTTCCCCAAAATCAGCTTCTATCCTCCCAAACTGGGTTCATTTTCCCCAAAATCCTTTTTTTCTTCAAAACACTGGGTGCATTTTCACAAAATCAAATTTGCCCCTCCAAACAGTGTTCATTTTCCCCAAAATCAGGTTTTTTCCCCATTACTGGGTTCATTTCCTCAAAATCGCGTTTTTTACCCCAAAACTGGGTTCATTTTCCCCAAAGTCGGATTTTTTCCTCCCAAACTGGGTTGATTTTCCCCAAAGTCGGGTTTTTTTCGAGCAAAACTCGGTTCATTTCCCTACAAGTTGGTTTTACCCCCCCAAACTCTGTTGATTTTCCCAAAACTTCGGGTTTTTTACCCCATTACTGGGTTCATTTTCCCCAAAATCCGGGTTTTTTACTCAATTACTGGCTTTATTTCCACAAAATATTTTTCCCCCCCAAACTGGGTTCCTTTTTCCACAAAATCAGCTTCTATCCTCCCAAACTGCAATCATTTTCCCCAAAATCCTTTTTTTCTTCAAATCACTGAGAGCATTTTCACACAAATCAAATTTGCCCCTCCAAACAGTGTTCATTTTCCCCCAAATCAGGTTTTTTTCCCATTACTGGGTTCATTTCCCCAAAATCGCGTTTTTTCCCCAAAAACTGGGTTCATTTTCCCCAAAGTCGCATTTTTTCCTCCCAAACTGGATTGATTTTCCCCAAAGTCGGTTTTTTTTCGAGCAAAACTCGGTTCGTTTCCCTACAAGTTGGTTCCCCCCCCCCCCAAACTCTGTTGATTTTCCCAAAACTTCGGGTTTTTTACCCCATTACTGGGTTCATTTTCCCCAAAATATTTTTTTTCCCCAAAACTGGGTTCATTTTCCTTAAAAATGGATTTTTCCCCAAAAATTGCTTTCATTTTCCGCATAATCAGAATTTTTTCCTCCGAAACTAGGTTCATTTTCCACAAAATCCCTATTAAGCCCCAAAACTGGGTACATTTTCCCACAAATCAGGTTGTCCTCTCCAAACTGATTTCATTTTCCTCAAAATCTTCTATTTCACCCCGCACTTGGTTCATTTTCCCCAAAATCAGGATTTTTCTCCATTACTGGGTTAATTTTCCCCAAAATATATGTTTTCCACAAAACAGGGTTTATTCCCCTACAAATTGGGTTTTCCCCACTAAACTGGGTTCATTTTCCACAAAATCAGCTTCTATCCTCCCAAACTGGGTTCATTTTCCCCAAAATCTGTTTTTTCTTCTAAACACTGGGTGCATTTTCACACAAATCAAGTTTGCCCCTCCAAACAGTGTTTATTTTCCCCAAAATCTGGTTTTTTCCCCATTACTGGGTTCATTTCCCCAAAATCGCGGTTTTTACCCCTAAACTGGGTTCATTTTCCCCAAAGTCGGATTTTTTCCTCCCAAACTGGGTTGATTTTCCCCAAAGTCGGTTTTTTTTCGAGCAAAACTCGGTTCATTTCCCTACAAGTTGGTTCCCCCCCCCAAACTCTGATGATTTTCCCAAAACTTCGGGTTTTTTACCCCATTACTGCGTTCATTTTCCCCAAAATATTTTTTTTCCCCAAAACTGGGTTCATTTTCCTTAAAAATGGATTTTTTCCCCAAAAATTGCTTTCATTTTCCGCATAATCAGAATTTTTTCCTCCGAAACTAGGTTCATTTTCCACAAAATCCCTATTAACCCCCAAAACTGGGTACATTTTCACACAAATCAGGTTGTCCCCTCCAAACTGATTTCATTTTCCTCAAAATCTTATATTTCCACTCCGCACTTGGTTCATTTTCCCCAAAATCAGGATTTTTCCCCATTACTGGGTTCATTTCCCCAAAATAATTTTTTCCCCCCCAAAACTGTGTTCATTTTCTTCAAAGTCGGATTTTTTCCTCCCAAACTGGGTTGATTTTCCCCAAAGTCGGTTTTCTTCGAGCAAAACTCGGTTCATTTCCCTACAAGTTTGTTTCCCTCCCCCAAACTCTGTGGATTTTCCCAAAAAATTCGGGTTTGTTACCCCATTACTGGGTTCATTTTCCCCAAAATAATTTTTTTCCCCAAAACTGGGATCATTTTCCTTAAAAATGGATTTTTCCCCAAAAACTGGGTTCATTTTCCGCATAATCAGCATTTTTTCCTCTAAAACTAGGTTCATTTTCCACAAAATCCCTATTAACCCCCAAACTGGGTACGTTTTCACACAAATCAGGTTGTCCCCTCCAAACTGATTTCATTTTCCTCAAAATCTTCTATTTCCACTCCGCACTTGGTTCATTTTACCAAAATCAGGATTTTTCCCCATTACTGCGTTCATTTTCCCCAAAATATATGTTTTCCACAAAACTGGGTTTATTCCCCTACAAATTGGGTTTTCCCCACCAAACTGGGTTCATTTTCCCCAAAATCCGGGTTTTTTACTAAATTACTGGCTATATTTCCACAAAATATTTTTACCCCCCAAACTGGGTTCCTTTTTCCCGAAAATCAGTTTTTTTCCCCATTACTGGTTTCATCTCCCCAAAATCGTGTTTTTCCCCCCCAAAACTGGGTTCATTTTCCGCAAAGTCGGATTTTTTCTCCCCAAACTGGGTTGATTTTCTTCAAAGTCGGGTTTTTTTCGAGCAAAACTCGGTTCATTTCCCTACAAGTTGGTTTTACCCCCCCAAACTTTGTTGATTTTCCCAAAACTTCGGGTTTTTTACCCCATTACTGGGTTCATTTTCCCCAAAATCCGGGTTTTTTACTCAATTACTGGCTTTATTTCCACAAAATATTTTTCCCCCCCAAACTGGGTTCCTTTTTCCACAAAATCAGCTTCTATCCTCCCAATCTGGGTTCATTTTCCCCAAAATATTTTTTTCCCCAAAACTGCGTTCATTTTCCTTAGAAATTGGATTTTCCCCCCAATATTGGTTTCATTTTCCACATAATCAGCATTTTTTCCTCCAAAACTAGGTTCATTTTCCACAAAATCCCTATTAACCCCCAAAACTGGGTACATTTTCACACAAATCAGGTTGTCCCCTCCAAACTGATTTCATTTTCCTCAAAATCTTCTATTTCCACTCCGCACTTGGTTCATTTTCCCCAAAATCAGGATTTTTCCCCATTACTGCGTTCATTTTCCCCAAAATATATGTTTTCCACAAAACTGGGTTTATTCCCCTACAAATTGGGTTTTCCCCACCAAACTGGGTTCATTTTCCCCAAAATCCGGGTTTTTTACTCAATTACTGGCTTTATTTCCACAAAATATTTTTACCCCCCAAACTGGGTTCATTTTTTCAAAAATCAGCTATTATCCTCCCAAACTGGGTTCATTTTCCCCAAAATCCTTTTTTTCTTCAAAACACTGGGTGCATTTTCACACGAATCGAGTTTGCCCCTCCAAAAAGTGTTTATTTTCTCAAAAATCAGTTTTTTTCCCCATTACTGGGTTCATTTCCGCAAAATCGCGGTTTTTACCCCAAAACTGGGTTCATTTTCCCCAAAGTCGGATTTTTTCCTCCCAAACTGGGTTGATTTTCTCCAAAGTCAGTTTTTCTTCGAGCAAAACTCGGTTCATTTCCCTACAAGTTTGTTTCCATCCCCCAAACTCTGTGGATTTTCCCAAAAAATCGGATTTTTACCCCATTACTGGGTTCATTTTCCCCAAAATAATTTTTTTCTCCAAAACTGGGTTCATTCTCCTTAAAAATGGATTTTTCCCCAAAAACTGGGTTCATTTTCCACAAAATCCCTATTAACCCCCAAAACTGGGTACATTTTCACACAAATCAGGTTGTCCCCTCCAAACTGATTTCATTTTCCTCAAAATCTTCTATTTCCACTCCGCACTTGGTTCATTTTCCCCAAAATCAGGTTTTTTCCCCATTACTGTGTTCATTTCCCCAAAATAATTTTTTCCCCCCCAAAACTGGGTTCATCTTCCCCTAAGTCGGATTTTTTCCTCCCAAACTCGATTGATTTTCCCCAAAGTCGTTTTTTTTTCGAGCAAAACTCGGTTCATTTCCCTATAAGTTGGTTTCCCCCCCCCAAACTCTGTTGATTTTCCCTAAACATCGGGTTTTTTACCCCATTACTGGGTTCATTTTCCCCAAAATAATTTTTTTCCTCAAAACTGGGTTCATTTTCCTTAAAAATGGATTTTACCCCCAAAACTGGGTTCATTTTCTCCAAAGTCGGATTTTTTCCTCCCAAACTGGGTTTATTTTCCCCAAAGTCGTTTTTCTTCGAGCAAAACTCGGTTCATTTCCCTACAAGTTGGTTTCCCCCCCCCAAACTCTGTGGATTTTCCCGAAAAATCGGGTTTGTTACCACATTACTGGGTTCATTTTCCCCAAAATAATTTTTTTCCTCAAAACTGGGTTCATTTTCCTTAAAAATGGATTTTACCCCCAAAACTGGGTTCATTTTCTCCAAAGTCGGATTTTTTCCTCCCAAACTGGGTTTATTTTCCCCAAAGTCGTTTTTCTTCGAGCAAAACTCGGTTCATTTCCCTACAAGTTGGTTTCCCCCCCCCAAACTCTGTGGATTTTCCCAAAAAATCGGGTTTGTTACCCCATTACTGGGTTCATTTTCCCCAAAATAATTTTTTTCCCCAAAACTGGGTTCATTTTCCTTAAAAATGGATTTTTCCCAAAAAACTGGTTTCATTTTCCGCATAATCAGCATTTTTTCCTCTAAAACTAGGTTCATTTTCTAGAAAATCCCTATTAACCCCCAAAACTGGGTACGTTTTCACACAAATCAGGTTGTCCCCTCCATCTGATTTCATTTTCCTCAAAATCTTCTATTTCCACACCGCACTTGGTTCATTTTCCCCAAAATCACGATTTTTCCCCATTACTGCGTTCATTTTCCCCAAAATATATGTTTTCCACAAAACTGGGTTTATTCCCCTACAAATTGGGTTTTCCCCACCAAACTGGGTTCATTTTCCCCAAAATCCGGGTTTTTTACTCAATTACTGGCTTTATTTCCACAAAATATTTTTACCCCCCAAACTGGGTTCCTTTTTCCCGAAAATCAGGTTTTTTCCCCATTACTGGGTTCATCTCCCCAAAATCGCGTTTTTCCCCCCCAAAACTGGGTTCATTTTCCCCAAAATCAGCTTCTATCCTCCCAAACTGGGTTCATTTTCCCCAAAATCCTTTTTTTCTTCAAAACACTGGGTGCATTTTCACAAAATCAAATTTGCCCCTCCAAACAGTGTTCATTTTCCCCAAAATCAGGTTTTTTCCCCATTACTGGGTTCATTTCCTCAAAATCGCGTTTTTTACCCCAAAACTGGGTTCATTTTCCCCAAAGTCGGATTTTTTCCTCCCAAACTGGGTTGATTTTCCCCAAGATCGGGTTTTTTTCGAGCAAAACTCGGTTCATTTCCCTACAAGTTGGTTTTACCCCCCCAAACTCTGTTGATTTTCCCAAAACTTCGGGTTTTTTACCCCATTACTGGGTTCATTTTCCCCAAAATCCGGGTTTTTTACTCAATTACTGGCTTTATTTCCACAAAATATTTTTCCCCCCCAAACTGGGTTCCTTTTTCCACAAAATCAGCTTCTATCCTCCCAAACTGCAATCATTTTCCCCAAAATCCTTTTTTTCTTCAAATCACTGAGAGCATTTTCACACAAATCAAATTTGCCCCTCCAAACAGTGTTCATTTTCCCCCAAATCAGGTTTTTTTCCCATTACTGGGTTCATTTCCCCAAAATCGCGTTTTTTCCCCAAAAACTGGGTTCATTTTCCCCAAAGTCGCATTTTTTCCTCCCAAACTGGATTGATTTTCCCCAAAGTCGGTTTTTTTTCGAGCAAAACTCGGTTCGTTTCCCTACAAGTTGGTCCCCCCCCCCCCCCAAACTCTGTTGATTTTCCCAAAACTTCGGGTTTTTTACCCCATTACTGGGTTCATTTTCCCCAAAATATTTTTTTTCCCCAAAACTGGGTTCATTTTCCTTAAAAATGGATTTTTCCCCAAAAATTGCTTTCATTTTCCGCATAATCAGAATTTTTTCCTCCGAAACTAGGTTCATTTTCCACAAAATCCCTATTAAGCCCCAAAACTGGGTACATTTTCCCACAAATCAGGTTGTCCTCTCCAAACTGATTTCATTTTCCTCAAAATCTTCTATTTCACCCCGCACTTGGTTCATTTTCCCCAAAATCAGGATTTTTCTCCATTACTGGGTTAATTTTCCCCAAAATATATGTTTTCCACAAAACAGGGTTTATTCCCCTACAAATTGGGTTTTCCCCACTAAACTGGGTTCATTTTCCCCAAAATCAGCTTCTATCCTCCCAAACTGGGTTCATTTTCCCCAAAATCTGTTTTTTCTTCTAAACACTGGGTGCATTTTCACACAAATCAAGTTTGCCCCTCCAAACAGTGTTTATTTTCCCCAAAATCTGGTTTTTTCCCCATTACTGGGTTCATTTCCCCAAAATCGCGGTTTTTACCCCTAAACTGGGTTCATTTTCCCCAAAGTCGGATTTTTTCCTCCCAAACTGGGTTGATTTTCCCCAAAGTCGTTTTTTTTTCGAGCAAAACTCGGTTCATTTCCCTACAAGTTGGTTCCCCCCCCCAAACTCTGATGATTTTCCCAAAACTTCGGGTTTTTTACCCCATTACTGCGTTCATTTTCCCCAAAATATTTTTTTTCCCCAAAACTGGGTTCATTTTCCTTAAAAATGGATTTTCCCCCAAAACTGGGTTCATTTTCCGCAGAATCAGCATTTTTTCCTCCAAAACTAGGTTCATTTTCCACAAAATCCCTATTAACCCCCAAAACTGGGTACATTTTCACACAAATCAGGTTGTCCCCTCCAAACTGATTTCATTTTCCTCAAAATCTTATATTTCCACTCCGCACTTGGTTCATTTTCCCCAAAATCAGGATTTTTCCCCATTACTGGGTTCATTTCCCCAAAATAATTTTTTCCCCCCCAAAACTGTGTTCATTTTCTTCAAAGTCGGATTTTTTCCTCCCAAACTGGGTTGATTTTCCCCAAAGTCGGTTTTCTTCGAGCAAAACTCGGTTCATTTCCCTACAAGTTTGTTTCCCTCCCCCAAACTCTGTGGATTTTCCCAAAAAATTCGGGTTTGTTACCCCATTACTGGGTTCATTTTCCCCAAAATAATTTTTTTCCCCAAAACTGGGATCATTTTCCTTAAAAATGGATTTTTCCCCAAAAACTGGGTTCATTTTCCGCATAATCAGCATTTTTTCCTCTAAAACTAGGTTCATTTTCCACAAAATCCCTATTAACCCCCAAACTGGGTACGTTTTCACACAAATCAGGTTGTCCCCTCCAAACTGATTTCATTTTCCTCAAAATCTTCTATTTCCACTCCGCACTTGGTTCATTTTCCCAAAATCAGGATTTTTCCCCATTACTGCGTTCATTTTCCCCAAAATATATGTTTTCCACAAAACTGGGTTTATTCCCCTACAAATTGGGTTTTCCCCACCAAACTGGGTTCATTTTCCCCAAAATCCGGGTTTTTTACTCAATTACTGGCTATATTTCCACAAAATATTTTTACCCCCCAAACTGGGTTCCTTTTTCCCGAAAATCAGTTTTTTTCCCCATTACTGGTTTCATCTCCCCAAAATCGTGTTTTTCCCCCCCAAAACTGGGTTCATTTTCCGCAAAGTCGGATTTTTTCTCCCCAAACTGGGTTGATTTTCTTCAAAGTCGGGTTTTTTTCGAGCAAAACTCGGTTCATTTCCCTACAAGTTGGTTTTACCCCCCCAAACTCTGTTGATTTTCCCAAAACTTCGGGTTTTTTACCCCATTACTGGGTTCATTTTCCCCAAAATCCGGGTTTTTTACTCAATTACTGGCTTTATTTCCACAAAATATTTTTCCCCCCCAAACTGGGTTCCTTTTTCCACAAAATCAGCTTCTATCCTCCCAATCTGGGTTCCTTTTCCCCAAAATATTTTTTTCCCCAAAACTGGGTTCATTTTCCTTAGAAATTGGATTTTCCCCCCAATATTGGTTTCATTTTCCACATAATCAGCATTTTTTCCTCCAAAACTAGGTTCATTTTCCACAAAATCCCTATTAACCCCCAAAACTGGGTACATTTTCACACAAATCAGGTTGTCCCCTCCAAACTGATTTCATTTTCCTCAAAATCTTCTATATCCACTCCGCACTTGGTTCATTTTCCCCAAAATCAGGATTTTTCCCCATTACTGCGTTCATTTTCCCCAAAATATATGTTTTCCACAAAACTGGGTTTATTCCCCTACAAATTGGGTTTTCCCCACCAAACTGGGTTCATTTTCCCCAAAATCCGGGTTTTTTACTCAATTACTGGCTTTATTTCCACAAAATATTTTTACCCCCCAAACTGGGTTCCTTTTTCCCGAAAATCAGGTTTTTTCCCCATTACTGGGTTCATCTCCCCAAAATCGCGTTTTTCCCCCCCAAAACTGGGTTCATTTTCCCCAAAATCAGCTTCTATCCTCCCAAACTGGGTTCATTTTCCCCAAAATCCTTTTTTTCTTCAAAACACTGGGTGCATTTTCACAAAATCAAATTTGCCCCTTCCAACAGTGTTCATTTTCCCCAAAATCAGGTTTTTTCCCATTACTGGGTTCATTTCCTCAAAATCGCGTTTTTTACCCCAAAACTGCATTCATTTTCCCCAAAGTCGGATTTTTTCCTCCCAAACTGGGTTGATTTTCCCCAAAGTCGGGTTTTTTTCGAGCAAAACTCGGTTCATTTCCCTACAAGTTGGTTTTACCCCCCCAAACTCTGTTGATTTTCCCAAAACTTCGGGTTTTTTACCCCATTACTGGGTTCATTTTCCCCAAAATCCGGGTTTTTTACTCAATTACTGGCTTTATTTCCACAAAATATTTTCCCCCCCCAAACTGGGTTCCTTTTTCCACAAAATCAGCTTCTATCCTCCCAAACTGCAATCATTTTCCCCAAAATCCTTTTTTTCTTCAAATCACTGAGAGCATTTTCACACAAATCAAATTTGCCCCTCCAAACAGTGTTCATTTTCCCCCAAATCAGGTTTTTTTCCCATTACTGGGTTCATTTCCCCAAAATCGCGTTTTTTCCCCAAAAACTGGGTTCATTTTCCCCAAAGTCGCATTTTTTCCTCCCAAACTGGATTGATTTTCCCCAAAGTCGGTTTTTTTTCGAGCAAAACTCGGTTCGTTTCCCTACAAGTTGGTTCCCCCCCCCCCCAAACTCTGTTGATTTTCCCAAAACTTCGGGTTTTTTACCCCATTACTGGGTTCATTTTCCCCAAAATATTTTTTTTCCCCAAAACTGGGTTCATTTTCCTTAAAAATGGATTTTTCCCCAAAAATTGCTTTCATTTTCCGCATAATCAGAATTTTTTCCTCCGAAACTAGGTTCATTTTCCACAAAATCCCTATTAAGCCCCAAAACTGGGTACATTTTCCCACAAATCAGGTTGTCCTCTCCAAACTGATTTCATTTTCCTCAAAATCTTCTATTTCACCCCGCACTTGGTTCATTTTCCCCAAAATCAGGATTTTTCTCCATTACTGGGTTAATTTTCCCCAAAATATATGTTTTCCACAAAACAGGGTTTATTCCCCTACAAATTGGGTTTTCCCCACTAAACTGGGTTCATTTTCCCCAAAATCAGCTTCTATCCTCCCAAACTGGGTTCATTTTCCCCAAAATCTGTTTTTTCTTCTAAACACTGGGTGCATTTTCACACAAATCAAGTTTGCCCCTCCAAACAGTGTTTATTTTCCCCAAAATCTGGTTTTTTCCCCATTACTGGGTTCATTTCCCCAAAATCGCGGTTTTTACCCCTAAACTGGGTTCATTTTCCCCAAAGTCGGATTTTTTCCCCCCAAACTGGGTTGATTTTCCCCAAAGTCGGTTTTTTTTCGAGCAAAACTCGGTTCATTTCCCTACAAGTTGGTTCCCCCCCCCAAACTCTGATGATTTTCTCAAAACTTCGGGTTTTTTACCCCATTACTGCGTTCATTTTCCCCAAAATATTTTTTTTCCCCAAAACTGGGTTCATTTTCCTTAAAAATGGATTTTCCCCCCAAAACTGGGTTCATTTTCCGCAGAATCAGCATTTTTTCCTCCAAAACTAGGTTCATTTTCCACAAAATCCCTATTAACCCCCAAAACTGGGTACATTTTCACACAAATCAGGTTGTCCCCTCCAAACTGATTTCATTTTCCTCAAAATCTTATATTTCCACTCCGCACTTGGTTCATTTTCCCCAAAATCAGGATTTTTCCCCATTACTGGGTTCATTTCCCCAAAATAATTTTTTCCCCCCCAAAACTGTGTTCATTTTCTTCAAAGTCGGATTTTTTCCTCCCAAACTGGGTTTATTTTCCCCAAAGTCGGTTTTCTTCGAGCAAAACTCGGTTCATTTCCCTACAAGTTTGTTTCCCTCCCCCAAACTCTGTGGATTTTCCCAAAAAATTCGGGTTTGTTACCCCATTACTGGGTTCATTTTCCCCAAAATAATTTTTTTCCCCAAAACTGGGATCATTTTCCTTAAAAATGGATTTTTCCCCAAAAACTGGGTTCATTTTCCGCATAATCAGCATTTTTTCCTCTAAAACTAGGTTCATTTTCCACAAAATCTCTATTAACCCCCAAACTGGGTACGTTTTCACACAAATCAGGTTGTCCCCTCCAAACTGATTTCATTTTCCTCAAAATCTTCTATTTCCACTCCGCACTTGGTTCATTTTCCCAAAATCAGGATTTTTCCCCATTACTGCGTATATTTTCCCCAAAATATATGTTTTCCACAAAACTGGGTTTATTCCCCTACAAATTGGGTTTTCCCCACCAAACTGGGTTCATTTTCCCCAAAATCCGGGTTTTTTACTCAATTACTGGCTATATTTCCACAAAATATTTTTACCCCCCAAACTGGGTTCCTTTTTCCCGAAAATCAGTTTTTTTCCCCATTACTGGTTTCATCTCCCCAAAATCGTGTTTTTCCCCCCCAAAACTGGGTTCATTTTCCGCAAAGTCGGATTTTTTCTCCCCAAACTGGGTTGATTTTCTTCAAAGTCGGGTTTTTTTCGAGCAAAACTCGGTTCATTTCCCTACAAGTTGGTTTTACCCCCCCAAACTTTGTTGATTTTCCCAAAACTTCGGGTTTTTTACCCCATTACTGGGTTCATTTTCCCCAAAATCCGGGTTTTTTACTCAATTACTGGCTTTATTTCCACAAAATATTTTTCCCCCCCAAACTGGGTTCCTTTTTCCACAAAATCAGCTTCTATCCTCCCAATCTGGGTTCATTTTCCCCAAAATATTTTTTTCCCCAAAACTGGGTTCATTTTCCTTAGAAATTGCATTTTCCCCCCAATATTGGTTTCATTTTCCACATAATCAGCATTTTTTCCTCCAAAACTAGGTTCATTTTCCACAAAATCCCTATTAACCCCCAAAACTGGGTACATTTTCACACAAATCAGGTTGTCCCCTCCAAACTGATTTCATTTTCCTCAAAATCTTCTATTTCCACTCCGCACTTGGTTCATTTTCCCCAAAATCAGGATTTTTCCCCATTACTGGGTTCATTTTCCCCAAAATATATGTTTTCCACAAAACTGGGTTTATTCCCCTACAAATTGGGTTTTCCCCACCAAACTGGGTTCATTTTCCCCAAAATCCGGGTTTTTTACTCAATTACTGGCTTTATTTCCACAAAATATTTTTACCCCCCCAAACTGGGTTCATTTTTTCAAAAATCAGCTTCTATCCTCCCAAACTGGGTTCATTTTCCCCAAAATCCTTTTTTTCTTCAAAACACTGGGTGCATTTTCACACGAATCGAGTTTGCCCCTCCAAAAAGTGTTTATTTTCTCAAAAATCAGTTTTTTTCCCCATTACTGGGTTCATTTCCGCAAAATCGCGGTTTTTACCCCAAAACTGGGTTCATTTTCCCCAAAGTCGGATTTTTTCCTCCCAAACTGGGTTGATTTTCTCCAAAGTCAGTTTTTCTTCGAGCAAAACTCGGTTCATTTCCCTACAAGTTTGTTTCCATCCCCCAAACTCTGTGGATTTTCCCAAAAAATCGGATTTTTACCCCATTACTGGGTTCATTTTCCCCAAAATAATTTTTTTCTCCAAAACTGGGTTCATTCTCCTTAAAAATGGATTTTTCCACAAAAACTGGGTTCATTTTCCACAAAATCCCTATTAACCCCCAAAACTGCGTACATTTTCACACAAATCAGGTTGTCCCCTCCAAACTGATTTCATTTTCCTCAAAATCTTCTATTTCCACTCCGCACTTGGTTCATTTTCCCCAAAATCAGGTTTTTTCCCCATTACTGTGTTCATTTCCCCAAAATAATTTTTTCCCCCCCAAAACTGGGTTCATCTTCCCCTAAGTCGGATTTTTTCCTCCCAAACTCGATTGATTTTCCCCAAAGTCGTTTTTTTTTCGAGCAAAACTCGGTTCATTTCCCTATAAGTTGGTTCCCCCCCCCCAAACTCTGTTGATTTTCCCTAAACATCGGGTTTTTTACCCCATTACTGGGTTCATTTTCCCCAAAATAATTTTTTTCCTCAAAACTGGGTTCATTTTCCTTAAAAATGGATTTTACCCCCAAAACTGGGTTCATTTTCTCCAAAGTCGGATTTTTTCCTCCCAAACTGGGTTTATTTTCCCCAAAGTCGGTTTTCTTCGAGCAAAACTCGGTTCATTTCCCTACAAGTTGGTTTCCCCCCCCCAAACTCTGTGGATTTTCCCGAAAAATCGGGTTTGTTACCCCATTACTGGGTTCATTTTCCCCAAAATAATTTTTTTCCTCAAAACTGGGTTCATTTTCCTTAAAAATGGATTTTACCCCCAAAACTGGGTTCATTTTCTCCAAAGTCGGATTTTTTCCTCCCAAACTGGGTTTATTTTCCCCAAAGTCGTTTTTCTTCGAGCAAAACTCGGTTCATTTCCCTACAAGTTGGTTTCCCCCCCCCAAACTCTGTGGATTTTCCCAAAAAATCGGGTTTGTTACCCCATTACTGGGTTCATTTTCCCCAAAATAATTTTTTTCCCCAAAACTGGGTTCATTTTCCTTAAAAATGGATTTTTCCCAAAAAACTGGTTTCATTTTCCGCATAATCAGCATTTTTTCCTCTAAAACTAGGTTCATTTTCTAGAAAATCCCTATTAACCCCCAAAACTGGGTACGTTTTCACACAAATCAGGTTGTCCCCTCCATCTGATTTCATTTTCCTCAAAATCTTCTATTTCCACACCGCACTTGGTTCATTTTCCCCAAAATCACGATTTTTCCCCATTACTGCGTTCATTTTCCCCAAAATATATGTTTTCCACAAAACTGGGTTTATTCCCCTACAAATTGGGTTTTCCCCACCAAACTGGGTTCATTTTCCCCAAAATCCGGGTTTTTTACTCAATTACTGGCTTTATTTCCACAAAATATTTTTACCCCCCAAACTGGGTTCCTTTTTCCCGAAAATCAGATTTTTTCCCCATTACTGGGTTCATCTCCCCAAAATCGCGTTTTTCCCCCCCAAAACTGGGTTCATTTTCCCCAAAGTCGGATTTTTTCTTCCCAAACTGGGTTGATTTTCCCCAAAGTCGGGTTTTTTTCGAGCAAAACTCGGTTCATTTCCCTACAAGTTTGTTCATTTTCCCCCCCAAACTCTGTTGATTTTCCCTAAACTTCGGGTTTTTTACCCCATTACTGGGTTCATTTTCCCCAAAATCCGGGTTTTTTTCTCAATTACTGGCTTTATTTCCACAAAATATTTTTCCCCCCCAAACTGGGTTCATTTTCCCCAAAATCAGCTTCTATCCTCCCAAACTGGGTTCATTTTCACCAAAATCCTTTTTTTCTTCAAAACACTGGGTGCATTTTCACACAAATCAAATTTGCCCCTCCAAACAGTGTTCATTTTCCCCAAAATCAGGTTTTTTTCCCATTACTGGGTTCATTTCCCCAAAATCGCGTCTTTTCCCCCAAATCTGGGTTCATTTTCCCCAAAGTCGGATTTTTTCCTCCCAAACTGGGTTGATTTTCCCCAAAGTCGTTTTTTTTTCGAGCAAAACTCGGTTCATTTCCCTACAAGTTGGTTTCCCCCCCCCAAACTCTGTTGATTTTCCCAAAACTTCGGGTTTTTTACCCCATTACTGGGTTCATTTTCCCCAAAATATTTTTTTTTCACCATAACTGGGTTCATTTTCCTTAAAAATTGGATTTTCCCCCCAAAATTGGTTTCATTTTCCACATAATCAGCATTTTTTCCTCCAAAACTAGGTTCATTTTCCACAAAATCCCTATTAACCCCCAAAACTGGGTACATTTTCACACAAATCAGGTTGTCCCCTCCAAACTGATTTCATTTTCCTCAAAATCTTCTATTTTCACAACGCACTTGGTTCATTTTCCCCAAAATCAGGATTTTTCCCCATTACTGGGTTCATTTCCCCAAAATAATTTTCCCCCCCCCAAAACTGGGTTCATTTTCTCCAAAGTCGGATTTTTTCCTCCCAAATTGGGTTGATTTTCCCAAAAATCGGTTTTCTTCGAGCAAAACTCGGTTCATTTCCCTACAAGTTTGTTTCCCTCCCCCAAACTCTGTGGATTTTCCCAAAAAATTCGGGTTTGTTACCCCATTACTGGGTTCATTTTCCCCAAAATAATTTTTTTCCCCAAAACTGGGATCATTTTCCTTAAAAATGGATTTTTCCCCAAAAACTGGGTTCATTTTCCGCAAAATCAGCATTTTTTCCTCTAAAACTAGGTTCATTTTCTAGAAAATCCCTATTAACCCCCAAAACTGGGTACGTTTTCACACAAATCAGGTTGTCCCCTCCAAACTGATTTCATTTTCCTCAAAATCTTCTATTTCCACTCCGCACTTGGTTCATTTTCCCCAAAATCAGGATTTTTCCCCATTACTGCGTTCATTTTCCCCAAAATATATGTTTTCCACAAAACTGGGTTTATTCCCCTACAAATTGGGTTTTCCCCACCAAACTGGGTTCATTTTCCCCAAAATCCGGGTTTTTTACTCAATTACTGGCTTTATTTCAACAAAATATTTTTACCCCCCAAACTGGGTTCCTTTTTCCCGAAAATCAGTTTTTTTCCCCATTACTGGGTTCATCTCCCCAAAATCGCGTTTTTCCCCCCCAAAACTGGGTTCATTTTCCCCAAAATCAGCTTCTATCCTCCCAAACTGGGTTCATTTTCCCCAAAATCCTTTTTTTCTTCAAAACACTGGGTGCATTTTCACAAAATCAAATTTGTCCCTCCAAACAGTGTTCATTTTCCCCAAAATCAGGTTTTTTCCCCATTACTGGGCCCATTTCCTCAAAATCGCGTTTTTTCCCCCAAAACTGGGTTCATTTTCCCCAAAGTCGGATTTTCTCCTCCCAAACTGGATTGATTTTCCCCAAAGTCGGGTTTTTTTCGAGCAAAACTCGGTTCATTTCCCTACAAGTTGGTTTTACCCCCCCAAACTCTGTTGATTTTCCCAAAACTTCGGGTTTTTTACCCCATTACTGGGTTCATTTTCCCCAAAATCTGGGTTTTTTACTCAATTACTGGCTTTATTTCCACAAAATATTTTTCCCCCTCAAACTGGGTTCCTTTTTTCCACAAAATCAGCTTCTATCCTCCCAAACTGGGTTCATTTTCCCCAAAATCCTTTTTTTCTTCAAATCACTGAGAGCATTTTCACACAAATCAAATTTGCCCCTCCAAACAGTGTTCATTTTCCCCAAAATCAGGTTTTTTTCCCATTACTGGGTTCATTTCCCCAAAATCGTGTTTTTTCCCCAAAAACTGGGTTCATTTTCCCCAAAGTCGCATTTTTTCCTCCCAAACTGGATTGATTTTCCCCAAAGTCGGTTTTATTTTCGAGGAAAACTCGGTTCGTTTCCCTACAAGTTGGTTTCCCCCCCCCAAACTCTGCTGATTTTCCCAAAACTTCGGGTTTTTTACCCCATTACTGGGTTCATTTTCCCCAAAATATTTTTTTTCCCCAAAACTGGGTTCATTTTCCTTAAAAATGGATTTTTCCCAAAAAACTGGTTTCATTTTCCGCATAATCAGAATTTTTTCCTCCGAAACTAGGTTCATTTTCCACAAAATCCCTATTAACCCCCAAAACTGGGTACATTTTCACACAAATCAGGTTGTCCCCTTCAAACTGATTTCATTTTCCTCAAAATCTTCTATTTCACCCCGCACTTGGTTCATTTTCCCCAAAATCAGGATTTTTCTCCATTACTGGGTTAATTTTCCCTAAAATATATGTTTTCCACAAAACAGGGTTTATTCCCCTACAAATTGGGTTTTCCCCACTAAACTGGGTTCATTTTCCCCAAAATCAGCTTCTATCCTCCCAAACTGGGTTCATTTTCCCCAAAATCTGTTTTTTCTTCAAAACACTGGGTGCATTTTCACACAAATCAAGTTTGCCCCTCCAAACAGTGTTTATTTTCCCCAAAATCTGTTTTTTTCCCCATTACTGGGTTCATTTCCCCAAAATCGCGGTTTTTACCCCTAAACTGGGTTCATTTTCCCCAAAGTCGGATTTTTTCCTCCCAAACTGGGTTGATTTTCCCCAAAGTCGGTTTTTTTTCGAGCAAAACTCGGTTCATTTCCCTAGAAGTTGGTTCCCCCCCCCAAACTCTGATGATTTTCCCAAAACTTCGGGTTTTTTACCCCATTACTGCGTTCATTTTCCCCAAAATATTTTTTTTCCCCAAAACTGGGTTCATTTTCCTTAAAAATGGATTTTCCCCCTAAAACTGGGTTCATTTTCCGCAGAATCAGCATTTTTTCCTCCAAAACTAGGTTCATTTTCCACAAAATCCCTATTAACCCTTAAAACTGGGTACATTTTCACACAAATCAGGTTGTCCCCTCCAAACTGATTTCATTTTCCTCAAAATCTTCTATTTCCACTCCGCACTTGGTTCATTTTCCCCAAAATCAGGATTTTTCCCCATTACTGGGTTCATTTCCCCAAAATAATTTTTTCCCCCCAAAACTGTGTTCATTTTCTCCAAAGTCGGATTTTTTCCTCCCAAACTGGGTTGATTTTCCCCAAAGTCGGTTTTCTTCGAGCAAAACTCGGTTCATTTCCCTACAAGTTTGTTTCCCTCCCCCAAACTCTGTGGATTTTCCCAAAAAATTCGGGTTTGTTACCCCATTACTGGGTTCATTTTCCCAAAATAATTTTTTTCCCCAAAACTGGGATCATTTTCCTTAAAAATGGATTTTTCCCCAAAAACTGGGTTCATTTTCTGCATAATCAGCATTTTTTCCTCTAAAACTAGGTTCATTTTCTAGAAAATCCCTATTAACCCCCAAAACTGGGTACGTTTTCACACAAATCAGGTTGTCCCCTCCAAACTGATTTCATTTTCCTCAAAATCTTCTATTTCCACTCCGCACTTGGTTCATTTTCCCAAAATCAGGATTTTTCCCCATTACTGCGTTCATTTTCCCCAAAATATATGTTTTCCACAAAACTGGGTTTATTCCCCTACAAATTGGGTTTTCCCCACCAAACTGGGTTCATTTTCCCCAAAATCCGGGTTTTTTACTCAATTACTGGCTATATTTCCACAAAATATTTTTACCCCCCAAACTGGGTTCCTTTTTCCCGAAAATCAGTTTTTTTCCCCATTACTGGTTTCATCTCCGCAAAATCGTGTTTTTCCCCCCCAAAACTGGGTTCATTTTCCGCAAAGTCGGATTTTTTCTCCCCAAACTGGGTTGATTTTCTTCAAAGTCGGGTTTTTTTCGAGCAAAACTCGGTTCATTTCCCTACAAGTTGGTTTTACCCCCCCAAACTTTGTTGATTTTCCCAAAACTTCGGGTTTTTTACCCCATTACTGGGTTCATTTTCCCCAAAATCCGGGTTTTTTACTCAATTACTGGCTTTATTTCCACAAAATATTTTTCCCCCCCAAACTGGGTTCCTTTTTCCACAAAATCAGCTTCTATCCTCCCAATCTGGGTTCATTTTCCCCAAAATATTTTTTTCCCCAAAACTGGGTTCATTTTCCTTAGAAATTGGATTTTCCCCCCAATATTGGTTTCATTTTCCACATAATCAGCATTTTTTCCTCCAAAACTAGGTTCATTTTCCACAAAATCCCTATTAACCCCCAAAACTGGGTACATTTTCACACAAATCAGGTTGTCCCCTCCAAACTGATTTCATTTTCCTCAAAATCTTCTATTTCCACTCCGCACTTGGTTCATTTTCCCCAAAATCAGGATTTTTCCCCATTACTGCGTTCATTTTCCCCAAAATATATGTTTTCCACAAAACTGGGTTTATTCCCCTACAAATTGGGTTTTCCCCACCAAACTGGGTTCATTTTCCCCAAAATCCGGGTTTTTTACTCAATTACTGGCTTTATTTCCACAAAATATTTTTACCCCCCCAAACTGGGTACATTTTTTCAAAAATCAGCTTCTATCCTCCCAAACTGGGTTCATTTTCCCCAAAATCCTTTTTTTCTTCAAAACACTGGGTGCATTTTCACACGAATCGAGTTTGCCCCTCCAAAAAGTGTTTATTTTCTCAAAAATCAGTTTTTTTCCCCATTACTGGGTTCATTTCCGCAAAATCGCGGTTTTTACCCCAAAACTGGGTTCATTTTCCCCAAAGTCGGATTTTTTCCTCCCAAACTGGGTTGATTTTCTCCAAAGTCAGTTCTTCTTCGAGCAAAACTCGGTTCATTTCCCTACAAGTTTGTTTCCATCCCCCAAACTCTGTGGATTTTCCCAAAAAATCGGATTTTTACCCCATTACTGGGTTCATTTTCCCCAAAATAATTTTTTTCTCCAAATCTGCGTTCATTCTCCTTAAAAATGGATTTTTCCCCAAAAACTGGGTTCATTTTCCACAAAATCCCTATTAACCCCCAAAACTGGGTACATTTTCACACAAATCAGGTTGTCCCCGCCAAACTGATTTCATTTTCCTCAAAATCTTCTATTTCCACTCCGCACTTGGTTCATTTTCCCCAAAATCAGGTTTTTTCCCCATTACTGTGTTCATTTCCCCAAAATAATTTTTTCCCCCCCAAAACTGGGTTCATTTTCCCCAAAGTCGGATTTTTTCCTCCCAAACTCGATTGATTTTCCCCAAAGTCGTTTTTTTTTCGAGCAAAACTCGGTTCATTTCCCTATAAGTTGGTTTCCCCCCCCCAAACTCTGTTGATTTTCCCTAAACATCGGGTTTTTTACCCCATTACTGGGTTCATTTTCCCCAAAATAATTTTTTTCCTCAAAACTGGGTTCATTTTCCTTAAAAATGGATTTTACCCCCAAAACTGGGTTCATTTTCTCCAAAGTTGGATTTTTTCCTCCCAAACTGGGTTAATTTTCCCCAAAGTCGTTTTTCTTCGAGCAAAACTCGGTTCATTTCCCTACAAGTTGGTTTCCCCCCCCCAAACTCTGTGGATTTTCCCAAAAAATCGTGTTTGTTACCCCATTACTGGGTTCATTTTCCCCAAAATAATTTTTTTCCCCAAAACTGGGTTCATTTTCCTTAAAAATGGATTTTTCCCAAAAAACTGGTTTCATTTTCCGCATAATCAGCATTTTTTCCTCTAAAACTAGGTTCATTTTCTAGAAAATCCCTATTAACCCCCAAAACTGGGTACGTTTTCACACAAATCAGGTTGTCCCCTCCATCTGATTTCATTTTCCTCAAAATCTTCTATTTCCACACCACACTTGGTTCATTTTCCCCAAAATCACGATTTTTCCCCATTACTGCGTTCATTTTCCCCAAAATATATGTTTTCCACAAAACTGGGTTTATTCCCCTACAAATTGGGTTTTCCCCACCAAACTGGGTTCATTTTCCCCAAAATCCGGGTTTTTTACTCAATTACTGGCTTTATTTCCACAAAATATTTTTACCCCCCAAACTGGGTTCCTTTTTCCCGAAAATCAGTTTTTTTCCCCATTACTGGGTTCATCTCCCCAAAATCGCGTTTTTCCCCCCCATAACTGGGTTCATTTTCCCCAAAGTCGGATTTTTTCTTCCCAAACTGGGTTGATTTTCCCCAAAGTCGGGTTTTTTTCGAGCAAAACTCGGTTCATTTCCCTACAAGTTGGTTCATTTTCCCCCCCAAACTCTGTTCATTTTCCCAAAACTTCGGGTTTTTTAACCCATTACTGGGTACTTTTTTTCCCAAAATCCGGGTTTTAACTCAATTACTGGCTTTATTTCCACAAAATATTTTTCCCCCCCAAACTGGGTTCATTTTCCCCAAAATCAGCTTCTATCCTCCCAAACTGGGTTCATTTTCCCCGAAAACCTTTTTTTCTTCAAAACACTGGGTGCATTTTCACACGAATCGAGTTTGCCCCTCCAAACAGTGTTCATTTTCCCCAAAATCAGTTTTTTTCCCCATTACTGGGTTCATTTCCCCAAAATCGCGGTTTTTCCCCCAAAACTGGGTTCATTTTCCCCAAAGTCGGATTTTTTCCTCCCAAACTGGGTTGATTTTCTCCAAAGTCAGTTTTTCTTCGAGCAAAACTCGGTTCATTTCCCTACAAGTTTGTTTCCATCCCCCAAACTCTGTGGATTTTCCCAAAAAATCGGATTTTTACCCCATTACTGGGTTCATTTTCCCCAAAATAATTTTTTTCTCCAAATCTGGGTTCATTCTCCTTAAAAATGGATTTTTCCCCAAAAACTGGGTTCATTTTCCGCATAATCAGCATTTTTTCCTCTAAAACTAGGTTCATTTTCCACAAAATCCCTATTAACCCCCAAAACTGGGTACATTTTCACACAAATCAGGTTGTCCCCTCCAAACTGATTTCATTTTCCTCAAAATCTTCTATTTCCACTCCGCACTTGGTTCATTTTCCCCAAAATCAGGTTTTTTCCCCATTAATGTGTTCATTTCCCCAAAATAATTTTTTCCCCCCCAAAACTGGGTTCATCTTCCCCTAAGTCGGATTTTTTCCTCCCAAACTGATTGATTTTCCCCAAAGTCGGGTTTTTTTCGAGCAAAACTCGGTTCATTTCCCTATAAGTTGGTTTTCCCCCCCCAAACTCTGTTGATTTTCCCAAAACTTCGTTTTTTTTACCCCATTACTGGGTTCATTTTCCCCAAAATATTTTTTTTCCCCAAAACCGGGGTCATTTTCCTTAAAAATGGATTTTCCCCCCAAAACTGGGTTCATTTTCCGCAGAATCAGCATTTTTTCCTCAAAAACTAGGTTCATTTTCCACAAAATCACTATTAACCCCCAAAACTGGGTACAATTTCACACAAATCAGGTTGTCCCCTCCAAACTGATTTCATTTTCCTCAAAATCTTCTATTTCCACTCCGCACTTGGTTCATTTTCCCCAAAATCACGATTTTTCCCCATTACTGCGTTCATTTTCCCCAAAATATATGTTTTCCAGAAAACTGGGGTTATTCCCCTACAAATTGGGTTTTCCCCACCAAACTGGGTTCATTTTACCCAAAATCCGGGTTTTTTACTCAATTACTGGCTTTATTTCCACAAAATATTTTTCCCCCCCAAACTGGCTTCATTTTTCCAAAAATCAGCTTCTATCCTCCCAAACTGGGTTCATTTTCCCCAAAATCCTTTTTTTCTTCAAAACACTGGGTGCATTTTCACACGAATCAAGTTTGCCCCTCCAGACAGTGTTCATTTTCCCCAAAATCAGGTTTTTTCCCCATTACTGGGTTCATTTCCCCAAAATCGCTTTTTTTCCCCCAAAACTGGGTTCATTTTCCCCAAAGTCGGATTTTTTCCTCCCAAACTGGGTTGATTTTCCCCAAAGTCGGGTTTTTTTCGAGCAAAACTCGGTTCATTTCCCTACAAGTTGGTTTCCCCCCCCAAACTCTGTTGATTTTCCCTAAACTTCGGGTTTTTTACCCCATTACTGGGTTCATTTTCCCCAAAATAATTTTTTTCCTCAAAACTGGGTTCATTTTCCTTAAAAATGGATTTTACCCCCAAAACTGGGTTCATTTTCTCCAAAGTCGGATTTTTTCCTCCCAAACTGGGTTAATTTTCCCCAAAGTCGTTTTTCTTCGAGCAAAACTCGGTTCATTTCCCTACAAGTTGGTTTCCCCCCCCCAAACTCTGTGGATTTTCCCAAAAAATCGGGTTTGTTACCCCATTACTGGGTTCATTTTCCCCAAAATAATTTTTTTCCCCAAAACTGGGTTCATTTTCCTTAAAAATGGATTTTTCCCAAAAAACTGGTTTCATTTTCCGCATAATCAGCATTTTTTCCTCTAAAACTAGGTTCATTTTCTAGAAAATCCCTATTAACCCCCAAAACTGGGTACGTTTTCACACAAATCAGGTTGTCCCCTCCAAACTGATTTCATTTTCCTCAAAATCTTCTATTTCCACACCGCACTTGGTTCATTTTCCCCAAAATCACGATTTTTCCCCATTACTGCGTTCATTTTCCCCAAAATATATGTTTTCCACAAAACTGGGTTTATTCCCCTACAAATTGGGTTTTCCCCACCAAACTGGGTTCATTTTCCCCAAAATCCGGGTTTTTTACTCAATTGCTGGCTTTATTTCCACAAAATATTTTTACCCCCCAAACTGGGTTCCTTTTTCCCGAAAATCAGATTTTTTCCCCATTACTGGGTTCATCTCCCCAAAATCGCGTTTTTCCCCCCCAAAACTGGGTTCATTTTCCCCAAAGTCGGATTTTTTCTTCCCAAACTGGGTTGATTTTCCCCAAAGTCGGGTTTTTTTCGAGCAAAATTCGGTTCATTTCCCTATAAGTTGGTTTCCCCCCCCAAACTCTGTTGATTTTCCCTAAACTTCGGGGTTTTTAACCCATTACTGGGTTCATTTTCCCCAAAATAATTTTTTTCCTCAAAACTGGGTTCATTTTCCTTAAAAATGGATTTTACCACCAAAACTGGGTTCATTTTCTCCAAAGTCGGATTTTTTCCTCCCAAACTGTGTTGAGTTTCCCCAAAATCAGTTTTGTTCGAGCAAAACTCGGTTCATTTCCCTACAAGTTGGTTTCCCCCCCCCAAACTCTGTGGATTTTCCCAAAAAATCGGGTTTCTTACCCCATTACTGGGTTCATTTTCCCCAAAATACGGGTTTTTTACTCAATTACTGGCTTTATTTCCACAAAATATTTTTCCTCCCCAAACTGGGTTCATTTTCCCCAAAATCAGCTTCTATCATCCCAAACTGGGTTCATTTTCCCCAAAATCCTTTTTTTCTTCAAAACACTGGGTGCATTTTCACACAAATGAAATTTAGCCCTCCAAACAGTGTTCATTTTCCCCAAAATCAGGTTTTTTTCCCATTACTGGGTTCATTTCCTCAAAATCGCGTTTTTTCCCCAAAACTGGGTTCATTTTCCCCAAAGTCGGATTTTTTCCTCCCAAACTGGGTTGATTTTCCCCAAAGTCGTTTTTTTTTCGAGCAAAACTCGGTTCATTTCCCTACAAGTTGGTTTCCCCCCCACAAACTCTGTTGATTTTCCCAAAACTTCGGGTTTTTTACCCCATTACTGGGTTCATTTTCCCCAAAATATTTTTTTTTCACCATAACTGGGATCATTTTCCTTAAAAATTGGATTTTCCCCCCAAAATTGGTTTCATTTTCCACATAATCAGCATTTTTTCCTCCAAAACTAGGTTCATTTTCCGCAAAATCCCTATTAACCCCCAAAACTGGGTACATTTTCACACAAATCCGGTTGTCCCCTCCAAACTGATTTCATTTTCCTCAAAATCTTCTATTTCCACTCCGCACTTGGTTCATTTTCCCCAAAATCAGGATTTTTCCCCATTACTGGGTTCATTTCCACAAAATAATTTCCCCCCCCCCAAAACTGGGTTCATTTTCTCCTAAGTCGGATTTTTTCCCCCCAAACTGGGTTGATTTTCCCCAAAATCAGTTTTCTTCGAGCAAAACTCGGTTCATTTCCCTACAAGTTTGTTTCCCCCCACCAAACTCTGTGGATTTTTGGAAAAAATCGGATTTTTACCCCATTACTGGGTTCATTTTCCCCAAAATAATTTTTTTCCCCAAAACTGGGTTCATTTTCCTTAAAAATTGGATTTTCCCCCCAAAATTGGTTTCATTTTCCACATAATCAGCGTTTTTTCCTCCAAAACTAGGTTCGTTTCCCACAAAATCCCTATTAACCCCCAAAACTGGGTACATTTTCACACAAATCAGGTTGTCCCCTCCAAACTGATTTCATTTTCCTCAAAATCTTCTATTTCCACTCCGCACTTGGTTCATTTTCCCCAAAATCAGGATTTTTTCCCATTACTGGGTTCATTTCCCCAAAATAATTTTTCCCCCCCCAAAACTGGGTTCATTTTCTCCAAAGTCGGATTTTTTCCTCCCAAACTGGGTTGATTTTCCCCAAAGTCGGTTTTCTTCGAGCAAAACTCGGTTCATTTCCCTACAAGTTTGTTTCCCTGCCCCAAACTTTGTGGATTTTCGCAAAAAATCGGATTTTTACCCCATTACTGGGTTCATTTTCCCCAAAATAATTTTTTTCCCCAAAACTGGGTTCATTTTCCTTAAAAATGGATTTTTCCCCCAAAACTGGGTTCATTTTCCGCAGAATCAGCATTTTTTCCTCTAAAACTAGGTTCATTTTCCACAAAATCCCTATTAACCACCAAAACTGGGTACATTTTCACACAAATCAGGTTGTCCCCTCCAAACTGATTTCATTTTCCTCAAAATCTTCTATTTCCACTCCGCACTTGGTTCATTTTCCCCAAAATCAGGATTTTTCCCCATTACTGGGTTCATTTTCCCCAAAATATATGTTTTCCACAAAACTGGGTTTATTCCCCTACAAATTGGGTTTTCCCCACCAAACTGGGTTCATTTTCCCCAAAATCCGGGTTTTTTACTCAATTACTGGCTTTATTTCCACAAAATATTTTTCCCCCCCAAACTGGGTTCATTTTCCCCAAAATCAGCTTCTATCCTCCCAAACTGGGTTCATTTTCCCCAAAATCCTTTTTTTCTTCAGAACACTCGGTGCATTTTCACACGAATCAAGTTTGCCCCTCCAAACAGTGTTCATTTTCCCCAAAATCAGGATTTTTCCCCATTACTGCGTTCATTTTCCCCGAAATATATGTTTTCCACAAAACTGGGTTTATTCCCCTACAAATTGGGTTTTCCACACCAAAATGGGTTCATTTTCCCCCAAATCCGGGTTTTTTACTCAATTACTGGCTTTAGTTCCACAAAATATTTTTACCCCCCAAACTGGGGTCCTTTTTCCCTAAAATCAGGTTTTTTTCCCCATTACTGGGTTCATCTCCCCAAAATCGCGTTTTTCCCCCCCAAAACTGGGTTCATTTTCCCCAAAGTCGCATTTTTTCCTCCCAAACTGGGTTGATTTTCCCCAAAGTCGGGTTTTTTTTGAGCAAAACTCGGTTCATTTCCCTACAAGTTGGTTTCCCCCCCCAAACTCTGTTGATTTTCCCAAAACTTCGGGTTTTTTACCCCATTACTGGGTTCATTTTCCCCAAAATATATTTTTTCACCAAAACTGGGTTCATTTTTTTTAAAAATTGGATTTTCCCCCCAAAATTGGTTTCATTTTCCACATAATCAGAGCTTTTTCCTCCAAAACTAGGTTCATTTCCCACAAAATCCCTATTAACCCCCAAAACTGGGTACATTTTCACACAAATCAGGTTGTCCCCTCCAAACTGATTTCATTTTCCTCAAAATCTTCTATTTCCACTCCGCACTTGGTTCATTTTCCCCAAAATCAGGATTTTTCCCCATTACTGAGTTCATTTCGCCAAAATAATTTCCCCCCCCCCAAAACTGGGTTCATTTTCTCCAAAGTCGGATTTTTTCCTCCCAAACTGGGTTGATTTTCCCCAAAGTCGGTTTTCTTCGAGCAAAACTCGGTTCATTTCCCTACAAGTTGGTTTCCCCCCCCCCAAACTCTGTGGACTTTCCCAAAAAATCGGGTTTGTTACCCCATTACTGGGTTCATTTTCCCCAAAATAATTTTTTTCCCCAAAACTGGGATCATTTTCCTTAAAAATGGATTTTTCCCCAAAAACTGGCTTCATTTTCCGCATAATCAGCATTTTTTCCTCTAAAACTAGGTTCATTTTCTAGAAAATCCCTATTAACCCCCAAAACTGGGTACGTTTTCACACAAATCAGGTTGTCCCCTCCAAACTGATTTCATTTTCCTCAAAATCTTCTATTTCCACTCCGCACTTGGTTCATTTTCCCAAAATCAGGATTTTTCCCCATTACTGCGTTCATTTTCCCCAAAATATATGTTTTCCACAAAACTGGGTTTATTCCCCTACAAATTGGGTTTTCCCCACCAAACTGGGTTCATTTTCCCCAAAATCCGGGTTTTTTACTCAATTACTGGCTTTATTTCCACAAAATATTTTTACCACCCAAACTGGGTTCATTTTTCTCGAAAATCAGTTTTTTTCCCCATTACTGGGTTCATCTCCCCAAAATCGCGTTTTTACCCCCCAAAACTGGGTTCATTTTCCCCAAAGTCGGATTTTTTCCTCCCAAACTGGGTTGATTTTCCCCAAAGTCGGGTTTTTTTCGAGCAAAACTCGGTTCATTTCCCTACAAGTTGGTTCATTTTCCCCCCCAAACTCTGTTGTTTTTCCCAAAACTTCGGGTTTTTTACCCCATTACTGGGTTCATTTTCCCCAAAATCCGGGTTTTTTACTCAATTACTGGCTTTATTTCCACAAAATATTTTTCCCCCCCAAACTGGGTTCATTTTCCCAAAAATCAGCTTCTATCCTCCCAAACTGGGTTCATTTTCCCCAAAATCTTTTTTTTCTTCAAAACACTGGGTGCATTTTCACACAAATCAAATTTGGCCCTCCAAACAGTGTTCATTTTCCCCAAAATCAGGTTTTTTCCCCATTACTGGGTTCATTTCCCCAAAATCGCGTTTTTTCTTCCAAAACTGGGTTCATTTTCCCCAAAATCCTTTTTTTTCTTCAAAACACTGGGTGCATTTTCACACAAATCAAATTTGGCCCTCCAAACAGTGTTCATTTTCCCCAAAATCAGGTTTTTTCCCCGTTACTGGGTTCATTTCCCCAAAATCGCGTTTTTTCTTCCAAAACTGGGTTCATTTTCCCCAAAGTCGCATTTTTTCCTCCCAAACTGGGTTGAGTTTCCCCAAAGTCGGGTTTTTTTCGAGCAAAACTCGGTTCATTTCCCTACAAGTTGGATTCCCCCCCCCCAAACTCTGTTGATTTTCCCAAAACTTCGGGGTTTTTACCCCATTACTGGGTTCATTTTCCCCAAAATATTTTTTTTTCACCAAAACTGGGTTCATTTTCCTTAAAAATTGGATTTTCCCCCCAAAATTGGTTTCATTTTCCACATAATCAGCGTTTTTTCCTCCAAAACTAGGTTCGTTTCCCACAAAATCCCTATTAACCCCCAAAACTGGGTACATTTTCACACAAATCAGGTTGTCCCCTCCAAACTGATTTCATTTTCCTCAAAATCTTCTATTTCCACTCCGCACTTGGTTCATTTTCCCCAAAATCAGGATTTTTTCCCATTACTGGGTTCATTTCCCCAAAATAATTTTTCCCCCTCCAAAACTGGGTTCATTTTCTCCAAAGTCGGATTTTTTCCTCCCAAACTGGGTTGATTTTCCCCAAAGTCGGTTTTCTTCGAGCAAAACTCGGTTCATTTCCCTACAAGTTTGTTTCCCTGCCCCAAACTTTGTGGATTTTCGCAAAAAATCGGATTTTTACCCCATTACTGGGTTCATTTTCCCCAAAATATTTTTTTTCCCCAAAACTGGGTTCATTTTCCTTAAAAATGGATTTTTCCCCCAAAACTGGGTTCATTTTCCGCAGAATCAGCATTTTTTCCTCTAAAACTAGGTTCATTTTCCACAAAATCCCTATTAACCACCAAAACTGGGTACATTTTCACACAAATCAGGTTGTCCCCTCCAAACTGATTTCATTTTCCTCAAAATCTTCTATTTCCACTCCGCACTTGGTTCATTTTCCCCAAAATCAGGATTTTTCCCCATTACTGGGTTCATTTTCCCCAAAATATATGTTTTCCACAAAACTGGGTTTATTCCCCTACAAATTGGGTTTTCCCCACCAAACTGGGTTCATTTTCCCCAAAATCCGGGTTTTTTACTCAATTACTGGCTTGAAATCCACAAAATATTTTTCCCCCCCAAACTGGGTTCATTTTCCCCAAAATCAGCTTCTATCCTCCCAAACTGGGTTCATTTTCCCCAAAATCCTTTTTTTCTTCAGAACACTCGGTGCATTTTCACACGAATCAAGTTTGCCCCTCCAAACAGTGTTCATTTTCCCCAAAATCAGGATTTTTCCCCATTACTGCGTTCATTTTCCCCAAAATATATGTTTTCCACAAAACTGGGTTTATTCCCCTACAAATTAGGTTTTCCCCACCAAACTGGGTTCATTTTCCCCAAAATCAGCTTCTATCCTCCCAAACTGGGTTCATTTTCCCCAAAATCTTTTTTTTCTTCAAAACACTGGGTGCATTTTCACACAAATCAAATTTGGCCCTCCAAACAGTGTTCATTTTCCCCAAAATCAGGTTTTTTCAGCATTACTGGGTTCATTTCCCCAAAATCGCGTTTTTTCTTCCAAAACCGGGTTCATTTTCCCCAAAATCCTTTTTTTTCTTCAAAACACTGGGTGCATTTTCACACAAATCAAATTTGGCCCTCCAAACAGTGTTCATTTTCCCCAAAATCAGGTTTTTTCCCCATTACTGGGTTCATTTCCCCAAAATCGCGTTTTTTCTTCCAAAACTGGGTTCATTTTCCCCAAAATCAGCTTCTATCCTCCCAAACTGGGTTCATTTTCCCCAAAATCCTTTTTTTCTTCAGAACAATCGGTGCATTTTCACACGAATCAAGTTTGCCCCTCCAAACAGTGTTCATTTTCCCCAAAATCAGGATTTTTCCCCATTACTGCGTTCATTTTACCCAAAATATATGTTTTCCACAAAACTGGGTTTATTCCCCTACAAATTGGGTTTTCCACACCAAAATGGGTTCATTTTCCCCCAAATCCGGGTTTTTTACTCAATTACTGGCTTTATTTCCACAAAATATTTTTACCCCCCAAACTGGGGTCCTTTTTCCCTAAAATCAGGTTTTTTTTCCCCATTACTGGGTTCATCTCCCCAAAATCGCGTTTTTCCCCCCCAAAACTGGGTTCATTTTCCCCAAAGTCGGATTTTTTCCTCCCAAACAGGGTTGATTTTCCCCAAAGTCGGGTTTATTTCGAGCAAAACTCGGTTCATTTCCCTACAAGTTGGTTTCCCCCCCCCAAACACTGTGGATTTTCCCAAAACCTCTGGTTTTTTACCCCATTACTGGGTTCATTTTCCCCAAAATACGGGTTTTTTACTCAATTACTGGCTTTATTTCCACAAAATATTTTTCCCCCCCAAACTGGGATCATTTTCCCCAAAATCAGCTTCTATCCTCCCAAACTGGGTTCATTTTCCCCAAAATCCTTTTTTTTCTTCAAAACACTGGGTGCATTTTCACACAAATCAAGTTTGCCCCTCCAAACAGTGTTCATTTTCCCCAAAATCAGGTTTTTTCCCCATTACTGGGTTCATTTCCCCAAAATCACGTTTTTTCCCCCAAAACTGGGTTCATTTTCCCCAAAGTCGCATTTTTTCCTCCCAAACTGGGTTGATTTTCCCCAAAGTCAGGTTTTTTTCGAGGAAAACTCGGTTCATTTCCCTACAATTTTGTTTCCCTCCCCCAAACTCTGTGGATTTTCCAAAAAAATCGGATTTTTATCACATTACTGGGTTCATTTTCCCCAAAATAATTTTTTTCCCCAAAACTGGATTCATTTTCCTTAAAAATGGATTTTTCCCCAAAAACTGGGTTCATTTTCCGCATAATCAGCATTTTTTCCTCTAAAACTAGGTTCATTTTCCACAAAATCCCTATTAACCCCCAAAACTGGGTACGTTTTCACACAAATCAGGTTGTCCCCTCCAAACTGATTTCATTTTCCTCAAAATCTTCTATTTCCACTCCGTAATTGGTTCATTTTCCCCAAAATCAGGATTTTTCCCCATTACTGCGTTCATTTTCCCCAAAATATATGTTTTCACAAAACTGGGTTTATTCCCCTACAAATTGGGTTTTCCCCACCAAACTGGGTTCATTTTCCCCAAAATCCGGGTTTTTTACTCAATTACTGGCTTTATTTCCACAAAATATTTTCCCCCCCCAAACTGGGTTCATTTTCCCCAAAATCAGCTTCTATCCTCCCAAACTGGGTTCATTTTCCCCAAAATCTTTTTTTTCTTCAAAACACTGGGTGCATTTTCACACAAATCAAATTTTGCCCTCCAAACAGTGTTCATTTTCCCCAAAATCAGGTTTTTTCCCCATTACTGGGTTCATTTCCCCAAAATCGCGTTTTTTCTTCCAAAACTGGGTTCATTTTCCCCAAAATCCTTTTTTTTCTTCAAAACACTGGGTGCATTTTCACACAAATCAAATTTGGCCCTCCAAACAGTGTTCATTTTCCCCAAAATCAGGTTTTTTCCCCATTACTGGGTTCATTTCCCCAAAATCGCGTTTTTTCTTCCAAAACTGGGTTCATTTTCCCCAAAGTCGCATTTTTTCCTCCCAAACTGGGTTGAGTTTCCCCAAAGTCGGGTTTTTTTCGAGCAAAACTCGGTTCATTTCCCTACAAGTTGGATTCCCCCCCCCCAAACTCTGTTGATTTTCCCAAAACTTCGGGGTTTTTACCCCATTACTGGGTTCATTTTCCCCAAAATATTTTTTTTTCACCAAAACTGGGTTCATTTTCCTTAAAAATTGGCTTTTCCCCCCAAAATTGGTTTCATTTTCCACATAATCAGCGTTTTTTCCTCCATTACTAGGTTCATTTCCCACAAAATCCCTATTAACCCCCAAAACTGGGTACATTTTCACACAAATCAGGTTGTCCCCTCCAAACTGATTTCATTTTCCTCAAAATCTTCTATTTCCACTCCGCACTTGGTTCATTTTCCCCAAAATCAGGATTTTTTCCCATTACTGGGTTCATTTCCCCAAAATAATTTTTCCCCCTCCAAAACTGGGTTCATTTTCTCCAAAGTCGGATTTTTTCCTCCCAAACTGGGTTGATTTTCCCCAAAGTCGGTTTTCTTCGAGCAAAACTCGGTTCATTTCCCTACAAGTTTGTTTCCCTGCCCCAAACTTTGTGGATTTTCGCAAAAAATCGGATTTTTACCCCATTACTGGGTTCATTTTCCCCAAAATAATTTTTTTCCCCAAAACTGGGTTCATTTTCCTTAAAAATGGATTTTTCCCCCAAAACTGGGTTCATTTTCCACAGAATCAGCATTTTTTCCTCCAAAACTAGGTTCATTTTCCACAAAATCCCTATTAACCACCAAAACTGGGTACATTTTCACACAAATTAGGTTGTCCCCTCCAAACTGATTTCATTTTCCTCAAAATCTTCTATTTCCACTCCGCACTTGGTTCATTTTCCCCAAAATCAGGATTTTTCCCCATTACTGGGTTCATTTTCCCCAAAATATATGTTTTCCACAAAACTGGGTTTATTCCCCTACAAATTGGGTTTTCCCCACCAAACTGGGTTCATTTTCCCCAAAATCCGGGTTTTTTACTCAATTACTGGCTTGAAATCCACAAAATATTTTTCCCCCCCAAACTGGGTTCATTTTCCCAAAAATCAGCTTCTATCCTCCCAAACTGGGTTCATTTTCCCCAAAATCCTTTTTTTCTTCAGAACACTCGGTGCATTTTCACACGAATCAAGTTTGCCCCTCCAAACAGTGTTAATTTTCCCCAAAATCAGGATTTTTCCCCATTACTGCGTTCATTTTCCCCAAAATATATGTTTTCCACAAAACTGGGTTTATTCCCCTACAAATTGGGTTTTCCACACCAAAATGGGTTCATTTTCCCCCAAATCCGGGTTTTTTACTCAATTACTGGCTTTATTTCCACAAAATATTTTTACCCCCCAAACTGGGGTCCTTTTTCCCTAAAATCAGGTTTTTTTCCCCATTACTGGGTTCATCTCCCCAAAATCGCATTTTTCCTCCCCAAAACTGGGTTCATTTTCCCCAAAGTCGGATTTTTTCCTCCCAAACTGGGTTGATTTTCCCCAAAGTCGGGTTTATTTCGAGCAAAACTCGGTTCATTTCCCTACAAGTTGGTTTCCCCCCCCCAAACACTGTGGATTTTCCCAAAACTTCGGGTTTTTTACCCCATTACTGGGTTCATTTTCCCCAAAATACGGGTTTTTTACTCAATTACTGGCTTTATTTCCACAAAATATTTTTCCCCCCCAAAATGGGATCATTTTCACCAAAATCAGCTTCTATCCTTCCAAACTGGGTTCATTTTCCCCAAAATCCTTTTTTTCTTCAAAACACTGGGTGCATTTTCACACAAATCAAGTTTGCCCCTCCAAACAGTGTTCATTTTCCCCAAAATCAGGTTTTTTCCCCATTACTGGGTTCATTTCCCCAAAATCACGTTTTTTCCCCCAAAACTGGGTTCATTTTCCCCAAAGTCGGATTTTTTCCTCCCAAACTGGGTTGATTTTCCCCAAAGTCAGTTTTTTTTCGAGGAAAACTCGGTTCATTTCCCTACAATTTTGTTTCCCTCCCCCAAACTCTGTGGATTTTCCCAAAAAATCGGATTTTTATCACATTACTGGGTTCATTTTCCCCAAAATAATTTTTTTCCCCAAAACTGGATTCATTTTCCTTAAAAATGGATTTTTCCCCAAAAACTGGGTTCATTTTCCGCATAATCAGCATTTTTTCCTCTAAAACTAGGTTCATTTTCTAGAAAATCCCTATTAACCCCCAAAACTGGGTACGTTTTCACACAAATCAGGTTGTCCCCTCCAAACTGATTTCATTTTCCTCAAAATCTTATATTTCCACTCCGTAATTGGTTCATTTTCCCCAAAATCAGGATTTTTCCCCATTACTGCGTTCATTTTCCCCAAAATATATGTTTTCACAAAACTGGGTTTATTCCCCTACAAATTGGGTTTTCCCCACCAAACTGGGTTCATTTTCCCCAAAATCCGGGTTTTTTACTCAATTACTGGCTTTATTTCCACAAAATATTTTCCCCCCCCAAACTGGGTTCATTTTCCCCAAAATCAGCTTCTATCCTCCCAAACTGGGTTCATTTTCCCCAAAATCTTTTTTTTCTTCAAAACACTGGGTGCATTTTCACACAAATCAAATTTTGCCCTCCAAACAGTGTTCATTTTCCACAAAATCAGGTTTTTTCCCCATTACTGGGTTCATTTCCCCAAAATCGCGTTTTTTCTTCCAAAACTGGGTTCATTTTCCCCGAAATCCTTTTTTTTCTTCAAAACACTGGGTGCATTTTCACACAAATCAAATTTGGCCCTCCAAACAGTGTTCATTTTCCCCAAAATCAGGTTTTTTCCCCATTACTGGGTTCATTTCCCCAAAATCGCGTTTTTTCTTCCAAAACTGGGTACATTTTCCCCAAATTCGCATTTTTTCCTCCCAATCTGGGTTGATTTTCCCCAAAGTCGGGTTTTTTTTCGAGCAAAACTCGGTTCATTTCCCTACAAGTTGGTTTTACCCCCCCAAACTCTGTTGATTTTCCCAAAACTTCGGGTTTTTTACCCCATTACTGGGTTCATTTTCCCCAAAATCCGGGTTTTTTACTCAATTACTGGCTTTATTTCCACAAAATATTTTCCCCCACAAACTGGGTTCCTTTTTCCACAAAATCAGCTTCTATCCTCCAAAACTGGGTTCATTTTCACCAAAATCCTTTTTTTCTTCAAAACTCTGGGTGTATTTTCACACAAATCAAATTTGCCCCTCCAAACAGTGTTCATTTTCCCCCAAATCAGGTTTTTTCCCCATTACTGGGTTCATTTCCCCAAAATCGCGTTTTTTCCCCCAAAACTGTGTTCATTTTCCCCAAAGTCGCATTTTTTCCTCCCAAACTGGGTTGATTTTCCCCAAAGTCGGGTTTTTTTCGGGCAAAACTCGGTTCATTTCCCTACAAGTTGGTTCCCCCCCCCCCAAACTCTGTTGATTTTCCCAAAACTTCGGGTTTTTTACCCCATTACTGGGTTCATTTTCCCCAAAATATATTTTTCCCCAAAACTGGGTTCATTTTCCTTAAAAATTGGATTTTCCCCCCAAAATTGGTTTAATTTTCCACATAATCAGCATTTTTTCCTCCAAAACTAGGTTCATTTTCCACAAAATCCCTATTAACCCCCAAAACTGGGTACATTTTCACACAAATCAGGTTGTCCCCTCCAAACTGATTTCATTTTCCTCAAAATCTTCTATTTCCACTCCGCACTTGGTTCATTTTCCCCAAAATCAGGATTTTTCCCCATTACTGGGTTCATTTCCCCAAAATAATTTTTTCCCCCCCAAAACTGGGTTCATTTTCCCCAAAGTCGGATTTTTTCCTCCCAAACTGGGTTGATTTTCCCAAAAGTCTGTTTTCTTCGAGCAAAACTCGGTTCATTTCCCTACAAGTTTGTTTCCCTCCCCCAAACTCTGTGGATTTTCCCAAAAAATCCTCTTTGTTACCCCATTACTGGGTTCATTTTCCCCAAAATAATTTTTTTCCCCAAAACTGGGTTCATTTTCCGCATAATCAGCATTTTTCCTCTAAAACTAGGTTCATTTTCCACAAAATCCCTATTAACCCCCAAAACTGGGTACGTTTTCACACAAATCAGGTTGTCCCCTCCAAACTGATTTCATTTTCCTCAAAATCTTCTATTTCCACTCCGCACTTGGTTCATTTTCCCCAAAATCAGGATTTTTCCCAATTACTGGGTTCATTTTCCCCAAAATATATGTTTTCCACAAAACTGGGTTTATTCCCCTACAAATTGGGTTTTCCCCACCAAACTGGGTTCATTTTCCCCAAAATCCAGGTTTTTTACTTAATTACTGGCTTTATTTCCAAAAAATATTTTTCCCCCCCAAACTGAGTTCATTTTCCCCAAAATCAGCTTCTATCCCCCAAACTGGGTTCATTTTCCCCAAAATAGTTTTTTTCTTCAAAAAACTGGGTGCATTTTCACACAAATCAAGTTTACCCCTCCAAACAGTGTTCATTTTCCCCAAAATCAGGGTTTTTTCCCCATTACTGGGTTCATCTCCCCAAAATCGCGTTTTTCCCCTCCAAAACTGGGTTCATTTTGCCCAAAGTCAGATTTTTCCTCCCAAAGTGGGTTGATTTTCCCCAAAGTCGGTTTTTTTCGAGCAAAACTCGGTTCGTTTCCCTACAAGTTGGTTTTACCCCCCCAAACTCTGTTGATTTTCCCAAAACTTCGGGTTTTTTACCCCATTACTGGGTTCATTTTCCCCAAAATCCGGGTTTTTTACTCAATTACTGGCTTTATTTCCACAAAATATTTTTCCCCCCCAAACTGGGTTCATTTTCCCCAAAATCAGCTTCTATCCTCCCAAACTGGGTTCATTTTCACCAAAATCCTTTTTTTCTTCAAAACACTGTGTGCATTTTCACACAAATCATATTTGCACCTTCCAAACAGTGTTCATTTTCCCCAAAATCAGGTTTTTTCCCCATTACTGGGTTCATTTCCCCAAAATCGCGTTTTTTCCCCCAAAACTGGGTTCATTTTCCCGAATGTCGGATTTTTTCCTCCCAAACTCGGTTGATTTTCCCCAAAGTCGGTTTTTTTTCGAGCAAAACTCGGTTCATTTCCCTACAAGTTGGTTTTCCCCCCCCAAACTCTGTTGATTTTCCCAAAACTTCGGGTTTTTTACCCCATTACTGGGTTCATTTTCCCCAAAATATTTTTTTCCCCCAAAACTGGGTTCATTCTCCTTAAAAATTGGATTTTCCCCCCAAAACTGGGTTCATTTTCCACATAATCAGCATTTTTTCCTCCAAAACTAGGTTCATTTTCCCCAAAATCAGGGTTTTTTTCCCCATTACTGGATTCATTTACCCAAAATCCTTTTTTTTCCCCTAAAACTGGTTGAAATTTCACTCAAATCAGGTTTTCACCACCCAGCAGTGTTCATTTCCCCCCAAATCTTTAATATGCACTCCTCACTGTGTTCATTTTCCCCCAAATCCGGAGTTTTTCCCCAAAACTGGGTTGATTTTCCCCAAAATAATTTTTTTCCCCAAAACTGGGTTCATTTTTCCCATAATCGGGTTTTATTTATTTTCCCCCAAATCAGGATTTTTTCTCCATTACTGGATTCATTTTCCCCAAAATCATTTTTTCCCCCAAAACTGTGTTCATTTTCCGCACAATATTTTTATTTTCCACAAAAACTGGGTTTATTTCCCTAAATATTTGGTTTTCCCCACCAACTTGTGGTCATTTTCTCCAAAACCTGGTTGGTTTACCCCAATTACTGGCTTTATTTCCCAAAAATATTTTTTTCCCTAAAAAACTGGGTTCATTTTAATCAAAAACGGGTTATCCCTCCAAACTGGGTAATTTTCCCCATAACCAGCTTCTTTGTTCCTAAACTGGGTTCATTTTCCCCAAAATCCTTTTTTTCCCCAAAACACTGGGTGCATTTTCACACAAATCTAGTTTTCCCCTCCAGTGTTCATTTTCTCCAAAATCAGTTTTTTCCCCATTACGGGGTTCATTTTCCCCAAAATATTTTTTTCCCCAAAACTGGGTTCATTTTCCTTAAAAATGGATTTTCCCCCCAAAACTGGGTTCATTTTCCGCATCATCAGCATTTTTTCCTCCAAAACTAGGTTCATTTTCCACAAAATCCCTATTAACCCCCAAAACTGGGTACATTTTCACACAAATCAGGTTGTCCCCTCCAAACTGATTTCATTTTCCTCAAAATCTTCTATTTCCACTCCGCACTTGGTTCATTTTCCCCAAAATCAGGATTTTTCCCCATTACTGCGTTCATTTTTCCCAAAATATATGTTTTCCACAAAACTGGGTTTATTCCCCTACAAATTGGGATTTCCCCACCAAACAGGGTTCATTTTCCCCAAAATCCGGTTTTTTTACTCAATGACTGGCTTTATTTCCACAAAATATTTTTCCCCAACAAACTGGGTTCATTTTTACCATAATCAGCTTCTTTCCTCCCAAACTGTGTTCATTTTCCCCCAAAAAACTGGGTGCATTTTAACACAAATCAAGTTTTCCCCTCCAAACAGTGTTCATTTTCCCCCAAATCAGTTTTTTTCCCCATTACTGGGTTCATTTCCCCAAAATCGGGTTTTTTCCCCCAAAACTGGGTTCATTTTCCCCAAAGTCGGATTCTTTCCTTCCAAACTGGGTTGATTTTCCCCAAAGTCGGGTTTTTTTTGAGCATAACGCGGTTCATTTCCCTACAAGTTGGTTTCCCCCACCCCCCAAACTCTGTTGATTTTCCCCAAAATTCGGGTTTTTTACCCCATTGCTGGGTTCATTTTCCCGAAAATATTTTTTTTCCCCAAAACTGGGTTCATTTTCCGCATAATCAGCATTTTTTCCTCCGAAACTAGGTTCACTTTCCACAAAATCCCTATTAACCCCCCAAACTGGGTACATTTTCACACAAATCAGGTTGTCCCCTCCAAACTGATTTCATTTTCCTCAAAATCTTCTATTTCCACTCCGCACTTGGTTCATTTTCCCCAAAATCAGGATTTTTCCCCATTACTGGGTTCATTTTCCCCAAAATATATTTTTTCCACAAAGCTGGGTTTATTTCCCTGCAAATTGGGTTTTCCTCACCAAACTGGGCTCATTTTCCCCAAAATCTGGGTTTTTTACTCAATTACTGGCTTTATTTCCACAAAATTTTTTTACCCCCCAAACTGGGTTCCTTTTTCCCGAAAATCAGTTTTTTTCCCCATTACTGGGTTCATCTCCCCAAAATCGCATTTTTCCCCCCCAAAACTGGGTTCATTTTCCCCAAAGTCGGATTTTTTCCTCCCAATCTGGGTTGATTTTCCCCAAAGTCGGGTTTTTTTTCGAGCAAAACTCGGTTCATTTCCCTACAAGTTGGTTTTTCCCCCCCAAACTCTGTTGATTTTCCCAAAACTTCGGGTTTTTTACCCCATTACTGGGTTCATTTTCCCCAAAATCCGGGTTTTTTACTCAATTACTGGCTTTATTTCCACAAAATATTTTCCCCCACAAACTGGGTTCCTTTTTCCACAAAATCAGCTTCTATCCTCCAAAACTGGGTTCATTTTCACCAAAATCCTTTTTTTCTTCAAAACTCTGGGTGTATTTTCACACAAATCAAATTTGCCCCTCCAAACAGTGTTCATTTTCCCCCAAATCAGGTTTTTTCCCCATTACTGGGTTCATTTCCCCAAAATCGCGTTTTTTCCCCCAAAACTGGGTTCATTTTCCCCAAAGTCGCATTTTTTCCTCCCAAACTGGGTTGATTTTCCCCAAAGTCGGGTTTTTTTCGGGCAAAACTCGGTTCATTTCCCTACAAGTTGGTTCCCCCCCCCCCAAACTCTGTTGATTTTCCCAAAACTTCGGGTTTTTTACCCCATTACTGGGTTCATTTTCCCCAAAATATATTTTTCCCCAAAACTGTGTTCATTTTCCTTAAAAATTGGATTTTCCCCCCAAAATTGGTTTAATTTTCCACATAATCAGCATTTTTTCCTCCAAAACTAGGTTCATTTTCCACAAAATCCCTATTAACCCCCAAAACTGGGTACATTTTGACACAAATCAGGTTGTCCCCTCCAAACTGATTTCATTTTCCTCAAAATCTTCTATTTCCACTCCGCACTTGGTTCATTTTCCCCAAAATCAGGATTTTTCCCCATTACTGGGTTCATTTCCCCAAAATAATTTTTTCCCCCCCAAAACTGGGTTCATTTTCCCCAAAGTCGGATTTTTTCCTCCCAAACTGGGTTGATTTTCCCAAAAGTCTGTTTTCTTCGAGCAAAACTCGGTTCATTTCCCTACAAGTTTGTTTCCCTCCCCCAAACTCTGTGGATTTTCCCAAAAAATCCTCTTTGTTACCCCATTACTGGGTTCATTTTCCCCAAAATAATTTTTTTCCCCAAAACTGGGTTCATTTTCCGCATAATCAGCATTTTTCCTCTAAAACTATGTTCATTTTCCACAAAATCCCTATTAACCCCCAAAACTGGGTACGTTTTCACACAAATCAGGTTGTCCCCTCCAAACTGATTTCATTTTCCTCAAAATCTTCTATTTCCACTCCGCACTTGGTTCATTTTCCCAAAATCAGGATTTTTCCCCATTACTGGGTTCATTTTCCCCAAAATATATGTTTTCCACAAAACTGGGTTTATTCCCCTACAAATTGGGTTTTCCCCACCAAACTGGGTTCATTTTCCCCAAAATCCAGGTTTTTTACTTAATTACTGGCTTTATTTCCAAAAAATATTTTTCCCCCCCAAACTGAGTTCATTTTCCCCAAAATCAGCTTCTATCCCCCAAACTGGGTTCATTTTCCCCAAAATAGTTTTTTTCTTCAAAAAACTGGGTGCATTTTCACACAAATCAAGTTTACCCCTCCAAACAGTGTTCATTTTCCCCAAAATCAGGTTTTTTTCCCCATTACTGGGTTCATCTCCCCAAAATCGCGTTTTTCCCCTCCAAAACTGGGTTCATTTTGCCCAAAGTCAGATTTTTCCTCCCAAAGTGGGTTGATTTTCCCCAAAGTCGGTTTTTTTTCGAGCAAAACTCGGTTCGTTTCCCTACAAGTTGGTTTTACCCCCCCAAACTCTGTTGATTTTCCCAAAACTTCGGGTTTTTTACCCCATTACTGGGTTCATTTTCCCCAAAATCCGGGTTTTTTACTCAATTACTGGCTTTATTTCCACAAAATATTTTCCCCCACAAACTGGGTTCCTTTTTCCACAAAATCAGCTTCTATCCTCCAAAACTGGGTTCATTTTCACCAAAATCCTTTTTTTCTTCAAAACTCTGGGTGTATTTTCACACAAATCAAATTTGCCCCTCCAAACAGTGTTCATTTTCCCCCAAATCAGGTTTTTTCCCCATTACTGGGTTCATTTCCCCAAAATCGCGTTTTTTCCCCCAAAACTGGGTTCATTTTCCCCAAAGTCGCATTTTTTCCTCCCAAACTGGGTTGATTTTCCCCAAAGTCGGGTTTTTTTCGGGCAAAACTCGGTTCATTTCCCTACAAGTTGGTTCCCCCCCCCCCAAACTCTGTTGATTTTCCCAAAACTTCGGGTTTTTTACCCCATTACTGGGTTCATTTTCCCCAAAATATATTTTTCCCCAAAACTGTGTTCATTTTCCTTAAAAATTGGATTTTCCCCCCAAAATTGGTTTAATTTTCCACATAATCAGCATTTTTTCCTCCAAAACTAGGTTCATTTTCCACAAAATCCCTATTAACCCCCAAAACTGGGTACATTTTGACACAAATCAGGTTGTCCCCTCCAAACTGATTTCATTTTCCTCAAAATCTTCTATTTCCACTCCGCACTTGGTTCATTTTCCCCAAAATCAGGATTTTTCCCCATTACTGGGTTCATTTCCCCAAAATAATTTTTTCCCCCCCAAAACTGGGTTCATTTTCCCCAAAGTCGGATTTTTTCCTCCCAAACTGGGTTGATTTTCCCAAAAGTCTGTTTTCTTCGAGCAAAACTCGGTTCATTTCCCTACAAGTTTGTTTCCCTCCCCCAAACTCTGTGGATTTTCCCAAAAAATCCTCTTTGTTACCCCATTACTGGGTTCATTTTCCCCAAAATAATTTTTTTCCCCAAAACTGGGTTCATTTTCCGCATAATCAGCATTTTTCCTCTAAAACTATGTTCATTTTCCACAAAATCCCTATTAACCCCCAAAACTGGGTACGTTTTCACACAAATCAGGTTGTCCCCTCCAAACTGATTTCATTTTCCTCAAAATCTTCTATTTCCACTCCGCACTTGGTTCATTTTCCCAAAATCAGGATTTTTCCCCATTACTGGGTTCATTTTCCCCAAAATATATGTTTTCCACAAAACTGGGTTTATTCCCCTACAAATTGGGTTTTCCCCACCAAACTGGGTTCATTTTCCCCAAAATCCAGGTTTTTTACTTAATTACTGGCTTTATTTCCAAAAAATATTTTTCCCCCCCAAACTGAGTTCATTTTCCCCAAAATCAGCTTCTATCCCCCAAACTGGGTTCATTTTCCCCAAAATAGTTTTTTTCTTCAAAAAACTGGGTGCATTTTCACACAAATCAAGTTTACCCCTCCAAACAGTGTTCATTTTCCCCAAAATCAGGTTTTTTTCCCCATTACTGGGTTCATCTCCCCAAAATCGCGTTTTTCCCCTCCAAAACTGGGTTCATTTTGCCCAAAGTCAGATTTTTCCTCCCAAAGTGGGTTGATTTTCCCCAAAGTCGGTTTTTTTTCGAGCAAAACTCGGTTCGTTTCCCTACAAGTTGGTTTTACCCCCCCAAACTCTGTTGATTTTCCCAAAACTTCGGGTTTTTTACCCCATTACTGGGTTCATTTTCCCCAAAATCCGGGTTTTTTACTCAATTACTGGCTTTATTTCCACAAAATATTTTTCCCCCCCAAACTGGGTTCATTTTCCCCAAAATCAGCTTCTATCCTCCCAAACTGGGTTCATTTTCACCAAAATCCTTTTTTTCTTCAAAACACTGTGTGCATTTTCACACAAATCATATTTGCACCTTCCAAACAGTGTTCATTTTCCCCAAAATCAGGTTTTTTCCCCATTACTGGGTTCATTTCCCCAAAATCGCGTTTTTTCCCCCAAAACTGGGTTCATTTTCCCGAATGTCGGATTTTTTCCTCCCAAACTCGGTTGATTTTCCCCAAAGTCGGTTTTTTTTCGAGCAAAACTCGGTTCATTTCCCTACAAGTTGGTTTTCCCCCCCCAAACTCTGTTGATTTTCCCAAAACTTCGGGTTTTTTACCCCATTACTGGGTTCATTTTCCCCAAAATATTTTTTTCCCCCAAAACTGGGTTCATTCTCCTTAAAAATTGGATTTTCCCCCCAAAACTGGGTTCATTTTCCACATAATCAGCATTTTTTCCTCCAAAACTAGGTTCATTTTCCCCAAAATCAGGGTTTTTTTCCCCATTACTGGATTCATTTACCCAAAATCCTTTTTTTTCCCCTAAAACTGGTTGAAATTTCACTCAAATCAGGTTTTCACCACCCAGCAGTGTTCATTTCCCCCCAAATCTTTAATATGCACTCCTCACTGTGTTCATTTTCCCCCAAATCCGGAGTTTTTCCCCAAAACTGGGTTGATTTTCCCCAAAATAATTTTTTTCCCCAAAACTGGGTTCATTTTTCCCATAATCGGGTTTTATTTATTTTCCCCCAAATCAGGATTTTTTCTCCATTACTGGATTCATTTTCCCCAAAATCATTTTTTCCCCCAAAACTGTGTTCATTTTCCGCACAATATTTTTATTTTCCACAAAAACTGGGTTTATTTCCCTAAATATTTGGTTTTCCCCACCAACTTGTGGTCATTTTCTCCAAAACCTGGTTGGTTTACCCCAATTACTGGCTTTATTTCCCAAAAATATTTTTTTCCCTAAAAAACTGGGTTCATTTTAATCAAAAACGGGTTATCCCTCCAAACTGGGTAATTTTCCCCATAACCAGCTTCTTTGTTCCTAAACTGGGTTCATTTTCCCCAAAATCCTTTTTTTCCCCAAAACACTGGGTGCATTTTCACACAAATCTAGTTTTCCCCTCCAGTGTTCATTTTCTCCAAAATCAGTTTTTTCCCCATTACGGGGTTCATTTTCCCCAAAATATTTTTTTCCCCAAAACTGGGTTCATTTTCCTTAAAAATGGATTTTCCCCCCAAAACTGGGTTCATTTTCCGCATCATCAGCATTTTTTCCTCCAAAACTAGGTTCATTTTCCACAAAATCCCTATTAACCCCCAAAACTGGGTACATTTTCACACAAATCAGGTTGTCCCCTCCAAACTGATTTCATTTTCCTCAAAATCTTCTATTTCCACTCCGCACTTGGTTCATTTTCCCCAAAATCAGGATTTTTCCCCATTACTGCGTTCATTTTTCCCAAAATATATGTTTTCCACAAAACTGGGTTTATTCCCCTACAAATTGGGATTTCCCCACCAAACAGGGTTCATTTTCCCCAAAATCCGGTTTTTTTACTCAATGACTGGCTTTATTTCCACAAAATATTTTTCCCCAACAAACTGGGTTCATTTTTACCATAATCAGCTTCTTTCCTCCCAAACTGTGTTCATTTTCCCCCAAAAAACTGGGTGCATTTTAACACAAATCAAGTTTTCCCCTCCAAACAGTGTTCATTTTCCCCCAAATCAGTTTTTTTCCCCATTACTGGGTTCATTTCCCCAAAATCGGGTTTTTTCCCCCAAAACTGGGTTCATTTTCCCCAAAGTCGGATTCTTTCCTTCCAAACTGGGTTGATTTTCCCCAAAGTCGGGTTTTTTTTGAGCATAACGCGGTTCATTTCCCTACAAGTTGGTTTCCCCCACCCCCCAAACTCTGTTGATTTTCCCCAAAATTCGGGTTTTTTACCCCATTGCTGGGTTCATTTTCCCGAAAATATTTTTTTTCCCCAAAACTGGGTTCATTTTCCGCATAATCAGCATTTTTCCTCCGAAACTAGGTTCACTTTCCACAAAATCCCTATTAACCCCCCAAACTGGGTACATTTTCACACAAATCAGGTTGTCCCCTCCAAACTGATTTCATTTTCCTCAAAATCTTCTATTTCCACTCCGCACTTGGTTCATTTTCCCCAAAATCAGGATTTTTCCCCATTAAAGTATTCATTTTCCCCAAAATAATTCTTTCCCAAAAAAAAGTGGGTTCATTTTCCCCAAAATATGTTTCTTCCACAAAAACTGGGTTTATTTCCCTACATATCGGGTTTTCCCCACCAAATTGTGTTCATTTTCCCCAACATATGGATTTTTGAACCAGTTACTGGCTTTATTTCCCCAAAATCTTTTTTTTCCTTCAATACTGGATTCATTTTCATCAAAAATGTTTTTTTGCCCCCAAACTGGTTTCATTTTCCCCATAATCAGCTTCTTTCCTCCCAAACTGTGTTCATTTTCCCCAAAAAAACTGGGTGCATTTTAACACAAATCAAGTTTTCCCCTCCAAACTGTGTTCATTTTCCCCAAAATCAGTTTTTTTCCCCATTACTGGGTTCATTTCCCCAAAATCGTGTTTTTTTCCCCCTACACTGGGTTCATTTTCCCCAATATCGGATTTTTTCCTCCCAAACTGTGTTCATTTTCCCCAAAGTCTTTTTTTTTCGTGGAAAACTCAGTTCATTTCCCTAGAAGTTTGTTTCCCTCCCCCAAACTCTCTTGATTTTCCCAAAACTTCGGGGTTTTTACCCCATTACTGGGTTCATTTTCCCCAAAATATTTTTTTTCCCCAAATCTTGTTTCATTTTCCTTTAAAAATGGATTTTTCCCCAAAAACTGGGTTCATTTTCCGCAGAATCAGCATTTCTTCCTCCGAAACTAGGTTCATTTTCCACAAAATCCCTATTAACCCCCAAAACTGGGTACATTTTCACACAAATCAGGTTGTCCCCTCCAAACTGATTTCATTTTCCTCAAAATCTTCTATTTCCACTCCGCACTTGGTTCATTTTCCCCAAAATCAGGATTTTTCCCCATTACTGGGTTCATTTTCCCCAAAATATATTTTTTCCACAAAGCTGGGTTTATTTCCCTGCAAATTGGGTTTTCCTCACCAAACTGGGCTCATTTTCCCCAAAATCCGGGTTTTTTACCCAATTACTGGCTTTATTTCCACAAAATATATTTCCCTCCCCAAAATGGGTTCATTTTCCCCAAAATCAGCTTCTGTCCTCCCAAACTGGGTTCATTTTCCCCAAAATCCTTTTTATCTTCAGAACACTGGGTGCATTTTCACAAATCAAGTTTCCCCCTCCAAACAGTGTTCATTTTCCCCAAAATCAATTTTTTTTCCCATTACTGGGTTCATTTCCCCAAAATCGGGTTTTTTCCCCCAAAACTGGGTTCATTTTCCCTAAATTCGGATTTTTTCCTCCAAAACTGGGTTGATTTCCCCCAAAGTCATTTTTTTTCGAGCAAAACTCGGTTCATTTCCCTACAAGCTGGTTTCCCCCCCCAAACTTTGTTCATTTTCCCTAAAATTCGGTTTTTTTTACCCGATTACTGGGTTCATTTTCCCCAAAATATTTTTTTTCCCCAAAACTGGGTTCATTTTCCATGAAAATGGGCTTTTTTCGCAAAACTGGGTTCATTTTCCACATAATCAGCTTTTTCCTCCAAAACTAGGTTCATTTTCCATAAAATCCCTTATTAACCCCCAAAACTCAGTTCATTTTCACACAAATCAGGTTTTCCCCTCCTATCTGATTTCATTTTCCCCAAAATCTTCTATTTCCATTCCCCACTGGGTTCATTTTCCCAAAAATCATTTTTTCCCTAAAAACTGGGTTCATTTTCCCCATAATCGGTTTTTTTCCTCCCACACTTGGTTCATTTTCCCCAAAAACATTTTCCCCCCAAAAACTGTGTTCATTTTCCTCAAAATATATTTTTCTACCAAAACTGAGTTTATTTCCCTACATATTGGGTTTTCCCCACCAAATTGTGTTCATTTTCCCCAAAATCTGGATTTTTAACTCAATTACTGGCTTTATTTCCCCAAAATATTTTCTTTTTCCCTCAAAAATGGGTTCATTTCCATCAAAAACGTGTTTCACCCCCCAAAACTCTGTTCAGTTTCCCTAAAATCTTCCATTTCGACTCCACACTGGGTTCATTTTCCCCAAAATCTGGATTTTTAACTCAATTACTGGCTTTATTTTCCCAAAATATTTTCTTTTTCCCTCAAAAATGGGTTCATTTCCATCAAAAATGTGTTTCACCCCCCAAAACTGTGTTCATTTTCCCTAAAATCTTCCATTTCGACTCCACACTGGGTTCATTTTCCCCAAAATCAGTTTTTTTCCCCATTACTGGGTTCATTTTCCCCAAAATCATTTTTATCCTCAAAAAACTCGGTCCATTTTCCCCAAAATCTGTTTTTTTCCACCAAAACGGGTTCGCTTCACTACAAATTTGGTTTTCCCTACCAAACTGGTTCCATTTTCCCCCAAATTAGTGTTTTTCACCCAATTACTGCGTTCATTTCCCCAAAAATCATTTTTCCCCCCAAACGAGGTTCATTTTCCTCATAATCAGATTTTTTCCTCCAAAACTAGGTTCATTTTCCACAAAATCCTTCCCCCCCGCCAAAACTGAGTGCATTTTCACACAAATCAGGTTTTCCCCTCCAAGCTTATTTCATTTTCCCCCAAATCTTCTATTTCCACTCCACACTGGGTTCGTTTTCCCCAGAATAGGTTTTTTCCTCCCAAATTGGGTTCATTTCCCCAAAGTCAGATTTTTCCTCCCAAATTCGGTTCATTTCCCTACAAGCTGGTTTTTCCCCTCCAAACTGTGTTTGTTTTCCCCAAAATTTGATATTTTTACCCAATTACTGGGTCATTTTGCCGAAAATCCTTTTTTTTTCCCCCCAAACCTGGCTGCATCTCCACACAAATCAGGTTTTCCCCTCCAAACAGTGTACATTTTCCCAAAATCTTATATTTCCACTCCACACTGGGTTCATTTTCCCCAAAATCCGGGTTTTTTACACAATTTCTGGCTTTATTTCCACAAAATATTTCCCCCCCCCCCAAACTGGGTTCATTTTCCCCATCATCAGCTTCTATCCTCCCAAACTGGGTTAATTTTCCCCAAAATCCTTTTTATCT